>OY856186.1:102214824-102342983 GCA_963693315.1 Diogma glabrata | reverse complement strand
GCAATATTAAAATACAGAAGTAAAAAAAAAGTAATGTAATAAAACCAAAGCTAAACCATTTTCAACCACCCATCAAACTACTTTGCTATCGAATTTAATCTAATATTTATTTTGGTAAATTTTACAACAATTTCTAAGTATTTTTATTCCTTTTGCTTTTTCATGTTTATTCTTTATTGGAAAATTCAATCAAAACCAATTTTATTGTATTTTGTTTGGATTTTTCCTATTCTTGTTTTGTTGTTTTTATTGTACTCGAGTACATTTAGAATTTTATTTTATCCTTCAATTCGATATACGAGAATTTTCTTTGAAATTTGTTTTAAATTTTTTTTTATTCTGTTTGAAAATGTAATAAAAGGAAAATTGAAAAATAAATAGAAATTGAAACGACTTGGAAAAACTAAATAAAATAATAACATTTAGATTATTGTGGTTTTAAAATTTTATGATTGAGTTTTTGGAATATCGAATGGAAAATTGGAAAATAAATGTATGGGAATGCTGGTTGCACAAGATTGAGAAATTTCGGATTTTCACATCACAACAATTGATGAATCAGTTTTAAAATTGTTTATACCCCACAATTTGATTTTTTTTGGCATTTTGGACACTCTTTAATCCAAATCTGTTATGAAAGAGTATGCGGTCTGTGGTTGAGTGGATTATGTGGATGACACAACATGAAGTGATTTCGATCAAACTTTGGTACTCACTGATCAGGACTCCCAATTCGAATCCAATCTTTCAGTGAGTTGTCCAAACTTATCGGTTTCGAACGTTAACGAACTATTAGTTACAATCTTAAATGTAATGGACTCATCTAACGTTGGCACTGAACCCTTAAAATTAAACCCTTATGACCGGCCGTACTGGATGCTTTTACTACTGTCTATATTACATGAACAGCGAGCCACTTTTCGTAAAGACTTTCAATTTGCATCGGCAGAGCTGGTCTAACATACATCTTTCTGGAGAATTCTTTGGTCAAAATTCTAGCTCCACTCTTCAGCCTGATATCGTTCCACAACTGAAACAATATTTAATCACTTTTTTTCTTCTACTGCTTCAAGCTATCGAGTCTTGTTCGCATTTCAAGTGCGGACTTAGTACGTAAATCGCTCCAAGCTCCATATGAAGGTACCTTTTAGGACATTTGTTGCGATAGTAACAATTTCGTCATTGACCGCAAAGGTCAACACATTCGAGTTTCCATCGACAGATTGAAACCTTACTTTAAGGGATACTCTGAATATGACTCAACTCAAAACTTTTCCACTTCGAGTACTATTCTCAGTCACGGAGACAAAACATCGTCTTTTACAGATTTGTTCATTCTACTCCTTCAAACACATCATATTCTTCTTTTTCTATCTTCGCAGAAACGACGCAACTCGACGCTAGGGCTACTGAACCAACTATAAAAGGGTTAGATTGCATTCCATTACCCAGCAACAGATATTCCACCCTGCATCCACAATTTGCTTCTTTCATGCTTTAGCACAATAATTCTCTCTATATCGTCTAATCTTTGATGATACTAGTGGAGGATTTGTACCTAAAAATTCTAGTTTCACAATAATAAATTGTATAATTCTTTAATAATAACAACAAATAAAAATAACAAAAATATTCGTACAGTGCGGACAGTGCGTACGCATTGCGTTAGATATATTTTATCTTCTTATTATTGTTAAGCAGACTAGCATCACATAGAATTCTTGCTGAAAAAGATTTGTTTTCCTAAAAATAGCCTTATTTATAATTGCAAAATGAAATTTTCTTTTGTAAGTAAAGTTCCAATAAATGATGTAAACAAAGAACAATATTTATAAACGTGTTTAAATGTGTTTGCGGTCAATGATGAAATTGTTATTATTGCAACAAATGACCTGAAAGGTACCTTCATATGGAGCTCGAAGCGATTTACGTACTAAGTCCGCCCGTAAGAAGACATGCGAACAAGGCTCGAGAGCTTTGGAAACGAAAACTTTCGGAGAAGTGTGTCTTGAAGCAATAGAAGAAAAAAAGTGATTAAAATATTGTTTCAGTTGTGGAACGATATCGGGCTGAAGAGTGGAGTTAGAATTTTGGCCAAAGAATTCTTCAGGAAAATGTATGTTAGACCAACTCTGCAGCTGCAAATTGAAAGTCCTTACGAAAAGTGGCTCGTTAGTCGTGTAATATTGACAGTAGTATACGCATCCAGTACGTCCGGGCATAGGCCACGACAGCAGTTTTAAGGTTCCAGTGCCTACGTAAGATAAGTCCGTTACATTTAGTTCGTTTACTTTCGAAATCGATATGTTTGGACAACTCTGTATGTGAAACAGTGTGGTGTCTCAAAAATTAAATAAATCATCTACAACTAAAATAAAAACTTAATGTTAAATAAAATTAGACTAAATTGTTGGGGCGCTAGATGATTTTATACTACTTGCAGAATCTGGAAACACTTCACTTACACTTTTTCACTTCAATTTTTACTTTTAACAAAATAAAAGAAATAATTATTTTAATGCGACTAGGCTTCAGCAAATGCTGATATTGATTAATTTTATTTTATTTAACTTTAAAGGACAATAATTATATTTACAAAATCTATAAAACATACACATGGAGAGATCAGCTTTTATTGATTTGATAATTTTTTTTTATTTTTGATACACGGGAGTGACATCCCGCGTACTCCAGTCCCTGCTATTGGCATATGAGTTAACGTGAGATATCACATACCACTGGCAATAGGAGTGAGACATCACTAGCCAAGGTGATATTTTAAAGGTGCTGGCGGATGAACTGTATTCAGTCAAAGGTTGAATACGCAACCCAGAAGATTCTACCTAAAAGAAAAAAGAAAACAAATTATAATACTTTAAAATTAACACGAAGAAGTTGTACTTATAAAATTTAGTAATGTCAATATTTCAAAGTATTTTCACTTGTCAATTGTCATTTTATATTTGTCATTTGATTGTACCATAATTGTAGATCAAATGTAAAACTGTAGGTAGCATTGTACAAATTAATAATTTTGCTATCGAAAGGTAGAGGTAGCTGAGAATTAGTTAAAATTTTATTGTTTAAAACTGGAATTATGGGAATGATTAACAGGTTGAATTTAGAAATGATTTGCAGAAATTTTCTCTCTTCTATTTTTGAGTTTCAAAGTGTTAACATCAAATTAAAATTATAATTAAAGCTTAAATTGTGATTTTAAATAAATTTGTATTTATCAAAAGGAAATTTATTTCATCAAAAAATTTGGAATTCTATTTAATAAAAATTATCTTCAACAAATTTGCTAAAGTTTAATATAGCTGCAGTTCCGTCTAAACAACGGTAGTACCCTCAATCTTGGCAATGGCATACTCCTTGATGGTGGCACGCTGTTGCTTTCTCGAAGAAACGAGCCTTCATATAACTCTTTATCTGGGCTTCAATCGCTGAGGAAGATAGTGCGACACATAAGGATTATGCCAGTAGCTGGATTATTGGCAACCCCATTTTAGTTTTGTTCCTCCAAATTTTTAAAACAAATTTGCTTTCTATCTCTTATTTTATATTTATTTTCTCTATCCTATCATGAAATATTGGCCTATGTTATATTTTATATGTGATAGGAGTTATCGTTTAGCTATCCATTATTTAACAAGAAATATAAAAAAAATCAAAAAGAAAGAATTGTGTCCAATACCATCCTTAGAACGCATGTTGTTGTGGGACCGTGGTCTTAAAAGGTGTTTATGTGTTGTTGTGACACATATTGTAATGCCTACTACATAACACATTTTATTTAAAAAAAAAAACATATAAATTTGTATACAAAATTTTATTTGGTTTATTATTATAAAAAAATGCTTTTATTGTTTATTATAGACAATTTCTAATTGGCTATAATACCCCACGTTTCGAACAAATTTGTGGCTCATTTTCAAGGGCTTTCAACTTTACAAAAATTTTCATTTAATTTTTTTGTAAAGTTGAAAGCCCTTGAAAATAAGCAAGAAATTTGTTCGAAACGTAGGGTAAGTAATTAATAAATAAATTAAAAAATTAGAAATTGGCTATAATAAACAATAAAAACATTTTTTATATAAATTTGTTTTTTTTCCATAATAAATTTTAACAGTATATAAAATTATTGGAGCGAAGCGAGCGAAGCTCCATTTCCCCACGATTCGGCATTTCCATTTTCCGTATACTCCTCCCAAACTATTAAAGCTATCAAAATGAAATATTGAAAATTAGACATACCACGGAGGAATAATCACCGAAAAACGGTTCTCATAGACTTTCAATGGGAAAATTATCATCTTTTCACAATACTTAAACAAATTATTACATATTTTTTTGTTTTTTGTTTTTTTTTTTTTATTTTTATATTTTTTTTTTTATTTTTTTTTTTATTTTCTTTTTTTTTTAATTTTTTTTTGAACTGCAGTGATATTGAAAGTCTGAAAATAAAAGTTTGCTATTAGTTGATTTAAAAAAAATTTAATAACACACTTTTACCTACATTGAACAAGTTTGATCATGTTTTCAACGGATTTGAAACCGATATGTCTGACTACATGGATCGTATCGTGAATTTTGTCTATTAAAAGTACTTTAACAAAACGGCAAAGAAAAAAAGGTGAACGAACCAAATAAAAACACGTCCAGGTTGAAAACATGATCAAACTTGCAATGCAGCAATATTTACCACACATTAAACTGTATCGATTTTGTAGTTCTTTTGGATTGTAACATATTTTCGGACATATCTTTTGGATTGGACATATCTTCGCTCATTTTTACCAATTGCATTCTGCATTGGTCACCTAGTATATTTGATTTGATTGGCTAAAGCCAATGGTTGCTACACAATACAATCGCCATTTAAAAATTCCATAAATAATACATATTTCACGAGACATTAATTTTCATTCTACAAATTCTAAGCTCGAGTTACGACATCCCGGATGTCTTAAACATATTTACAATTCCTTATTCATTTTTTTTATACTATAAATTTGATAATAATTAAATATAATCATATTTCAATTTTATTCTCATAATAAAAATTGTAACATTTACATAAATTTCTTAATCTTATTTTTCATAAAGTAAAAATTCAAATTAATCAAATTTCAATTTTATTTTCATAGAAAATTGTAACATAGAAATTAAAAACTAAAATTAAATAAATTCTTAGTTATCACATTACAATTTTATTCTCACAATAAAAGTTGCAACAAATGCAAAAAGCATTATTTCATAACTAACTTAATTAATTGAAAAACTAATGAGAATTAGAATATATTTGGATTAGAACGAATGAACATCGTTCATAAAATAAGTTGTATAATTGTATTTTTTAATTGATTAAACTAAAGTGTTTACTATATATTTTAAATCCAAGACTTTTATTTTTATCGTTTGAGAACCTCAAACCTATAATTCTCGCACTATTCCCACACGATATAAAAACATTTTATGTTCATGAAATTGCCTTACTCGACGCGAACGCGTCTCGTGATCGAATTTTCACTCACGAAAAAGCAGCGTTTTCATCTCTTGTAGCAAAATATACTATTTTTTTTTTTAATAATTAGTAAACATATTTGAAACCTTAAAATCACCAGTGTTTATGGAAATGATTAAATCGTTTAACTTTAATATAATCTGATTTAATTTAATTTTATATTTGAATTATTATTGTGTCTTTGAAAAATGGTAAAATTACTTTCTGAAAGATTTTTCAATATACCAAAAGAAATTAATAAAACACAACACAATCATTAATCTCATTTAAATTCAACAAAAAAAAAATTAAATTAAAAAGAAACGTAGAAACAATTTGAATTCTTTTGTGTCTTTTTTAATGTCTTAAATGTGATCTTAATTACAAAAAATAAAAATCCCGACATGATGTCACTTAAAGAAAAAAAAAACAAATTAAACACAAACAGTTGTCTTATAGAATCTTTTTTTTCTATTTATTTTGTGTAAACTAATAAATCGTTAAAAGACTGCACATAAGACATTTGTTGTTTGTTCATTGCTTATGAATTTAAATTGAATGTGTGTGAGAATTCTTAAGTTTTTTTCTATTTAAATAAGAAAACCAAAATATAATTTATAAAAAAAAGTGTTAATTTATGTGCATTGACATAAGGAATACAAACAAAAAATTACAACGATATCCGACAAACACGACATGTGTGCTATAAATTAAAGTAAAGTGAACTTAAAAAAAATGACAATATATGAAGAGAAAATTATGTCGTAAAATTTAAATTATTTTGATTATAGGGGAGATCATCGAATGAAAAAAAAAATGTGATGTGAGATGTGGGTAAGACTAAGAAGGAATGTCGCGTTGAATAAATTTTTAGAACCAGTTAATGTTCATCAAAAAACTGAACTGGATAAATTAGGCGTGTTGGAATGAATTTTAATCTTTCATCTTACAACTTGTGATTCTCTATAGTAGGACATAGTTTTGGTTGCGTATCAAAATTGATATATAAGTCACATTTATTCAAACCAGTATATTATGCAAAAATAAATATGCAATCAAGTCAGCTTTACTGTGGTTGATTCTTTTTACAACAGTTGATGTCAATTGAAATCCTTGTTGTTCACTTTAATCCAGGTTAAGGTTTTATATTAAGTTAATTGACTCAATTAAACTTATTTCTGGAGTGCAATCATTGACAACGCGTACATTCTGCAAACTGCAAAATGTTAACCTTTTGGAAGCAGTTAATTTGGAGTTTTAGTGATGGTGGTTTGTGTATATATGTGTAGTGATTCACTCCGTTTATATCTCGTGAAACTCACTGTTTAAGTAAATTCATTTACTGAGGGGGAGCTATAAGTGCCCGAGCAGAAATTTCTTGGGGCTCAAATACGGCCCTGATCAGGTTAGCCCTAGTTTGATAGGGCCCTGATCATGAGTGTAACGCTTTTGCCTAATCAGGCCCTGATTGGGATAAACGGATCAGGCACTGATCAAGTTTTCCATATAAAATTAAATAGGGCAAACCATAGTAAGGCATTTTGTATCAGGCCCTGATCAGATTGCCCAACTAGGGGTCAGATACGAAAAATCAAATCCGGGCCGGATATATCCAAATAAGGTTTGCCCTAAAAGGGTATTCTAATTCAGGTCCGGAAAAGGCCCACATCAGATTGCCCTAATAGGGCTTGCCCTCTTTCACCGTGATCAGGCCCTGACTGTATCCAGGCATTCCCTAACTAATTTCTGCTCGGGTGGTTAGTTAAACGCTTCATTATGTGTAATAGTCCCTCTCGCTTTCTATAATTGCATAACCGAGTTATTAAACAAAAGTGTAACACTTGTTGCTGTTGTGGCCTTTTGTGTATATAAATAGCTTCCCAATGCTAGTTTGACTTATATCACGTTGCTTTTAGGACTAACAATATAGTTCACTGTCAGAGATGATATATATTGTGATATTGTTGCATCTGATTGGAGCACATAAAGCTGACAAGACATTGACTGTTGTATAATTTTTTGACATACAAATAGAAATGTATAAGGCTTCACTTCATCTTGCAGTTTTAGATAGGTTGTAACGACGAACTGTTTCGAATTTTACTCCAAAAATAAGAATATTCATATCTGAACAAATCCACTAATAAATAATTTGCTAATTTGTTTCGGTTCCGGCCCTTAAATTAAAACCAACATAAAAGCATTTATGTGTGCTACAAGTTAAATAATAGTCTTTTAACATTTTCTCAGTTAATTGTTTTGATGCATCACAATGTCAATTAATAATACAAATTTTTGTCTATATAAATGATGAACATTGGGCTATTTTTCATTTCCGCAAATTTTTTTTTTTCATAATTATGATGCAGAGGACCTAATATTTCTATTATTAAAAACCAAGGCTACTTAATTAAGTGAATTTTGAGAAAAAATTCATCAAAAAAGCTAAACTTTAAACTACCAGTGCTTTGTGATATCCAGAGGCGTCGCTAGGGGGGGGGGGGGGCGGTCCGCCCCGGGTGTCACCCGTTTTGGGGTGACACCCGACCGTAAAAAAACTTAAACAAACCATCACAATGGTTTTCAACGTTTCAATCGTTTTCAACGATAAATCACTTAGAAACCATTTTAGCCAGGTTATCCATTTAATTTTGATTTATAAATTGTGATAACTTATAATGTGTCCTATAAATGTGTCCTATTGGTTCAAAAAGGATCTATTCTACTTTTTAAAATTTTTGAGTTCTTACGTAAAATAAAATTTCAACAATATGTGTGTATTTCTTTTTTTTTTAATCGAATCAACATGTTGAGCATTGAATACCATCACCACAATTACTCAATAGCTTTGAATATTCCTATAGATACCATATTAACCGTTTTCTTTTACGGTACATTACTTAGTATGCAAGAATGATTCTTTAACGACCAGGTTTGAAAACACATATGCTGAATAATGCATAGGAAAAGTGGTCTCCGACGATAATGTGGCACCCTGTGTCGATAGGATGGCACCCTTGAGTTCTGTTCTATTCCAAAATTATTTTTTTTTTTTTATTCAAAGTTAGGCATGTTTAGTGTTAATTATAACAAATTATAAATTAACGTCTCTGAATATCCGAAGATACCATGCCAACTAGGGATAAGAATGGAATAAAAATTAAGATTCTCTGAGAAATTTATGAACGTTAACTTTAAAGCCTTGAGGATTAAATTCATCAGGAAAAACCCAGGAAGGTAAGGCATTCCAAAGATGAGAGACTCTGTTGAAAAAGTCACGTTGGAAGGCTACAGTTCTACACCTAATTATTTGAACTGTAAAGGGATGCGCTGCTACGTTTGCTCTGGTGTGACGCGAAAGGTTTGCTGATTTAGGTAAAATCGATTTGATCTCTTCAGAAGCTCGCTCATCCATAATATATTTATAAAATATAGTCAAATCAGCAACATTTCTTCTGTGCTGCAAGGAATCAAGACCGTTAGTAAGACTTGGGTTACCAATGAGTTTAATAGCTCTACGCTGTACAGAATCAAGGCAGTTGAGACTACTCAAGTAAGCTCCACCCCATATGTGAGAACAGTATTCCATGCAGGGACGTATAAAAGATTTATAAACTAAAAGAAGTTGTTCGCTATCGAAAAACTTACGACATCGCCCCAAAAATCCTAACTTTTGAACAGCATTCTTAGCCAGATTAAAAATATGAGAATTCCACTTCATATTATTTTCAATCTCAACTCCTAGAAGTCTGACAGACTCATTCTCTAAAAGATTTTTGGGGCCAAACGTTAATGGAAAAGGATTGGGTGTCGTTATCCAAAATTATTTCTAAAACATCAGCTTAAACTTACTACCTTATATGTTTTACATTTCAAACAAATTAAATGCAAACACCTAAGGAAACTAATAATCAATCAAACAATCAAATCACCGTGTTTGTAAATACTGTCTATTCCGCTTAATCGGGACACATCGGGACTAGTGCAATTTGTCCCGATTAAGCGGCTGGCCCAATTATCCGAAGTTCCACAAAAAGTAATTTTTAAAAGTAAAAGGATTAGTAATTTTAATGTATTTTATTTCATAAATTGCACAAAATTGAAAAAAAATCTCAAAACTATACGTATCCATACATATGTATTAAAAAATTATATAAAATGGATGTATGTACCATGTACATTAATATTAACAATAATATTAATATATGCATACATATACATAATAAATATGTAATATATATATATATGTATGTACCTACATATATGTAATACATTCTGTTAGAAAAATAAGGTTTAAACTTTAATTAAATTTTTTGAAGAAATTCGTCCAAAGAAGTTTGCCTTTTGTTTTTGCTGGATTGTAGCTGAACAAAATCAGAGCACAAATTTAATGCTGACATGGGACTCCCGTCATTTCCATATTTCCATATTCCCTGTAATCTGTCAACACATTGTTTTGCCTCACGGTAAGTTACGACCACAGGTTCTTCATCATCATTGTCATCGAATTCCGCCAATTATTGATATTTTGATTTGATTGTTGCTACAATTACGTCCTCACAATCGTCATTCTCATCATAACCCAGTAAATTGTCGTCAATTGACAAAAATTCAATACCAATATCTGGTGAGATTTCATTTAATCCGTCGCTTCCAACTGTCATCTACAAACTATAATACCTGTAAAATAGTTATTTTGCTACTGATTTCCCTCGCTGTTGAAGTACATGTAAGTATATTATCATCGATGGATTCCACTATCTATTCGAACCGACGAAAAAAATCATTTTTTTCTTCTCTTCTTTTTTATTTTTTATTATTTTTGTTTTATTTTTTAATTTTTTTTCTATGTTTACTATGATTAATAAATTATTTTTGTATGATCTGTCCCGATTAAACGGAATATTGTCCCGAAAAAGCGAAGCGAATTTGTGTTATTTGCTTGATTTTGATTCCGTTCTTTAGGAATTGTCCCAATTAAACGGCTGTCCCGATTAACCGGTGTCCCAATTAAGCGGAATCGACTGTAATCTCAAATTAATTTTTTTCCTTTATCTTGAATCTCGTAAATTGGAATGGATCGTTTTCGAATGGACATATAAATAATTACTGTGGAATAAAATGGTAGTTATGCAATTACTATAGTTTTGGAAATTTTTATAGGTAGATACATACTCATCCTGTTTGTTTTCAGTTTTAGAATATTAATGATAAAATTTAATAAGACAAAAATATTTAATAACATTGCAATATTGCAATAAAGAAATCATTTGTCAAATACATAAGTGTATTGCTTTGGCAAAATAAAAAAAATTGAAATTTTGAATCAAATCCATTTTTTAATTGTGATACATAAGAAGATATGGGACTAATTGGACAAGATCTGAGATTAATTTCCATTTAGTCAATTATATGATGAATATGATTCCGGTCTCCGGATCTTGGACATCTGTCCAATATGACGAATTTAAAAGGATGGATTGTACACATTGTACAAAACCTGAGCATCATTGGATTTTTGTCTGTTGTCTGGAGTAAAACGTACCTCTAATAATTTCGAATTGCAATTGGATTTTGATTTTCGTCTTACTGATTGTAAATGGTAATAGTCCAGTCATTTAAGCTTAAATTAGGTAAGAATCTTGGAATTCGAGATACCCAGCTGTAAGTCTGTAAATACTTGTATATTGACACCCTAAAAGTTGTCTCAAAACCTACATATGGTAGGGTGTACGCAACTATTAAATTTCAAGGTCAAAGGTGACAAAAATCGTTTTTTTTGCCCTTTTTTTGTAAATATCTCATTTCCTATGGGTTTTTTGCTATTGGTATATATTATCAAAATAGTAGAATACAAAATTCTCTACAAAGTTTGTTTAAACATATTTTTCATACTGTGAACCGTTTTCGAGATAGAGGGCGGAGAGCGTGCGGTCACAGCATCACTTCAGCTTCTGGAATTGTTGGAAATGAGCAAATTAACTGCCACAGAGCTTACGAAATTGGATTAGAGTCTATGAAGAAGATCACCGGCTTATCATTTAATGAAATAAAGTTGAAACGTTCCGAAAAAGTAATGCCGCTTTCCTGTGTCAACAAATCTGTAAAAATAAATGATTGTAAAGTTGCAGTGGATCCATTATTACTCTTCCAAAGAATTAGTGTCAGCAAACAATTTGAAAGTAATCTTGAAGAATATCTTCAATATGAATTGAGTCCGTACCCAACAGCTCTATTTGATAATGATGGCATGAGAAAAACAACAAAATCGTCACTGTATGACAACATGAGCCCAATTGATTTTGTTCTCAATGAAAATAATGTGACGTTCATTATTGATGGCGGATTTCTTCTTCATCATGTTGTATAGAGCAGAGAAGATACTTTTTCTATTATTTTTGATAAATACATGAATTATTTACAAAGGCATTACAGTTCCAAAATAATTGTTGTATTTGACGGATATTCAGACTACAGTAAGAACGTAAAAGCTATGGAGCAGCAGAGAAGAACTGCTGCACTTTCAAAAACGTATGAAGTCTGTTTCGATGAAACAATGGTTGTATCAGTTACTCAAGAAAAATTCTTATCAAATCGAAATAACAAAGATATGCTCATTAATATGTTAATTGAAAAATTACATGCTGCAAATATTGCTACTAAACAAGTCAGAGATGATGCGGATGTTTTTATTGTTGAAACTGCAATTGAAGAATCAAAGTCTGAAAAAACTGCAGTTATAATAGGACAAGATATTGATTTACTTGTCATTTTAATTTGGACTTTCTTACAAACAAGAAATTTTCTTTAAAAAAGTTGTGAAAGGAAATGTAAAAACGAAGATATACTCGACTAAAAGTTTTGATATTTATCCTCTTTATCCTTTATTCCAAAACACATATTTTATTTCTGCACGCATTAAGTGGCTGTGACACAACTTCTGCACTTTTTAAAAAGGGAAAAAATCATTTTTAAAAGTTTTTGAGAAACTGACAAATTTGGATGAACTAGCTGCAGCATTTGAGGAAAAAAATTGTTCGGCCCAGAGATTATTAGAGAGTGGAACTCAAACCTTATTGGCAGTCTATAATACTCCGAAATCTGTGAAAAGTCTCGATCATCTTCGTTATATGCATTACGTCAAGCCTACAATACTTAATAAACCTGTGCAGCTTTCAAATATTCCACCAACAAGTGCAACTGCTCATCAACATTTCATACGTGTGTATTATCAAGTTCAAACTTGGTTAGGGCATGATTTGGAACCCCAGGTATGGGGTTGGGCAATGCGAAACGATTTTCTGGAGCCTATCATGACAATTTTACAACCTGCTCCAGAAGATCTGCTAAATACAATTTTCTGCAACTGCAAGAGTGGTTGTAATTCGCGATGCGGATGCAGGAAAGAGGGCTTGCAATGCTCTTTAACTTGTGGTCAATGTAATGGGCAAGCTTGTCTCAATGCTCTACCATATCAGAGCGACATTAACGAAGATGGAACCTTTGACCCCGAAATCATGGAAGAACTTGAGACAAATGTCGTTGAAGACGATAACGAAGACCAGTTTGAAGTTTACCGGCAGCCGGAAGACGACGAGGAAGAAGATGATTAAAATTATAAATTGTAGTTTTTGTACCCTTTATTCCATTTTTTACTTTTAATAAAAATAAATGTATTGAATGATATTTTTTAATAAAAAGATTGATGCATAATTTATTTGTTTTTTTTTTTCATCATGTAAGAAGTTATTAATATTAATTAGGTTAAAACTCAGATATAATTCCTATATTTTCATTAACAATTCTGCAATTACATGGGCAGGTAAGTGTTGTTAAATAAATTAATACTGAATAAAAAGTGGATAGGTTAGCAAAAATATGATAAAATATAATATAATAGTTAATAAAAATTGACAAATATTTATAATCATTGATTTATCGATAGTTCATCAACTATATATGGCGCGTTTTCGACCGCAGGCACCGGTTGACCTGAAGTGATGCTGTGACCGCGCGCTCTTCGCCCTCTATCTCGAAAACGGTTCACAGTATGAAAAATATTTTTAAACAAACTTTGTAGAGAATTTTGTATTCTACAATATTGACATTGAATACAAATAACAAAAAACCCATAGGAAATGAGATATTTACAAAAAAAGGGCAAAAAAAAAACGATTTTTGTGACCTTTGACCTTGAAATTTAATAGTTGCGTACACCCTACCATATGTAGGTTTTGAGACAACTTTTAGGATGTCAATATACAAGTATTTACAGACTTACAGCTTGGTATCTCGAATTCCGAGTTGAGCTTACTGTAATGACTGGATTATAACATTTTGAACATTTTACATAGAAGGTTTTATAAGATATATTTCGTTTAAGTTCTTGACTATATTATAAGAAGAGTATATTAGTAGAAAAAATGAAATTTTTAAACGAATTTTATGTTTTTGGGCATATTAGCATTATTGAGGATGAAGGCTGACTTTAGTTTTTTCAATTCGTTTTAGTTGTAAGTTAAAATTACATAATGCCAATTTTCACGAACTTTACATTTATATATTTTAATTTTATTGAAAAACTATTTCGCAATTTTTAGAATAACCCAATTTTAAAAAGCGGAAAACTTTGGAAACGAGGTTAAATTTTCATAAAACGATAGGAGACGCAGTCTTGCTATTAAAAAATAATGAAAAACAGAAGTGGAAACATCTTTTATCCAGATTATTGCATATAACTTTGTTTTTATCTAAAGAAAACCTAGCATTTCGTGGATATGATGAAGGAAAAAGCCTTGAAATAAAGGCAATTTCTTAGAACTAATCAAACTACAGTCAAAGTGTGTAGTATTAAAAGAACACATCTTGATTAAAAAATCAAATATTCAAAAAAAATATAACCTGACATTTCAAATATTGATCGAATTTCAGGTGATTCGTTATGTGAAAATTGATGATAGAAAAGTGGAAATCAAAGGAGTATTCCTTAGACTTTTTCCTTTACATGGAAAAAAAGCCGCTGCTTTAAGCGATGAAATTCTTAAAAATCTTGAAAATGACGGTTTAGATGTTATGAATTGTCGTTCCCAAGGTTATGATAATGTAGCTGTTATGAGTGGTATACATGAAGGAGTGCAAGCTATTATTAAAGCAAAAAACAACAAAGCAATATTTTTTGGTGTATAGATCATTCAATTAATTTATGTGACCAACACTCATTTGCACAAAATGTAGCTTTTGTAACATTTTTCGGAACATTGGAATTTTTACATTTTTTCTGCTTCGACTAGTTGCTGGGAAGTGCTTGTTAAACACAGCAAAACAACTTTTAAAAGAGTCTCAACAACGCGTTAGGATGCTCATTATGCCTCAGTTAAAGTATTGGATGAAAATTTTAATGGGATTGTGGCTGTAATTGAGAAATTAAGCGATCAACCAGAAAATGTAGACACTAGAGGCGCTGTACAGAACCTTATGCGTGGTGATTGTGTATGATTTTACATTTCCTTGCTATCTTTTGTTTTGGAATGATGTTTTAAGGCGAATAAATTGTGCTTGCTTGGATTGTATTGCAAAGCACAAGCTTGAATATTGATCAATTAGTTATAAAAATACAGTCACTTTGTCTCTATATTGAATAAAAACCTAGTCATATTGTAGAAGAGGCAATAGATTTTGCTGTGAAAAAATCGGAGTACTACGATGGTTCAATGTTGAACTCCGAACAAGATTAAAGTCAGTCCAAGATGTAGCTTCATTGTTCGAGGTTGTGCTGACAAACACTGGGCTTTTGGCGAAGAGTTGGAGTTATCTGAATAAAAATCTACCGGATTTTATGATGAGGTATCAGAAACAGAACTCGTCATAGAGATACTAAGGTTGAGAAGGTATTTAAAAGTGGCCAATGTAACAGTTTCTAACTGGGTGTGCCTAGACTTTTTGAAATTCATCGTGGAATGGGATTTTACAGAATCTCTTCCAAGTCTTATGGTTGCACTAAAGTTATTTATGACTATTTGCGTATCAGTGGCTTCAAGTGAGAGGAGTTTCAGCAAATTAAAATTAATTAAAAATTAAATGCTGGCAACAATGACCCAAACGAGGCTTAACAATCTTGCCATATTAACAATAGAACATGAGGCAACACAAAATATAAATTTTGAAGATGTTATTTCTAAGTTTGCAGCTGTTAAAGCTAGAAAGAAGAGATTTAAATAAGGAGACCAGACGTCTCGCTTTCGGTGGGACAGTCCCGATTTTTAACAATTTGTCCCACGTCCCGCTTCATTTTAAAAATGTCCCGATTTAAAAAAAAAATAGAATTTCGTTATTTAAATGAAAAAAGAATTTCGTTACTCAAAATTAAATTTAGGCAATTTATTTATGCTAAGTAAAACATTTTCTTTAGTTTAAATATATATAAATAAGTTCGAATTATATGACAATCAATATCAATATTGTAGTAAACACTAAACATAGATTGAGTTCCACTTTGTCTTCTATTGAAATTGTAATTAAGATTATATAATATAAACTAATTCATACATTTTAATTATTTATATAAAATTTAAAAAGTAAAATAATCCGTCAAAGCTTAGTTGTTTTAACTTGAGTTTTACGTTCATACGTAAAGTTTTTAATTTTATTGATTTGTAAATTTTTTTATTTTTGATCCACGGGAGTGACAAGCCCAGCGTACTCTAGTACAAGATAACAAATCATTAGTTCAAGATAACAAATCTTCCTCGACCGAATTTGTCGAGCAGATACTCTACTTGAGAGTTTAAAAGCCATTTTATGTGTGAAAAATAATTTAACAAATTCTTGTGGAATATTTCATGACCTTTTCAACAACAATAGTAATCTCCTAATATAGTTTATGTAACAAGTACGCAAAATATGGTTTTAGCGGACGAATCGTAATGTTTCCGGACGAGGCGCTAGCCGAGTCTGTAATATGAAGATGAGTCTGCTAAAGCCATTTGCGTACGTGTTGCATACAACGTTTTTTAGTATAGCTCTTAGGATTTTTTTTCTAATTTATTGCTTAATTTGTATTCTTGCGTACCTAAAATTTTGATTTTTGAACAAAACTTATCAAAGCAATTGTGATTATAATTTGAAAATAATTATAATATAAAATGAAAACAAATTTTGAATCCGCTATCCGGTCTGCAATGTTGTCATAACAACTTTAAGTACTAGGCCGCTAAAATACTATTTTGCGGACTCTAAACAGTTCTAAAAGTAATCATTTTTCGGAGCTAATACTAAAAAAAAATTTACGCAAAAAAGAAATATTCCGAAGAATGAAATAATACTATACATAATTTTTTTTATTTATTATATTTGTACGTTGCACTTTTCTTGTATTTAAAAAAAATATATTACAATATTGGGGATTTTTTGAGATCAATTTAACTCAAGTAAGTAAAGAAGTAATTAAAATGTTTTCAATTCAAAGGTATGGTTGGAAGTTTTGTAACGATTTAATCGTTAAGTCTATAAAATATCCTAAATTTAGGTTGAAAACCGCTGCCAAATTAAATATTTACAATTTGAATTAAATATGTAAAGAGTAAATTCTAGTGGTAGATGATGCAGTTGTAATTGTTTTTTTATGACCTTTTTGTTTTTCTCTCGTATTCAACATGTTCGTCCCGTAAAATAAATTAATTTGTAAAACGAATAAACTCAAAATTGAGGATTGTTCTGATATACTTGAGACGATGAGGATCAACACTCGGAAAAAAATAATTAAATTTAATTCGAAAAGATAGTGTATCTACTTAATTTTAATTAAAAGAAAAAGTAAAGATCAATGTTATTTTGTTGTAACTTATCTACATTTTGTGATTGGTTTAATTAACATTAAAAAAAAAGAAATTTATATATTGATGATGTGATGTAAAACTAGTGATAAGTTAAAACTAGTGATATTAATGGATTATAGTGATAGTTATTTTTATTAATAATTATTCTTGCAATTAACATTTATACTATCTACAACAAAAGAAAAACTAAATTAAAACAAATATAATTAATAAATAACAAAATATAATTAATTGAATATACTTTTATTTGAGCATTTCATGGATTTTTATTAAGTAACGGGTGTGTGAAGGTAGTACTGTCGCAATGTATGTGGATCTGTTTTGTGTTCAATAATATTATAAGGAATGCAATAAAGAATATGATGTGGAATGCAATGTTAATAGTTATTAACAATCACGCAATTTATTTATTTATTTGATATTAAAGAAATTTTCGACTATAACATAACTATTCATCATTCAATGCTTTTATAACGGCCTCCAGATAATTGTAGTAATTCAACGTTGGTGTAATATATAAATTTGAAGAAAAATCAGCAAAAAGGATACTTGAAAGAAATCAAATTTTATTAAATGGAGTTTGCAGAATATTACGGAATATACTGGAATATGGATTGCATGCAGGTAGTTGCCGTTACAGTTGTGGTTTGAATTTCTTTATATATATTTGCTTTAAATTTGATTTTTATATTTTTATTTATATGTTGACTTTAAATTTAATTTCTTTATAGATTTACTTATAGCTACATTTCTATTGTTTGTTTTTTTAGAATATTTGTTTTCTTTAGCTAATAGCATACATTGTCTTTTCGAGGTTGCATAATTTTTAACGTCGGTAATATGTGTGACGAGTGATGATGCTTGTACGTTAATTTTTGTTTGATCCTCATGTCATCATGAATTAACCATTTCAGTATGAGTTAGTGTGAGGAAGGACCAGATGTAGAGGATAGAGACTGACGTTCTTGGTAATCTTTAGTTTCGTAGTTTAACATAGTTTCTAACAAATCAAGGCAGTTTAAATTATAACCTTCCAGTTTTCCACAAATAACCCACCCAATTCACCACTGTTTGCTAGCGGCATACACCAAAACTGCGTGGATTCAACTACTGGAGGGTCTGTGTGTAGCAATGAGTATTTTTATTCTTTTAGGGATTGAAATAGTTAAGGCTATTCGACACAGTTTCTCAGAAAAAAACTCCACTTTGCATTTTTCGTGTTTCGGATGAATTCGAACCTTCCCTCTCAGTGCCTGGTTCGAATCCTTAGGCCGACACGCTATCAATTACGCCGTTGAGGTGATGATAATTTCGAAGTTGAAACTTCTGCATCACTTATTTAATTTACTTAAGTTGAATTTTAAGTTGACTCCATATTATGGAAATGTTTTACATATTACAATATAATTTTTTCGTTCTATGAAAATTTTTGTTGCTTTATATTGACCCCTCCCCCCCTTCCCCCCCCCCCCCCACGTTTATTGGCTTTTTTTAAATATTGACCGTTTTCATTCTTGGGGTGACACCACAATATCCGCCCCGGGTGCCACCCATGCCACCCACTGGGGATATCTCACGTTAAGTCGTATATCAATAGCAGGGACAGTAGGCGGGGTCGTCACATTCGTTGATCAAAAACTGATCCCACAAAACTGATCCCACTATGCGGGTTAAATGATCATTGTTTCAATTATTTAGTCATTATGTCAACAAAATTTCCTCGACCGGTGATAAATTTTCACAATGTTTTGGATAATTGCTTAAGGAAGTGGCATTGACAATTGTTTAAGGTATTTTAAGGTATTCGAAATTTTTGCAAAAAGTTATTACGAATTACAGCCGCCTTTTCAAAAACAATGTTAAGTTATTTTTTCATGATTTCAATAACACGATTTTGAAAATTTTTATTATCTTTTATTAAAGTCTCTAATAAAGTTTTTCTTTTGTTCTTTATTTTTATTGAATTTTTAACAATTTCGGTTAATGCTTTCAAACCATTTTCAATTTCAAGATTATTTCGTTTAATATCTTTCATAAACTCGTCTTTTCTTTCTCTTTCTTTTATTTTAAGCTGTTGCTGTTAATTTGTCGGGATCGGATATTGATGGAACTTCTGCTGCTGCAAGTACTGGCGAGGGTGAAAATGCTGCTGGTGTTTATTTCGGTTGACTGGATAATGGACTATTTGTCGGTGGTGATGTAGCTGGTAAAGTATTATTGTAATAATTGATCTCGGGCATTTCCTCGGGCATAAGTTTAATATTAAAAAAAAGTGATTTTTGAAAATTTATAAAACAAACTTGTTTTACCTTCTTGAACCTTTTCCTCTATCAGAATATTTGCATTGTTTATTTTAAATGACCCTAATATTTGGTGAATATCATTGTAAAAAAAACGTTACTTGGAAATCCTCTCGCAGGTTCGATTATCTTTTTCCTTCTTACAATAAATTAAAAGAAAATATGTCAGCGTGAAATTATTTGTTACAATAAATATTGAACAAAAGTGTTCTTAAATAACTTTATTACATATTTATAGCCTTATATAAATTATTTTCTTTCTTTAAAATCAGATTTATTATGGACTATTTTACTGTATCAAATTTTTTTTCTCAGTTCTTCGATCTTGCGAGCCAACATCTGGGACTATATTAAGTTACATTACATTTAATATTATCTATAGAGAAATTATTTAAAAAAATCAATTAATACAGGTTTTGCAGTCCAAATTCAAATCAAATTCAACTTTTGCAAATCAAATTCAACTTTTCCAAATCAAATTCAACCTTTTGCAAATCAAATTCAATATTTTGCAAATCAAATTCAACTTTATGCGAATCAAATTCAATTTTTTGCATTCAATTCAATTCAGAATTTGAGTTGCAAAATATTGAATTTGATTTGCAAAATATTGAATTTGGACTGCAAAACCTGTATTTAAAAAATAACATAAAACAAATTTTTCAGAATTTAACAAAATTTTAATTAAAAACTTAAAAAATTTCAAAAATCAGTAACAAACAAAATTCATAACAAAAGTTTAAAAAGAACAGATTGCACATAAAATCTTTATCCATACCTTTATCTTATACGTTTCGTTCTTATATCTTATACCTTTCATATACCTTTCATTCCATAACAGAAAAATACCTTATATCTTATACCTTTCATTACATAAAATATTTTATTTTGAAAAAAATTTTTTTATTGAAAGGAAAAAGTAGGACAATAAATCAAAAATTTAAACTTTGAATAAGAAAATTCGATAAATAGTATATTATTTAACTAGGAGCTAAAGTGATACTTTTTGTGTTAAGTCTATAGATTGACAGCCGACCGTCGGGATGCCGACAAAAAGTCACTTTAGCTCCGAATTAAGTACACTATTTTTTCGGCAAACGTTTAAATTTTTTATAAATATGAAATTAATACATCAAAATTTTTATGGATATGATTTTTTATCGTAATAGTTGCTTCCAAAAAAGAAAAAAAAACATTGAAATTTGTACAAATAAATTTTTTTAACAAAGCAGCTTTTCAATTCAAAAAATATGAAGGGGCTGAAATCTCACAGCTCTGAGATTTTGACATAGTTTTCGAAAAAAAACTTTTATGAGGACATTGTTTTTAGTTTTAGGCAGCGTATATATCAAACATAAAATTCGCTGTTAAAGTACAAATATTTTTTATCTCTGTTAAGTAATTTATTACAAAACAAACACGAAATATCAATACGTTGCCGGCAAACTATAACAGATCATAAATTAATATAATTTAGTGAAAAGATGATACACCCAGCAAACTACTCAAAAACCTCTCCATTTACCGTTTCAAGCAAATATTACAAAATCAAAACTTCATATTTCTTTCAAAATTCAAAAAATATTCAAAAAATTAAAATAAAATCAAAAATTAAAATCTTGTTTTTTAAATTTAAATTGAAACTTTTTCCAATATTCTTAAAAAATTGCAAAAATTATTACAAAATCAAATATTCAAATTTTTTTCAAAATTCCAAAAATTATAATAAAATTAATAATTTAAATTTTTTAAAAATTCTAAAAATATTCCAAAAATTTATAATTCAAAAATTCAAACTTTCTTCAAAATTCTTAAGATATTCCAAAAATTATAACAAAATCAAAGTACAAACTTTTTCAAAATTCCAAAAATTTTAATAAAATCAAACACCTAAACTTTTTCAAAATTCTAAAAATATTCCGGAAGTTCTTATAAAATCAAAAATTGAAACTTTTTTCAAAATTCTTAAAATTATTGCCAAATTTCTTAATTCACAAACTCAAAAATTGAAACTTTTTCCAAAATTCTAAAAATATTGCAAAAATTATAATAAAATCAAAAATTGAAACTTTTTTAATATTCTAAAAATATTTCAATAATCATAACAAAATCAAAAATTTTTTCAAAACTCAAAAAATATTACAAAATCAAAAATTGAAACTTTTCCAAATCAAAAATTCAACACACTTTTTCCAAAATTCTAAAAATATTGCAAAAATTATAATAAAATCAAAAATTGAAACTTTTTCAATATTTTAAAAATATTTCAATAATTATAACAAAATCAAATATACAAATATACAAATTTGTTTCAAAACTCAAAAAATATTATAAAATCAAAAATTGAAACTTTTCCAAATCAAAAATTCAAAAAACTTTTTCCAAAATTCTAAAAGTATCGCAAAAATAATAACAAAATCAAATATACAAACTTTCTTCAAAATTCCAAAAATATTCCAAAATAAAATTTAAACTTTTTCAATACTCTAAAAATATACCGAAAATTCTTATAAAATCAAAAATACAAACAGTTTTCAAAATTTCAAAAATATTTCAAAATTTATAACAAAATCAAAATTCTAAATAAATCGCAAAAATTATAACAATATCAGAAATACATACTGTTTTTCAAAATTCCAAAAATATTCCAAAAACTATAACAAAATCAAAAATTTCCATGTCCAATTTAAAGGTTGTGACAGCTGGCAGGCGAGACACTTTTTTCTGCTTTTTTAGAATCAGTAGGTCGTAAAACGTCGAGAAATGCTTTGACTGTACCTTAAAAAAGTAAGACTTTAACGTTCTCTCTAGCGGCAGTAGAGTTAAACTTTACAGCCGTTTACCGAAAAAATCAGTTTCTTAATTAAATTAATATCACCTTGTTGATTTAATAATTGAAATATAATTTGATTGCAAACCATTACAATCTGTTTTATAATTAACTGAATTAGGCTCTATAGTTGTGTGAGCCATTGATTTAAAAACTTTTTAAATTGTTTATCTTATTAGTAAAAACAAAAGAATAATTAAATAGTAGATTTTTATACAAGTGGTGAAAACGTCTCTTTTTGTGTGACTGAACGGTTTGTTCAGGAACGCAAACACGTTTTTACCACGCGTAGAAAACGCTATTTTTTCTACGCTTGTAAATATAAATGATAATATTTACAATTTCATCTACTAAAAACTTACAAAACGACATATCTAAATTTGACTGTGTAAAAAATAAACAAGATTTTTTTATTTAGCGTATGGTTTTTTTTGTGACACATTAAAAAATTAAACTTAAAAATAGGTAGACTCTTCTATGAAATCTACCTAAAACAATACATAGATACACATTAAATGAACTTACAATCGATTTGATTGCGTGTCTTTTAAGTAAATTAAAAAGTAAAATATTTGAACATTGGGCAGTATATTTGAACATTAGATGTTTACATCGAGCGAGTCTATCCATGCTACTACATCGGGAGTTGCCAAATGGATGTCTGAGATGTTGCCATTGTAACGTCGAATTGGACACACAGTTGCAATGTGTTTTATAGTTTGTTGTGGAGCGCCGCAGTCACACTCAGGGGACTCTGAAATGCCCCACTTGTAGAAAGAATCAGCACAACGTCCATGATTCGTTCTTATTCGGTTTAATGTAGTCCAGGTCTGACGTGGCAAATCGAAACCAGGTTGGGTAGAAGTCGGGTTAGTAATAGAAAGGCCAGTTGTGTTGTAATGTTGCCAGGAGGTGTCCCAGGCATCCAAGATATTAAAATCAGTTGCCAGCAGGTTACTGGCAGTTTTATGTGGAGGCTTTCTTGACTTCAATCGACAACGAGTGTGGTCACCGTAATATTCGTGCAAGGGTAACGTGGTGTTGTGGTTACCTTTTTATGTTCACGCATGAGAGCATGCGAGCGTCTGAGTGCAGGTGGAGCGATATTGCTTAACACAGGGAGCCAAGGTAAAGGGGTGGATCTGATAGTACCACTTATAGTACGCATCGTAGCATGATTGTATTTATATATAGCATTTATACCAGTGTAAAATAATGTTATTATTGTGTTCGCCTAGAGATGGAATAATAACAGGTGAACACAATAATAACATTATTTTACACTGGTAAAAATGCTATATATAAATACAATCTTGTTTATTTTTTATACAGTCAAATTTAGATATGTCGTTTTGTAAGTTTTTAGTAGATGAATTTGACAATATGAATAATGAAAATAATTCATATATTTTCTCTACAAACTTTTACAGATAATACAGATATTTTTTTACCGACTGGAAGTCATCGTTTAAAGTATAAATTTAAAAAATTGTAGGCAAAGTTTCAATTAAAAACAAATAAAAATAAATTTTTTAATAAAATTTATTTATTTATTTAATAAATTTTTTTTTTTTTTTTTTGGCGGAAAGAACTCAGAGAATATATTTTATATCTGACAGTTAATTATCGGAGGAAAAAATTAAACGATATATCTGATACAAATTTTATTTTATCGCTAGGATTTCTGCGATATAGAAAAAAAAACACTCATTATTAGTTTAATTAATTAATAACACACAATTGATATAATGATTAGTTTCGATTCTAATCGATCAAAATATTCAAAATATTCTATCCCTTCAAAATACTGCGATATTGACAGAAATAAACACAGCAACCGAAACAACAACAGAAACAGTAAATCAAATTCAATCCTTTAAATAACCACCACCAGTAGGCGACCACCGAAACTTATTTACTTTCAGTTCAAGTGACTGAAAACATTTTCAGTCACTACTTAGAAAAAGTTTCCATTTCACGGTTTTACTAGATATTAAAATGACATTTTCGTAGCTTGAAGTAGAAATACAATTTTCTATTACGGGAAAGAAATGGTAAGAAACATAAAGAAATGGTTTACATTCCGATGATTAGCTAGTAGCTAATTTTTAAAACACTTCTTTATTAGGGACTGTTTTAAAAATTAGCTCCTGTTTGTTTGTGTGCTTAAATTTGCAATATAAGTAAAATAAAAAAAGTTAAATTTCCGGTTAGTTATAAAATCAAATTAACAGTTACTATAAAACTAAATTTATTCATTTTAATCTTAACAAATTTTTAATTTGCTGATGCATGGCTTGCTCTTTGGAAATGTGAGCGATTTGACAAGCAAGCAAATTTGAGTGTGAATAAAAGTCATTAAACTTGATAAGAAATCAACGTTTTATAGCCATCCGACAGAGTAACATGCATTAATTTAAATTAAATTATTTGAAAACTCATTGATAAAACAAGTGAAACGAATAAAAAAGCACGGCATTTTATTTTATTTTGTGGCACTATTAATTCCAAACAATTAAATAAATTTTATTCATTTTCGATACTAATTTATTTATATGATATTTTGAAAATGAAATGTCCCACAATGAAAGACATTAAACTTTATACTAATGAGAAACCATTAAACAATCATAAAAGTTTAGTTTTTTCACAATGGATATTTAATTCAAAATAATTCAATTTAATCATAGTAGCCGATGCCTTTTCAATATTCGAGATAGGAACATGCGCATTAGTTTGAATTTATTGTTCTTTATATAATCAGAGCGAAAATGTTTTTGTTGATTTTTTTATAAAATGCGATGAAATTAGTTATAAAATACAATCAAAAAAATTTATCTCAAAGTTCAATACAATCAAATAATAGTAGTTTGTATGAGGATGCCAATTGGCCAATTTTTTATCGTACGACAATATGTTTAACTGTACGACAAAAAAATATGTTAAACATTTCTCTATTTTTGTGTAACGTATAAAAACATATATATTCATATCAATTTCGGAGTGACGTGAGTGAGACATTATATTAATGAATGAAATTATATTTGTTAAATATAAAACTTATTTTCAAATGAATTGTAACCACCTAATCTATTACTTACACTCACTGTTTAACGAACACTTTTGAAAAACCCTTTAATTATTATTATCCTTTAATTTAATTTAAAGTCGGGGCATAATCTTTCATCACCGTTTCCATAGTTCTACCGTCTTCCGGTTTGTCACTGCCGAGGAATAAAGAGGATAACTAAGAAGAGAGTGCTACTGTTGGCTGAATAAAGTTCATCCGCCAGGACCCGCAACGATTTCACCTGGGTTGGTGTTATCTGGCTGCTATGGTGTGTGATATCTCTCGTCCACTCGTATTCGAATAGCAGGGACTTCAACACGCGGGGTGGTCATACCATAAATCAAAAATTTAAAAAACTTTACAAATTAACACAAATTGATCCTATTGCAGTAGGTAGAAACTATTTCATATGAAATCATCCTAAACAAAATAATATTCACCAATGTATTTCGTTAGAAAAACGTTGATTCAATATTAACGGAAGGAAATTTAATTTTACGCAAATTTAACTAAATTAATTGACTAATTTGCTTCGTAGATAGAATAGAATTTATATAAGTTGTTTGTTGTCACCAAATACTTAATTAATTCTCCATAAAAAAAATGTGAATATTGATTTTATCAACTCTAAATTTAAAAAAAATATTTTTCATTCATCAAAAAGTATGATTTGTGTGTTGTGAATATTTGATGAAGGTTAATTGTTTAATATATATGTTAATTGTTTTCATTGATTTTAAATTGAATTAGTTATAAATTTAAAATGAATCGCGTTAACATTGAGTGTGGTTAAAACGATTTATTGGCACATTATGCTGATTATGATATTTTATGTATCCTGTTGGAGAGTTGTATTAATATCTGAATTGTTGAACTAATGCCGTGACGATTTTCTAATGGTGGGTGGTACATAAAGTAACGAAACAAATAACATTGTAAATATTCTTATGACTTCGATAAAAAAAAATCAGCTTTGTAATCACCGTTTAGGTAAAATAAAATTGTGTTCCTCTAAAAACATTTATTTGCACAAAAAGTATATCAAACGATAATGTTTAGTTTAAATTCTCTCATTGTGTTCATAGTTTGTAATGTTTACCACAAAAAAGATTGCAAAAAGGATACGATAGTTATAACAAAGTACAAAAAGCAGAGGAAAAATTGGAACATACATATGCTCGATTTTTTATGTTAAGGAAAAAATCTTTGTTATAGATAACATTGAAGTCATTTTAGTAAAGAAAATTAGGTTTTTTGAATTTTTAGCAAAGATTCCAAATGGTATAGAAGATGAGTTCATGAGTAGAAACACAGGTCAATGTTTAAAAGTGTAATCAAATTTGAAATGATAAAAGAAACAGAACGATAATACTAAACTATATTACCGATAAATGGCTTAGTACTGTATCTCTCCCGCAAACTTCGAAGTTTATGTTAATCTAGTTTGATCGAATTTTAAAAAGTTACTGTATCTGTTAAATGCTGTAGGAGCTCTTTAAGATTATATTCATTAGGGATGTTTTTAACGGTTCATAAAAGGTGTTAGCACCCCATTTTTACTCCCTAGAATAAGTTATTTTGCATGGCTTACCCTACCTTTGCTCACCCTTGACGCGTAATGCATGGGTAGTTTTATTGCCCCTAAAAGAAAAAAGAAAGTAAAATTATTATATGCTAGTCCAGAATATTTCGCTATATTAAACTAATACTTTTGCTGAAAGATTGAAAAAAACGGTTGAAATCTAGTTTAGTTTTCTGGAAAGTAAATTAAATCGATAGAAAATTTTGCATTTCTCAACGTTTTGACAATATGTTCGAAGTTCGTTCATTGAAGGTATGCTGGCCCCTAGAGTAGCGTCCCTTAGATCTGCACTCAGTTCCTCTCTGGCAATTTCTATCATTTCCGTTTCAACAAAAGGGCGGTTAAAAACCCCAACCTCCACTATGTATTCAGGAACGCTTTTAGTGCAACACAAATGATTCTTTTTGCATTATACTGTGTGAAGTGCCTTTTTTAACATATTCAAAATCCCCATTAATAACGGCCCAGAAAATCGGTGAAAATCCAAGATTTATTACAAAATTTATAATTTTGCATTTATAATGTATAACTTGGCAAAAATGTTTAAAATACAAAGATAAAAGTATAAAAAAACTTCTGACTTTACTTAATTTTTTTTTTCAAGGCTCTCCGTGAACATTCAAATAATTAGGTATTTAGTTTTCAAATATTTGAAGGCCACCATTTTGGAAAAAATGTGACTCAAAATAGGTCTTATTATGTAAAGAAACACTTAGACTAAATACACTTAGGAATAGAACTATTATTAATATAGTACACTCAGAGAATTTTGTCATTAAAAATTATAAAAATAGCCATTAGATTAACAATTTGGTGATTATTATACAGCTAATCACAACTTGTGATTATTTTCACTGATTTCGGAATAATAGTCATTATTAAACTAATAATTTTCGTTGGTAAGATTTACTAACAAAAAAAAAATAAAAATTTTAATCTAAAAACGATAGCTTTTATATTAAATTAGAATTTGTTTAAATTAATGTCAGAATAGTTTAGGTTCATATCAGGTAGGCATTGGATAAATGGCATAAATTATTAGAATAATAATAAGTTGTCATTAGAACAACAGTAGGTTTATCAGATTAATAATATGATGTTATTATATTAATAAAAGGATGTTATTAAATTAATAATAAGTTATTATTAAATTAATAATGGAACTTGTATTTTACACTTTTTAAATAAAAGAGAAAATTAAAATTTTGTTTACAGTTTTATTTATTTCAATTAATTTTATTTAAGTTTTTATTAATTTAAGACAGTATAGTTATTACATTTTATTTTTTAAATTTATTATTTTTTAAATAATTGTTTTATAGGCAATATTAAATATAACTAAATAAAACCCCTGAATATGACCCGCAAAGTCGAAAAATTGGAGAAAAATTTGTAACAATAAAATAGTTAATAATTAAAGAAGATTTTTAAGAAAGAAAAAAAAATTTTGGCTATAAATATTTAATAATTATATTTTATTTTAATAATTTTTATTTTTTAAATATTCAAGCTTTTATTTTGATTTGAAGTATATTATATTTAAGTATTTTTTGTAACTTATATACGACCCCTTTACTTATAAATTTTGTATAAAATGTTTCGTTTTTAATTATTTACTTAAATTATAGATATTTTGTCTTAAGTAGTTTAAATTTTAACGATTTAACAAATAATATGATTTAACATTAACATTTAACATTAAATGATTTAACATTAACAAATATTACTGATAAAAATTTGTAATTTACTACTAAAACCCATGACTTTTGGAAAGATTGCGTTCAAATTTGGAAAATTCTTCAAATTACACTGTAAATAGTAAAATTAGCTGTCAATCTGAAAATTTAAAAATAAATATATTAATTAAAGTTTTATTCGAATATATTATTATACAGTTTTAAATACCAGTTTATAACCAAGCTGTGATCTATATTTCTTTCCTTTATTCCAAATTTCCGATGTAAGTTCTACTATTTCATTGAGTCTAAGTTGCTTGGTTCAGTCCCATACAGAGCCAATTGCAGCCCAACTATTCTGTTCATTAAACTGTTCAACTTTAACTATTTATTTTTGTTTAATTTCACAACCTTTTTATTTTTTTTTATAAAACCAACCCACTTTTTCAATATTTCACTTAAAAATTATTTATTTAACTTTAAATTATTTAACAAAATACAAACATTTTTTAATGTTTCGTAGTCAGCGTCGGGATATATACTGTGATTCTTCTTAAGATTTTCTTAATTCACATTTAAAATAATAACCAAAGAATAAATTAACGTATTCTTTTATTAATCTAATAACCTAAGTTTTAAAACTAAGAACGTCCATAATTAATCTTATAAAATGGTTAATAAATTTAACTACAAAAATAATAATTTATGTTTTTATTTTAATAGCTCTACTTTAATAAAAAGATTTTTTATTTTAATGTCTGAAATCAATTTTTTAATGAGAATTGGTTATTAATTTAATCAGCAGTTCTGAATATTTTAATAATATTGACCATATTTTTAATTTAATAAAAAGTTTTATTAAAATAATTTAAAGAAATATTAATCTAATTACTGTGACAATAACTTTAACAAAAATCGTAATTAGATTAATAAAATAACTTATTACGCCTTTTTAAAACGGGCGGTTATTAAATTTACTGACAAAATTCTCTGGGTGTATCGAAGGCAAAATATTTCGTTCAGTCGCAGAACCTTCCCTCAACAGAATCAGCTGTCATGTGCCATATAGCTTCCGTGCATATTTGCAAATTTGTATATGGCAAAAAATTCAAGAAGGCTTAAAACCAACAGACGGGGGATGGAGTGTACATGATAATATATGTCTGCCGAAAACATAGGATTTGTCCCCAGCACCTGAAAGTATATTACGAATCGTAAGATGTAACTGAAAAACCGGCTGTGGTGTTATGAAATGGAGTTGCCGAAAGAATGGTTTGGAATGTACCAGTTCATGTGGTCAGGGTCAAGAAACAAATTGTGAAAATAGGCCGCAGCGAATAGAAGATGAAGAAATGGAAATTACAGATGGAGATTATGATGAATTGTGAAAAACATCAAAATCATTTTAATTTTTGTTCAATAATGGAAAATAACCCATTCTTTATTTCTTTCAGGAAAAAAGTACAGGATCCTAAACAAAATTAACTGTTAGTAGCCACAAAGGCGTTAAAGCAGTTAAAGGAAAGTGACTTCGAAAAGGAGTTTAAACATTATTAAAAGAACAAAGCACTCCATTTTACTCTTATCGAGCTGTTAATGATCGAAAAAGGAGATTAGTGTGTGAAGTAATGTCCATAATTTACATTGGTCACAATCAATTAGTAATAATCAATTACTTTAGACGTGCTTAGTAGTAAATTTTAAATTCCATTAGTTCGATGTGATTTGTAATTTTTATTGTCCTGACTGCAAATTAACATGTTAACTGGAATTGAACCAGCTATTCGTTTTGTCATCTCAAACATCCACTATATCTGTTTAAAAAGACATAAACTATTGCTTTTATATCTATGTCGTACCTATTTTTCATTAGACCAACAAAAAAACAGACTGACACCATAAAACAAGAGAGAAAAATGTTAATAAATATTTCAAAATGTCATGTTTATAATGGAAGTGATTTTTCTTATTTTCCACTTTTCTTTTTATCTCATTTTTATTCCTCTATTGCTGGATATTTTAATGTTTGTGTTCGTGTGTATCTGTGTTCTTGTTCACTTTATTCTATCTAATATATCCTTATTATTATTACTATTATGAAAATGGAAAATATTATTTTGTTACTTCATTTTTCAGTAAAATAATTTTTCATTTTCATTTCCATTTATATTTTGTATATTTTGGTTAAGAAATGAAAAATTGCTTTTCATTTATATAAAAAAAGAGAAGCAGAAAAGTTTTCCACTCTGTGTTATTGTTGTTGTGTTTGTAGGTATTGTTTATTACTACAATTTTTTCCTTTGTCATTTTATAAAGTTATTTAAAATTGAGATAATTGATCATAAAGTGGTGATTAATTTATGTGGATACAGACGATAGTAATATGGGATTGGATGAGATAATTAAATGTTATGATAAAATATGACTGAGCTGCAGCAACTACAAATGTGACAACGAAAACCTGCCGAATGATTGTCTTTGGGTTTTATAATTAAACATTTATTCTCTATAAAATTACTATAATTACTATAATAAACATTTATTCTCTATAAAATTACTGTCAATGGAAATCCCTGGTAAACTGGTATCACTATGCAAAATGACAGTACAGAACTCTCAATGTTGTGTACGAGTAGAGAACGGAATATCAAAGTTTTTCACAGTCGACTCCGGTTTAAGACAAGGTGATGCTATCTCTCCTATACTTTTTAATTTAGCCTTGGAATATGTATGCCGTCAAAAGAAACTACCGACTAACAACAATATCTTGTCAATAAACTCAGTACAGATGATCGCATACGCTGATGATATTGTCATCCTCGGCCGAAGTGAAGCTGTTATGAGTGAGACTTTCAAATCACTTGAGAGTGGTGCTAGAAAAATTGGTCTTCAAATTAACTACAATAAAACCAAACATATGAATGTTTCAAGAGAGGCTGAGAAGAAAGATTTGATGTGCGGCGATGAACGAAATGAGGGAGTTGAATCTTTTGAATATTTTTGATCAATGCTTGACTCAAACAACAGCATACTTATAGATATTAAAGCTCGAATCGCTGCCGGTAATCGAACTTTCTACTCAATTAAACCTCTCCTTGGATCACCGTATGTATCAAATAAGGAGTGGAAGTGTACTTAGAAAACAATTTTCGTTCCATAGGTACACACACATCATAAAGATGCAATATTAATTCAGCGATAAATTTAGTTTAGGAATCTCAATCAAAAATATGATAGGCCTCATCCCACGGTTGTTGTGAAATGTTCTGATGGAGTAATTCAGCATGGAATGGCTATATTGTAATAATATTGGCTCAATAGCCGATGCAAAATCCTCCATCACCAACACGAACTGGAGGTGGATTGTAAAAGTACCACCCAATATTTTGGATCCTACAACCGATATATCAATAAATAGATACTCAAGTTTAGTTGAAGAAGAATAAGAATATTTACTTAGAACTTTAACATTCAAACCTTGACGAACATAAAAAGCTACACCACCACCAGCCTTACCAATACGATCATGTCTAAAAACGTTAAAACCTGGCGCATCATAAAATAATTTAGGAGATAAATTACTCAAAAAGCTTTCAGATATACCAAGTATGTGTAAGTGTGGCTTATCAAGTAACAATCTAATTTCATCAATACGGACAATAATACTACGTGCATTAATGTGTGTAAAATTAAATAAAAATTTAGAAAGAATAATCGTTCTAAATTTGAGTCCTCAGCAATATTCAAACTCACATCGTTCATGGCAAGATCCAAATCAAAGTCTTCTATCTTGAATGCAGATACTCTTAGCATAATTATAAAAAGAATTTAAAGTGACTAAAATAATAACTATCATTAATAAAAACATTTAAAGATAAAAACCCAATTATATCAAACAATTGATAAAATTCATAACCCTCCTCAAGTTCATTATCATCATTATTTAAGTGTGCATCACACAAACAAAAAAAATCAATCGCGTTACACCAGAGCAACTGTTGCGGCCCATCCATTTACGGCTCAAACAAAAAGTGTAGAACTGTCGCCTTGAATGACTTGCCCCCTTGGGTATTCCCCTGGCTATAATCCTCAAAATTTTAAAGTTAACGTTAATAAGTTTCTTAAAGAAACTTAATTTATTTAAACATAATCCTAATCCCTAGTTGGCATGGTATCTTCAGATATCCAGAGACGTTAATTCATAATTTATAGAATTAATACTAAACATGTCTAACTTTGAATAAAAAAAATCCAAAAACAGTTCAAATTGGTATATATATATCAACCAAACCGACCTTTTTTCATCTTGTGTTGGCCTGCTTGTAATAAAAGTCATAAAATCATTGCAAATATAATTGTTTTTGGTTATTATTGATACATTATAATATCATTCCGGCTGAATTTTGAACAAAATAACATAATAGTTAAAATAACCTAACGACCAATAGTCCAGTAACTTTGTCGCCTGAGAGAATGGGGGAGTATGCGTCCAATCCGGTAGGTCTGATTTTTTGCAGACTTGTGTATGATGTTGGCCTAATGAATAATCCAAGTTTGTGACCTCGAGCGCCGAACGCAACTTCGTCAAAAATCGAAAAAACCGTGAAAAAATCGTTATTTTTTCAAAGTTTGGCGATTTTAACCCTAAAGGACTAGTTTTTTCTTGAATCTATTTTGAGACGTTTTTAAAGTACACTAAATTTGCTACAATATGATAGGAAAACTGTCTCTGTAGACCCAATAGTTTTCGAGATTAAGCCTTTCAAAGTTTATCACTTTTTTCGAACTTCGCTACTTTTTGCAATTCTTTCGTTCCAAATGAATTTTGACCCTTAATCAGAGAAGTCAATTGGGTAGGGCTGAGGGGGGGATTGGCCCCCAACGGATTATTTCACAGCTAAGATTGAGGGTGCTACGGTTGACTGAATACAGTTCATCCGCCACCACCCCTAAGATGTCACCTTGGCTAATGATATCTCACTGCTATTGCCAGTGGTATATGATATCTCACGTTAACTCGTATGTCAATAGCAGGGACTGGAGTACGCGGGGTTGTCACACCCGTAAATTAAAAATAAAAAAAAATTTTAAAACAATAAAAACTGATCCCTCCATGCCCCACTTATTTTGAGAACCCTGTTTGTTTGGCCCTGTTTTTTATCTATATCATATTGTACAAACTTTACAAGACTTTTTTAAAAACAATAAATTAAAAACAATTCTAAATGTAAAATCCTATAACATATTCAAAGTTTTCTTGATAGTTGTGTTAATTTTTATAAAATGAATGAAAATAATTACGGGAGCAATTTAAATTTTTTGTGTTATTTCCAGTGATTTTATAATAGTGAATGTTTTATAATGGACAAGCAATATTTTTTAACGACACGAACAAATATTTAAGTTATGTTAATATTTTCAAAGTATGTTATGAAAACTTGCTGACAAATTCTTTTCGCTATATGGACTATAATTTTTAATTCATAAAATAGCAAAAATTATATGTTTGGTTGGTTATAATAAAATCTAAAACGTATCCTAAACAGTCAACAGTCAATCTTTGGTCATTTTTTTATACAGTCACAGGGAGGGAGAAACTATTAATTTTTTGTGGTTTTTCTTATAGATTTAAAAGAAGCTCGGAATAGTTGTACAATTTTGAATCAAATGAAAAATTTACGCACGTTTATGAGTAGTAAACTGACCAGACGTCCCACACTGCGAGGAAATGTCCCACATTTCGTTGCGTTGTCGCACGGAGAAATTTGTCCCACGAAGCGTCCCACGGAACAAATATTTCCACCACATTTCCCCGCATTATCGAAATAATCAAAAACCTTATATCTACCTACGTACAGTTTGCGCAATATCTTAGTCAAAGCAATGGCTTCACAGTTTTTTCTTGCAGTTTGTATAATGTTATGTACATGTTGATTTAACTATATTGAGAGAACAAACCAGTGCAATATTTTTTTTTACTAAATAGTGTTTTAACTATAATTTTCTTAGAAATACTAAACTCAGTTTTTTTCACTTCAATAATTTACATTTTATTTTGCAAATATCTTTTGATGTCTAACACATTTACCTCAGCGAAAATGTTTCTTTGTTTATAGAAACATCTCCCCGGTGTATATACGAGATATCGAAAGTATATTATGAAAAGTAAAATACAAAATATTTTACTGAAAAAGACGCAGTTTTCCGTATAAATTCATACACATTTAAATTTTTAAACCAGAGTTTGCAATTTTACTTTATTCGAGCACTCATTTCAATCCTTTGAAATAATATTCAAAAATTAAAATGTTCATAATTTGAATATCGTTCTTACTCGTAAGAGTAAAATTTTTGTTTTTTCGATTTTACTCCTTTGGAGCAGAATACATTTTCCAGTTCTTTCATTCGGTTTGCAAAAGAAGAAAATTAGTCATCCTTTATATTCATTTTTCTAACAATACATGAATAATTGAACGATTCATTCGAAGCATTTTACGTTGGAAAGCATCAAATTTGAAGCAAAAATAAAAGTTTTGAGTATTTGAAAGAAAATATTTATTTCAATTTAGTAGCAAGAACGATATTATATTATTTTCTCTCCTGTATGTGGGAGTGTTATATTTTTTTAAGCTACGCACTCTGAAAGAACAAAGTAAAGGAGTGATATAAGTAGCGTTTCAAACTATGTTTAAAACACACTTTAACTAGGTAGCTCAAAAGTAAAATTATTTTTTTCTAATAGGGGGAAGTGGGGATAGTATAAACATGGGGCAACTGTAAAAAGTTTTAATATCCCTCACAAAACATCAATCAAAAAATTCGACAAAAATATCACAGATGTCGCTTCGATCGACTACACACACCAGGAGAATTTGACAGCTGAAGTCAGTCTTGTTCAAAAGTTATTGGTGAATAGGTGTTGCGGCAACCCAAAAGTAAATTTTTTTTTTTTTTGTAAAACTCGAATAACTTTTTTTACCATCATATGTTTAAAAATATTCCAACATGTTTTGATAGCTGACATATTCATGAAACATAATATTTCTTTGTTTTAGCCAAATTTTAGATCTTGGAATATTTTTTCAAAACATAACCCTAAAATCGCCACGTGGGGCACATATAAACAAAAAATATTTTGATAGTATAAACGCGTTTATATGTGAAGCATGGTATGGTTATATGGTATACGTGTGGTTTCCCGTTTCACTTTTGATATTGATTTGCAAAACCTAAACATACGATGAGATTGAATTTTTGCTTTTTTCTTTATAATTTTCTACCTGAATTTATTGAGGTTTTACAACAATCGAAAAATATTGTTTTTTTTTTAAAGAAATATATATGTTATATGCTTATATATATTGTTTGAAGCACAATGAATAATAAAAAATTTTAAAAAAGGTACTTAATGAATTTTATTGTGGTGTTTTTTGGGTGTTTATATGTGCCCCATACAAAAATGCTCATTGTTTATAAGTGCCCCACCAGTGGGGATACTTTAAACGAGAAACATAAATTTTTTGAAATTCAAAATTTTATACTTAATGTTTAGTTACGTAATTAAAAAAAATAGTTTTTTGTAGTAAAGATATGAAATTTTACAATGAAACAGTTTTTAAGTAAAAATGTTTTATGGTTTTAAAGTTATTGAGCTTTAAGTAAAAACTGTTTATACCATCCCCACTTCCCCCTATAGAATTTTTTTTCTCAATAAAAAACAAACAAAGTAAACAGCATAAAAACTTGATAAATGGTATAGATTTTCAAAAGATAGAACGAGAGGTATACTGAATACCTCTTATACTTACAGAATACAGAAAAGATATTAATTATTTAGTAAAATTAAAATAAATTGTTTCAATTGTTTTGCTGTCTTTACTTGTGTAACAAAAGTTTTAAGCTACTATAAAAGGTAAATTTATACTAATTTTTAAAATTATACTTAAAAAGTTCTCCTGCAAATCAAGACGGATAGAAAACTTTTACGTAAATTCTCATACGATATTGAATTGGACTATCCTTTTATAAAAAAATCAAAATATAACGACGCAAAAGTTTATTGTATTACCAGTCGGAGTGAATTTGAAAATTAACAGTGGACATTATGATATTAAAAGACATATAGATACAGATAAACATAAAAACGTTGACATAAGCTGCCAGCTCCAGTAGCTTAAACAAGTTTTGTTGTTATTTTGTTTTCTTGTTGTTATTTAACATTGACAAAAAGTTAGTTGCAATTTGCGCTGATAACACGAACACCAACTTTAGTGGTGTCACGTCAAGGGGTGAAAATTTAAAAGCAAGCTAAACGCGAGTTTGAACCAGAATGTATTGACTATTGAGTATTGGATTCGCAGCCCATATTCTAAATAATGCAATAAGAAGTGCTGCTGATTTAAATGGCAGGGTTAAAAAAATTTGGATATTTTACTGTCTTTACTGGTTTAAGTTGAAGGAGTTCTACGGCAAAAGTAATGTCGAACATAACCAACTTATTGGATACAGTGAAACTCGCTGGCTGGCGGTAATGCCAGCACTAGAAAATTTTTTGAAAATGTACGAACCACTGTAAGCACATTACCTAACGGTTGAAAAATGTCCAATTAAAATAAAAGAATTTTATGAAGAATTAAATAGTAAACAAATAGTAAAGGAAAGCATTAAATAGTAAATTTATGCACAATCTAGTTAGCACGTTTTCACCGTCCCACTTTCTCGCAATCGAAATTCTAATTAGTTAGTATTTGGAAGAATGTTTGTATTTTGTCCCACATTTAATCGATTTGGCTCTGGTCAGTTTAGGGTAGACGTAACTCTTTCTCTCTGAGACAAATAAAGGAAAACAAACAAAAAAAGGATTCGACATAAGAGGAGTCACGTAGGGATTGCAATTCCGTGGTGTTTTATGGATCCTGGGACTACGTGACTCATAAATTTTAAACCTCGGGACGCCCAGGATCGTATAGAAAAACCATCCTTTTTTTATGCTGCACGATCTGCTGTCGTTTACAAATTCACTCTCTGAACAGTTACAAAGCAAAGATATAATAATTTCTAGCACAAGCGCTTTAATTAAAACTACTTTCTTGATGCTTAAACAATGCAGAGATGATACTAAATTTAAAATTATTTTTAACAAATGAAGGGATTTTGCAGAACTTTGCGGCATTCGCTTCAATGAAACAACACCAGAAGACAAAGATCTAGCAGAGTAACCAAGGTAGCTCTAAAGGATTTTATTTTTATTTCTAAGTCGATGCATTTAAATGCTTTTAAATATATGTGTGTATAAAAATGTGTATGTTATGTTTTACGAAAAAAATCTTTTTATGTCATTTAAATTCTCGCCCCCTCCCCCCCCTAAGATTTTGGTGAAATGACGCCACTGCCCTGAATATACTTTCGAAGCCCTGTACTTTTATGATGGGATGTTAAAAAAGAAAATGAGAAATGTGAACGATGATATTTATTTTAAACTACGAATAATGAAGTAAAAAGGTTAATAATAATAATGAAGTAAAAAGGTGGCTTCAACCCGCACAGGTTTAAAAAAAGCGTTCATCAACACCTTAGAACGCCAGTTGTTGTGGGACCTAGGCCTGGACCTAGGTCTTAAAATGTATTTATGTGTTGTTGTGACACATATTCTAAACCCTATTACACAACACTTTTTATTTGAAAAAAAAATAAGTGTTGTAAACTTTTTGACAGAATACCGAAAAACATAACACATCAATTCAGTTAGTATCTAAAACTGGTCTACAATGTTTGTGTAGTTCAAAAACTTTTAGGTACTCTAGTTGTTCGTAAACTGTTTAAAGCTTCAGGTTTGGAAATATTAATAATAATTTATGTGATTAAAATTGTATACTAATTAGCATCATGTGCAATAAAAACTGAATCAAACCACGTGCTGAAAATTTTAAAATTATGAAATTGAAATAAAAAAAAAAATTTAATTTATTAAATTATTATTTAATATTTATTTATATATTATTATTTATAAATAAATAATAATGGATAATAAATAATTTTTTTTATTTCATTATTATTCAATATTTATTTATTATTTATTAATTATTAATTATTATTTTTTTTATTTTATTAATTTTTTTTTATTTTATTTCTTTTTTTTAAATTTTAAATTTTTTAAATTACTATTTTTTTAATTATATTTTGCTGCAATTAGTTATTTTGCATTTTATACAATTCTAATCTAATCGGTCAATATTTGGAGCTAATATTGAAAACTTTATCCTAAATTTTTGTTATTTCCCATCGATATTGACAAACTACTAAAGTAAGAATTTCTCATATGCTTGTCATTTTGTGTTTTATTAGATCAATATTGTTAGAATTGAATATTAACTTTGTTTGAACGGGAATAAGATGACTAATCTTTATCCACGCCTTGACTTACCCATTTATTTAGCGTATGGTTTTTATGACACATTAAAAAATAAAACTTAAAAATGGTAGATTTTTCTATAAAACAAAACATGAATACACATTAAATGAGCCACAATCAATTTGTTTGCGCGTCTTTAGTTAAAAAGTAAAAATATTTGAACATTGGGCAGTACATTTGAACATTAGATGTTTACATCAAGTGAGTCTATCCATGTTACTACATCGGGCTTTGCCAAATGGATGTCTGCGATGTTGCCATTGTATCGTCGAATTGAAAACACAGTTGCAATGTGTTTTATGGTTTGTTGTGGAGCTCCACGTCACATTGAGGGAAATGGATGTCTGCGATGTTGCCATTGTATCGTCGAATTGGACACGCAGTTGCAATGTGTTTTATGGTTTGTTGTGGAGCTCCACAGTCACATTGAGGGGACTCTGTCTGCGATGGTGCCATTGTATCGTCTCGAATTGGACACACAGTTGCAATGTGTTTTATGGTTTGTTGTGCAGCTCCACAGTCACATTGAGGGAAATGGATGTCTGCGATGTTGCCATTGTATCGTCGAATTGGACACACAGTTGCAATGTGTTTTATGGTTTGTTGTGGAGCTCCACAGTCACATTGAGGGGACTTTTCGTCGTGAAATGCCCCACTTGTAGAAAGAATCAGCACAACGTCCATGATTCGTTCTTATTCGGCTTAGTGTAGTCCAGGTATGACGTGGCAAATCGAAACCAGGTTGGGTAGAAGTCGGGTTAGTAATAGAAAGCCCAAGTGTATTGTAATGATACCAAGAGGTGTCCCAGGCATCCAAGATATTAAAATTAATTGCCAACAGGTTGCTGGCAGTTTTGTGGAGACTTTCTTGACTTCAATCGACAACGAGTATGGTCACCGTAATATTCGTGCAAGGGTAGCGTGATGTTGTTGGTTACCTTTTTATGTTCACGCATAAGCGCATGTGAGCGTCTGAGTGCAGGTGGAGCGATATTGCTTAATACAGGGAGCCAAGGTAATGGAGTAGACCTGAAAGTACCCCTTATAGTACGCATCGTGGCATCCAGCTGGCAGTCAACTTTTTCAGTATGTGTGCTATTCAACCAGACTGGTGCACCATACTCAGCCACTGAGTAAACCAGACTTAGAGCAGTTGTGCGGAGTGTAGCTGGAGTAGCACCCCACGTCGAGCCTGCCAGTTTGTGCAATATATTGTTTCTCGTTTTAAGTTTTTTTGACGTATTCTCTAGGTGGAGTTTTAAAGAAAGAGTTCTATCGGGAGTAATGCCTAGGTACTGTGGCTGTTGATTGTATTTAATGACAGTGCCGTTAAATGACACTGATAGTTCGTGTTTTGCCAGTGTGTTGTTTAAGTGGAAACAAGAACTCTCGGTTTTACTTAGATTGGGAAATAAACTCCACGTTTGAAAATAGTCATTCATTATCACCAGGTCAGTTGAGAGCAAATCTTCCAAGAAACCCATATCTTTATTTTGAGTTACCAGGGTCCAATCATCAGCGTAACCAAATTTCTTTGATGTTGTGTCAGGAATGTCATGAATGTACAAATTAAAAAGTAATGGCGCCAGGACGGAACTCTGTGGTAAACTATTGTTAAGCATTTTGGACCTACTACAGGAATTATTTAGATGGACTTTGAATACACGATTACTCAGCATGTTATTAATTAAACGCGAGATGGTGCTACAAGGTATTGCGTTGAACAGCTTATATATAATCCCAATTCACCAGACCATGTCATATGCTGCAGTATGATCGTTTTTGATACCCAGCTTCGATGCAGGATGTTAAAGCGAGCAGTTGGTCAGTGCAACTGCGATTGGGGCGGAAACCAGCTTGTTTGACTGGGATCTGGTCGTTCAGTATCGGAGCGATACGGTTGTATATGAGCCGTTCTAACAATTTGTAGCAGGTGCTCAAAAAGGCAATTGGACGGTAGCTTCCTGGTTCATTAAATGGTTTACCTGGCTTAAGTATCGCTATCACTTTTGAAGTCTTAAAATGTTTTGGAAGATTGCCGGTTTCTAGGATATTCAAGAAAAATTTAGTTAGCCATTGTTTTACATTTTTTACAGCATTTCTAAGAAATTCTGGGAATATACCATCGTACCCAGCTGCTTTTCCGTTTTTGTTTAAGACAGAGCTGAATCAAGTTCTTCGCTACTAAAAGAGTTCACATACTTCGATGGAGACGAGCAATTGCGTTTCATTTCTCTTAATTTACGTTTAATTATTCTTTTATGAAGGCGATTAATAGAAGAACGAGATACGTTTACGATATGATTTGCAATATCCTCTGGATTTATTTCATCGTTAGTACGAGCAATTGAGTTTGAGCCACCTAGCTTCCGAAGGAGACGCCAAGCTTCCCTGCTTGAATGGGAAAAATCTATGTTTTCAAACAGCGCTAAACCACTTTTGCTTTCTCTTGGCGTCCATTGAGTAAATTAAGTCATCAGCCACGTCTGTCTCACCACTACTAAGGTACTCCTCATATAATTTATCGCTCTTTCTACTCCAGTCAGGAATGCATTCTTCACGGAAGCCTCTTGGGATGCATTTCTTAACTTCAACCTATATTTATCCCAGTCAGCTTTGTTAAAATTCCATCTAGGTTGAGGAGTAGAGCTAACGAGTGGAATTTGGATTCATACCTCAAAAATTACTGGACGATGTTGAGAGCATGGAAAACTTGTAAGACAGCCCTAGATATTGGAATAGGGTTTCGTTGTTCGTTTTTTGTGGAAAAACAGAGGTCGGGATTGTAATCACGTCGCCATCTAGCAGATCTAAAGGTTTTCATGTCTTTCGCATCATACACCAGGAACATGTTGTTACCATCCGCCCAGTCCGTCAATTGTATGCCATTGGGATTGTTGTTTGAGTAGGACCACTGGGTGTGATAGCTATTGAAGTCACCAGTATATATTGCTGGGTGATGAAATAATGGTAGAGTAGCAGCTGCCCATCCTGTATTTGGAGGCTTGTATACGTTTACAATCTTCATGTCTGATATATCAACAACAATAAGATGTATATCGTTGTCCATCTGTGTAAGTACATGGGTGCAGTTCATGATTTCTGACTTAACATACGTGGCAGATCCATATACTTGATGGTAAATAGCACTAATTAATTTGTAACCAACAATGTTTCCTCTAGAGGTAAGTTGCGTTTCATCTGCTGCATGCGTTTCTTGCAGAACTACCACATCGATGTTGAAATCTTTTAATAATCTTTGTAAATGTTCAGTTTTTGACTTGCTTATGCCTTCAATGTTCAATTGCAAAATACGGACTGAGGGTCCAATATTTTTTGTCTTATGGTGCTGAAAAGTACCGTTGTTGTTGTGATTTTGATTTTGGTTCATGTTTATTTTTTTTTGTATCACAGGAGCACGAAGAGTTTGTCTATTAACACACCCCCACACTTACCCATTGTACATAATGCAATGGGGTTTCCTTAATTGTCAGCTTGTAATTTGATTAAATTCTTATTCAAATTTAAAATTTTGCTCTATAAAACGTTAAATTCAACAAAAAGTTGATAATATAAACCAACCTCTTAAGACATAATGTCTCACTATGGCATAACCACCCAAACAGCTGTTCCATTTAAAAAAAATATAATTTTTTCCTTGCTAATTTTCTTTAATATTATTATATATTTTAAAAAGGCATAAATTAAAATTAAAATATAAAATTTTCTTATGCTTGCCTTAGTAAAAATATCGTTCAACGATCCATAAAAAATTGCAACATATATCAAAATGATGGATCACAAAACATTAACCAACAGAAGAAAAAAAAATATAAAATTAATTGACAATCATAAATATTAAAACGCAAAACATACAAAAATAACAAAAAACTTGCTTCTTGTTTGACATGAAAAATTTCGTTCGGATATTTTTTTTGTTTTTATTTATGTCATAGAATGAGAAATAGTGCTTATAGCTCACAGGAATAAAGGATATAATGGAGTATAGTCGTGGTTATATAAAGTGCTTCAGATTAATTAAGAACTTAGCATACTTGTTTTTTTAACTTAAATTACTTGTAAATCGTTGTAATATATTAATAGGTTAACATAATGCTTCATAGACCAGAGCCACAATCATTTGAATGATTCAAATTGTATGCAAATTCGAAAACAAGCATTTTCTATCTTTTTTGATACAAACTGATTCAAAATAGTAAACACACATAAATCTAACAGGTTTTGAGCAATTGTTGTTATTATAAAAAAAATTATTTTGTCATCGGACGAAAGTTCTAACTAATTAACTCTCTGATTCTGATCAGAAGGACGCTAGTTCTATTCTTAAGCTAGAATTGAAATATGAATTTGCTAGTTTGCTAGTTTTGCTTTTTAAAGCAATATTTCATTCAAAACAAACGAATAAATTCAGTTCTATAGTAATAATAGTTATAGTTTTTTATAGATTTCTAAAAAAGATTTCTATTACATTATAGATTTCTAAAAAAGGGTTATAAGACAAAATTATATATATGTATATAAATACACAGTCTATAGCTAAATTTGAAAGGTTATGCATAAAAGAAAGTTGGTAATTTATTCACCATTTTCAATTGACCACATCGCTATTCTCTGCAAAACATTTAAAAACGTAATTGTAAGCTAGCTTGAAAAAATGTATACCTCTAAATTACACTAGTTCCGTTATCTTCTTCATGTTGTAACGACGGAATAATTCGAATTCTATACTCTAAAATAAGAATATTTATATTTAAAGAGATTCGCTAATGATTTGCTGATTTCCTTCGGTTCCGACCTTTAAATTAAAACCAACATCATAGCATTTATGTGTGCTATAGATCAAACAACCAATGTTTTACTGTTTATCAGTTAATTGTTGCGTCACCACACAATATGAATTAATAATACAAATTTCTGTCTACATAAATGATGAACATTGTTTATAATGCTTAGTCATAGTAGTACATGTAGATGTAATAAGGTTGTTCAAATTTGTGTAACTGTAGAGAAGCTGTTTATTGAGATGATGTATGGAAATGGGTTGACTTGCATTTTTTATTGAGAGATATTATAAATAATTATTCATTTTTGTACGAAGAAGAGTTTAATTAAAGAAAAACCAGAAATAAAAATTTTACTATTTATACTCGACCAAATATTTAATCTAGATGATCGGGTATATTATAATCAAACAAAGAATATGTTGTCAATTTAAAGTAAGTTATAAATTGTTAAATATTTTTTTGTGATTTAATTGAATAAAATTGTATCTTTAAATATAACTTACAATAAATGTTTATTTACTATTATGTGTTATAAAAATGATTATAACGTGTAAATATTTAAGTATTAGTATCAAAAGTCAAAACGTTAAACGACAATATTTTAAGAAATATTGTTGATGATAAAAATTTTCAATTTTTATTAATCAGTTCTCCAGTGATGAAACTAATAAGAAGATATTTCTTAAACTAACTGATGATGACGATTTTCCAATATAATATGAATTGATTGAATTAGTAGAAGTCGAAGTGTACACGAAGATATTAAAAATGAAGCTTCTTTGTTACACGAAAATGAAGAACGTGTTAGTAAAGTTATTGCACAAGCAACCGGAGTAACAAAGGCTGATAGTTTTGAGTATGCAGTAAGTGGGAAAACACATTTAAAATGCAGCATTCCGTTGATTACCTGCAATTGTTTCATGTGTTTGACTGTTAATGGGACTACTGGAGATGCTAACAATTTACATGGAGATCAAGATATTGAAAAAAACATCATGATTACCTATAATGTATTTAAGCTTCCTTTTTTTATTTTAATTTATTTAGTTTTTGTTAGTATTTTTATGTTAAATTGTTTTTATTTGTATTCAACATTAAATTTTTGTTTGGATATAGGTTTTTGGTTATATAAATAGCAGATTCACCAGTAACTATATACTCGGTTGGTAAGGTTCTCCTCTGCAAAGAATCTTAAAAGTTTCTCTAACTCCCTGCGAAGACTGAGACCCTGCACAGAAGAGTTGCCCTATTGTGCTTGAATTTTCCTCATAATACCTGAAACGATCAAAAGCAATAAAAAATCGTTATTGTCTATCTACTTACGTGGACTAAAATCCTCCTTGGTCATTGAAATATTGCTTTTTACTTCGATTTCTTTTTGCTCGAAATCATAATATGAATAAAAAAATCACAACTGGTATATTAGGTGCGTTCCATTTGACTATATCTGAATAAACTGTAAAAAACCAACAATAATTGCAAACAATTTTTCAGCTGTTTTAGTTGATTCAGTCATATCGAATGCGGCTATTATAATCAAATTTGGAAGATTTCAGTTTGAAAATTCAATAACAAGTTAGGCAGGGTGAAAATTTGGCAGAAAAGCAAAGGTGTAGTTTGGACAAACTTTACAAACCAAAAAAGTTTCAATTCAACGTGAGTCTACGGTATAAAAATTGATCTTCAATTTGTGCAAACGGTTAAAAAAGAAATTATAAGATAAGTTAGACTGAAAAAGAGCGTCCTGACGAACATCCAGTTTAGATCTTGGGAGGTTTTTATTGTGATTAGTTTTAATTAATTAGTTTAGCTTTAAAACCTCATTAAAAGTAAAAGCTATGAGATATCGTGACAAATTATTTTGAGTTTAAGAAAATCAGAAATCCAAGTATCAACTATACTATATGTTCTAACGCCAAGGTTTTTTCTAGACTAAAAGCTATTTTGAATAGGTTGAAATAAAAAACTAGATTGAAATATTACTAGGTGAAAAATGTTAGAAATCATGCAAAAACTAAGATATGTTTTTAAACATTTTGGGTGATTCTTGTCTATTTTCTGGTATCAGTTACTCTTCGGCCGGAAAATCACAATTGTTTGGTTCTAATTTTTTTATTAGTGCTCATTTTGTTCACACACAAGCCTGTCGGGTCTAACTGACTGATCAGGTGGCCATTAGAACATAAATTCTCTAGTTGACATAGTTGAAGTTTGATACGGTGCAATGATTTTCACATGGCTAGTGAAACTTCAAATAACTCTAGATCTCATTGATAACTAGCACGTCAGTTTTAACATTTTTAAGCACGTAGTTTCTTTCACAGTTTCTTTCTTTCTTGGGTACACATACATTTTAAATTAATACTCGATCATTTGATGTGGAGATGGATATATAATTACATTATTTGAGATAATTATCTGTGGTCTTGTTACGATGCCACGATTTTTTAAAAGAACACTGCCAATCATTCATTTTTTACATACATATATAGTTCATTTTCTAATTACTAATTTGTTCCTAAATTTGACACTCCATGTCAACCTCCCACTTGATCGTCACCACCTTATTTGGTTTTTCTCCTTCATATAAGGCAGCAAATAAATACATTGCAAAAATAAATTTGAAATGTAGTAATAAAAAATGGAGGCTAAACTTTCCAGTCCAGTTGCTTGTATTTTTTCTAATTAATTTTTCAGTTCCCATTAAAAAATTTACTCTGGATAATAACCATGGGCAGAACTGTACGGCTGCTCAAACACAGCGGCACAGTAATAGCGTTTAGTAAAATAATAATAAGATTTATATTTTATTAATTTATTGTTATAATAATAATTCTATAATAATGATTACAATTAATTATTATTTCTATTTATTTTCAGTTGCATTTTATCATACTAAAGGTGCATTATAAATTATATACAGTAAATAGTGATGCTCCTTAAACAGCAATAAGACTAAAATCGTCATCTATAGGTTGCCATCAAATGTTTTAAAACGAAAAAAATTATTCGTAGCCATTCCTTTGCCAAACATTAGCTGCAGTTGATGGAAGCTATCAAACAACCACTTATTGTAGTCTTGAGATCGGTGTTTTAATGGTTTTATTTCTAGTACTGGCAAGCCCTGCTCAGACTGCTTGTTGCAAACTACCGTTCAAATGAGTATGTTTTCTTTGATGATGTTCTATGTTTTGTACTAATAAACCTTTAATAGTTTAACTAGGGCCTAGGCTAATTATAAGTTATATAGAAAGATGGTTGTTTAAACTTGACAATTCTTTATTTTGTTTACTGATAGCAGCCAATTTTAAAGAGTTCAAATAATATGAAAAATATCAAAATAAATGGAAATGCAATTTTCTGCCACCGCTTTGATAATATGTCAAAAATTATGACTTTAACCTTCTTTCTAGCGCCAGTAAAGTTAAATTTTACAGCCGTTAGACGAAAAATTATGTTTATTGTATAGTATATTTTTTAAATAGGAGCTAGAGAGTCAATAGTTTGACGATACACAAAATGTCACTTTAGCTCCGAACTAAATACACTATTTTTTCGGCCAACGTTTAAATTTTTTATAATTAAGCAATTATTACATCAAATATATTATAAATATGATTTTTGATCGTCAAAGTTACTTCTAAGAAACATTTAAATTCGTTGTATAAATAAATGTTTTGATCAAAGCAGCCTTTCAATTCAAAATTTCCTAAATAAATAAAATTACTTGTTATTTTTGTTGTGATAGTTAAACAATAATTCAAAATTTCATCATCCAATCAAAATATTTGTTATTTTTGTTGTCATAGTAATAAAATAAAAAACAATTAAAAACAGGCTCAGTGTTCATTGATCTCACTGCAGCACATGACATTTTCTGGCGAATTGGGCTTATATATATGCTATTAAATGCAATACCTTGTAACACCATATCTCGTATAATCAACAACATTCTTAGTAATCGTGTATTTAAAGAAAATTTAAACAATTCCTGTAGTAGTTATAACCAGCAGGCTGGGGTTAAAGATGCTGGGTGATTGACATAGCCTTCGAACGTCGAAAGACAAGAGATGGTCCAAGAAATTGAAATTTAGATGAGCCATTGAAAAGTCTACAGCTAAGTCTTTCACCTAACGGAAATATAACATATATCGGGATGCGTTTTAGTGTAGCCACAGGTAGTCGTACCACGACTTTTGCTCAGACTGAGGTGGGGTTTGGCCATTTATAAAATAATAAAACAAAACCACTACGGTTAAGAAAATAACCAAAATGGGCACACAATTCATTTTAAAAAGGGCGAATACACGTTGGGAAAATGGGAAAGGAACCCAGAGGTTTGACGAACCTCATCTCACACCATGAGTTTTGAAAATTAAAACATATTTAATTTATATATTCATTTACAAAAAAAATAAAAACTCATACCTTACTTGCTCCTTGAATGATGAATGAGTTGTATCCATACAATCTTGACGGTTCTCTAAATGCAACAAGCAATAAAACACTTTGTTTTCCTGTTCATCCTTCCTTCAGATTACATTGTTTATTTACGGAACACATAATGTATTTATTTGGTACTTTTATAGGTTACACAGGTACCACCTTAATATAATGAATGCTATACATATAATTTTAACTTTTAGCTTAATTAGCTCTTTGTTTTCTAATTTTATATGGTTTTTGTTTTGTTTTGCATTTTACTCCCTCTAGAAAAATTACTGTCTACGTATATTTTCTTTTAATAAACTTTGATTTTTACAACTTTGGAGAGATTGCAATACAAATGGAATTTATTGTCTATGATTCAATAGTTTTAATTTGATTTTTCTTCAATTTCAATTCAATTTTAATTTTAATTCTATCCACTAGCACTTCACAACACAACAGTTTTATTATATTTTCTATCCGTATTGCTTAACAATAAACGTACCAAAAAATTTACACTGCACAACTTTGGTACCAACAAAATAACAAAACTATCAAAAAAAAGTGTACCAACACAAAGATATCCCAACACATTACAACAAAACTTTAAATTTCAGAAATTCTAATGGAACATCTGTCCATTACAATGGAACATCTGTCCATTAAACCGATAAATTTTTCATTCGATCACAAAAAAAAGTGTTGGAAAATGTTTGCCAATTAATGAAAATATATAAATAAAATTTGTAATTTGATTAGTTTCCATATTAAAATCAAATAAAAATCAATTTACTTACACACCAAGGTTAATGAAACTTAATATCGACACATTACAATAATTCATGTGTCGTCAATCAGTTCATTTACCTTAATTTTGTGTAATAAATTTGCAATGTAATACAATGCAAATTTTTACTTCCATCAAATTTTATAGATCATAGAATGTTAACCAATTTTTATTAAACAAATAGATTTGAAAACGGTTTTTATAATTTTGAAAAGTAATCCAATTAAAAGAATGGGGAAATGTGACGAATTGAAAGAAGATTGATTGGAAAGATTTTCCATCCGTCACATAGTCCAAAAATGCTTAACAATGGTTTGTCACAGCCCACATGGTTCCGTCCTGGCGCCATTACTTTTTAATTTTTAAATTCAAAATATTTCTGTTACAACATCGATAAAATTTCATGGTTACGCTGATGATTGGGCCTTGGCCACTCAAGTAAAAAACATGAGTCTGGGAAGATTTGCTTTCAAATGACCTGGTAATAATGAATGTCTATTTAGGAACGTGGAACTTACTTCCCAATCTTTGTAAAACCGAGAGCTCATAAAGCTCGTTAGCTCGTTAAACAACAAAATGCAAAACATGAGCTTTTCATTGATTGTTATTGAACGGCGCTGTCGTTGAATATAATAAAAAATCAAAGTACCTGGGCATTACTCTCGATATATTTCTTTCTTTTAAACTCCAGTTAGAGAATACGTAAAAAAAAACTTTAAACGAAAAAGAATATACTACACAAGCTCGGGGGACGATATGGACAGTAGTAGCTACCCTCCACATAACTGCTCTAAGTCTGGTGTACTCAGTGGCTGAGTATGGAGCACCAGTATGGCTGCATAGCACACATACTCAAAAAGTTGACTGCCAGCTACATGCCACGATACGTACTATAAGTGGTACTATCAGGTCCACTCCTTTACCTTGGCTTCCTGTCTTAAGTAATATCGCTTAACCTGCACTTAGATGCTTGCATGTGCTCATGCGTGAACATAAAAAGGTAACCAATACAAAGATCTAAAACAAACATAGCCGAAATTAAACATTCCATATCCCTAACAACAAAAATAATATAATTCGGTGTTAAGGAAAACAAAATGTAAGTGAAGCAAATTAAAATTAATAAACACATGGCAGATTAGGGACTTACTTTGGTGGCGACAACAGTCCAATAAGAATGATGGTTCAGCTATTTGTCAGAAATTCATGGGTTAACATGTTCTTATTCTCGGTTTTCGGACAATCTCAAAACTCCATTGAACAAATGGTCGTTAATCTCGCCTTTAATATCCTACAATATTTGTACCTCGTGCAAATTATTCAACCGCGATGTAAGTTTTATAATCCATACTGTAAAAAAATTATCAAGAAGGATATTCGTACAATAGAAATAAAATGAATGAGTTTTTGTTTAAAAATTGAGTGCAAATTAGTGAATATAATTGAGTGCATAATTAAACATCTTTTTCTTACAGAATTCTGAATTGTGTTCAACAAAGTTTTTTAAATGACGTTTGAAGAAAACAAAACGATCTTTTATTTCAGTAAAGCAAAAGAGAAAAATAAAATTAGAATAAATGATTCTTGTCACTTTCTTTGATGGTTCTTGTTCGTTAAAAGTTAATTTGTTTGACGTTATATTTTATTTGGTTTTTCGTTCTGATGTGTCACGATGCAGAAAACATTGTTGAAGTCAATTAATTCGTTGTTAAATCTAAGGAAAAGAATTCAACTATGTAGTGGTGGATGTTCGTGTTTATAAAAATATATGTACATATTTCAATTTTGTGTGCTTTTGTAAAATCAAAAATTTTTAAGTTATGCCAGAACTGTCAAATGTTTAATATTTATAATCTGTTAATTGTTTACTATTCATATTTTTAATATTTTGAATTTATTAAATATGACACCTATGACGATGTCCTTCACTGACTAGAAAGTATACAAAACCATTAAATAACCTTCGTTTAAAGATTACGTTAAATTAGTATTGATTTAAAGAAAACAAAAAACAACAAAATAGTTTAATTAAGAAATTAAAATTCATAACTTTAATCGAATATTTTTGTTAATCGTTTTTTTATGGCTAATAATTTATACTTTTTTAGCAAAATATTTTGTCTTGATTTTCATTGTCCCGCGTGATTTAATTTATGATTGAAGTATGAGGAATTAATTATTGATTTGATTTCAGTTTCATGAGACTGATTTTTCAATTTTTTAAAATTATTGTTTAATATAAAATCAGTTATTATATTATACATATATCATTGGTTCTCTTTCTTGTTGGGGAATTGACATTTACATGACGTATGCCAGGAGTGGCGAGCCTATGGCACGTGTGCCAGAGGTGGCACGAGTAAAAAATTTGCTGGCACGTGAAAATTTACTTAAACGCTACACCATTACGTTCACACATGAACTCGAGCGTAGTATAGTATGCCCTTACAGAAAGAAAAACATGGAGACAGCACTCCTATAGTACACTTAATACGAAAGTACGACAATTATGTTTTGAAAGAATTTTTGGGCTTGAACACTGAAAATAAATAAAAAAACCGTCAATTGTGAATTCAGCAGTTATAGGATCGCGTACAAATAACTGTGTTTATATCTCGGCCTTCAGTCTTTAGTTGATCATAAAGAAAGGTATATTGTTGTTATGTGTATGTAGTGGTTTTATTTCAACTTTGTATATGAAGGTTAGTAGTTTAGGTTTAGGGATTAGTTAAAAAATTAGTCAAAAGAAAAAACAAAACTAGATGACTCAACAAGCAGAGATTTTCAAAGTTTGTGGAATGAAGAATATGGTATGATCGGGCTAGATAATAAAGCACTATGTAATTTATGTTTCGGCATAATGGTATGCAGAGCATCCTCTGCGATACAACATTATCAGATAAATCATAAATCGCTCTTTGGAAAAAATTAAGGACAAAAAGAATTTATTGCTCCAGTATAGTTAAAAACAGAAGTGTTCAACCATCTTTAATGAAATATACTGGCGTCAATTCAAATGTAACTGCTGATATTTTTTATGCTTCGAACGTTATTACCAATCCCGATACAACATCGCCAGATATTCTTAATTTGGAAATTTTTTAATTAAATTTAAATGAAACTCAAATGCATATAATTGATTGATTTTCAATTGAGTTCTATATGGAAACACAAGCTTAAAGATTTGATTTGATAAATTGGAAAACCTGAAGAAGCATCCCCACTTTTTCAGCTATTTTTATTAATTTTCTATTCAACTTTAAATTGCGATATTTGGGCATGGTCATAGTCAACTTTATAAAGGACAGTTTGGGAAAAAGAATGACTGATAAATCTAGCTCGGCATGCATTCTGTTAAAAGTGACGAATTACGAACCTTACATTAAATATTTGTCATTCATTAATGCAGCAACAAAACTCGCATTAATTTACTTATACTTAATATAAATTTTTATGTTTTAATTTGATCTTAAAGAATTTTATTTAGTCCAAGGCAATTAGGTTTATATCTCGGCACCCAGTTATAGTGAATGGATTTAGATGTTTCCGGATTTTTTGAATTTCTTAAATTTAAAAGTGAAAAGTTTACCTATTGAAACCTTCCGCTGATTGTATTTCTTAAGAGCTGTCCCATGCAAATGATGTTACTTCTAGTATAGTATACATTCATTTTACAGCTTTATTTATTTTTCTCTCGACAATAACTATGTTTCTATATAAAATATACATAAGTTTTCATAAATTTTGTATAAAAAACCTCAAAAACTAAAACAGTTATTATTTTCTTAAAATAAATATTTAAAAACTCCCAAAATTGTATTTTTTTTTGGTTGAAATTTTGATTTTTTGCTTAAATTTGCGGTAATTTTTAAAGGGTAAACTTTTTAGCTTATGAACTGTGGTATTAGAAATCCAACAAAAAAAATCATTCAAATCCATTCACTATAACTGTGTTTCCTCATATGTCATTTTTAATTGCTAATTGGCACTCGACTAATTATAGATTTTAATTTTTGTTTATGAAATTTGCAAACTTTTATTTTTATTTAATTTGTAATAATTGTATTTTTGAATATTATAAAAAGCTTGGAAAGCCAGCAATTTTATGCAAATAGATTGCATTTTTTTGGCACACGCACTGAAAAAGATTCGCCACCCCTGACGTATGCGATAAACGAATTGGATTTTGAAGCTTACAAATTATTATATTTTGTAAGTTTTAAAGTTATTATTCAGGATTTTTGTTAGTGAAGTTATAATTCTTTGCGCACGTTATACAAATTGGGATTGGGTGTTGGTCGAGAAACCACGTCACGCTGTTATTCGCTGTTATTTTAACCCTTATACTGTATGGTAATAAAGACGAAATTTCCAAATCAACCTTTTGCTGTGTGGTAATACAGATGAAATTACTAAATCAATCATAATCTTATAATAATAAAACAAAGTGTTTGTCTGTCTGCGTGCGCTCTCCAGAGAAATCTGGAGCAAATAGGAGGATGAAATTTTGTCAGGAGAAGGCAATTGACAGGTACTAATGCACATCGGAGCCGAAATTTTAAGATTTAATTTAGTTTTTTTTAATTAATAATTTTAATTTTCTTAAGGGTTTGCCTAAATGTTGATTATATTTTATACTTGGATTTTTATTAAAATTTCGAATTATTCGCTTAGTTATCTTTGATCAATTTTTTTTTCACTTTTGGAATTATCATTAAAATGTATAGTTAATGTATAATGTGACAAACAAATGTGTACATTTATATGAAAATTATGTGCATTGAAATCCAACACATTATTTTTTAACAAATATTTCTAATTTACAACAAATATGTTCTTATGGTTTGCAATTATATAAAATATGTACATATTTCTAGGCATTAGCACCAATACCATACATATAAGCATTGCTTATATATGATTAAACAAACCTGCTTGCGTTAGCAGAACTGCCATCACATGTTCCAAAAATTGGAAATTGACGTTTCTTTTCCTCTTCTTAGAAACATTGATGAACCAAGAATTTGCATTGGGGCCTTAGTACCGAAGATTATGAACAATATCAAAGCTATAGTTTGAAAGAGTTTTACTTATTGAGTGAAATATGCTTCTCCACTACTTCCAAAACTATTATTGTTATTGCAAGGGATCTATAAAATATATGCAAATATGTTAACAAATGTTGTGATCTGACTGTTTTAATAATAATATATAAGTCTTAATTTACAAATGAAATTAGTCTTATTATTATTTTTTCCAATTTTTGTTTTAAATTGTGGGAAGGAATGTCGAAATAAGACGATGACCATAAACCCGGGTAAGAATGAGCTAATGGGCCAAGCCTGGGCCAAGCCCGTGCCATAGCTTTTGGGGTTTGGGCCAGACTTGGCATTTTCAAACGGCCCAAGCATGGCCCAAGCTTGGAATGATGTCCTGGGGCCAAGACTGGCAAACCAGACTTGGGCAAAGTCTGGCAAATCAGACTTGGGCCTAGTCTGGCAAACCAGACTTGGGCCAAGTCGTGCAAATCAGACAAAATCTGGCATAACAAAACACCCATACAAAACTTTTTTGAAACATTTCATGAAATATTAATTAAATATTTCATGATATATTTCAAAAATATAAATTTCATGAAACTTACATTCTCTATAACAATGCATAACCAACTGGCGAATAACGTGTAATATAATAAACTGAATCTTGGTTCAGTTTAGGCATTTACAACTGGTCCAGACTAAAGCCGGAGTTAACTAGCCAATGCTTGGCTCGCCAATACTGGCCCGAGGTTGGCCCATTGTTTAACATTGGCAGTTCCTACCCGGGAAGCGATAAAAGCCATTAAACGAAAATATTCTGATTGATAAATTATTATAAGCAGGGTTGTTCCTTTACGCATAATCTAAAATAGATTACATTACATGTAATCTATGTAATGTAATCTATGTCATCTATGTAAATTTGGTGTAATCTATTAATTTTGATTTAAGAAGAAATATGTAGAAATATTGTATTATCCTTACTGAAATTTTTTGTCGATTTTTTCGCAAAAGACATGATCAATAATATTGTCAAAAACAAGATCTTGCGATCTTGAAAAAAGTTAATTTAATTGCTAAAAAGTTTAGAATGCACATATCAAATAAATAGATTACATAATAGTTTACATTATAGATTACACGAAAATATCTCGCGTAATTTACACGTAATCTATGCGTAATCTATACATGTAAAGTAATCTATTTTGTCTATGGCACAACCCTGATTATAACTCGCTAATGATAATAGGACGCTAAACCAGTAGCAATGAACCAGTATACCTATTTTGTATGACGAGTACGGTCAGAGTAAGTAATTGACTGTGACATCCAATAAACAAATATATTTACGCTCACCTAATTGTTCGTCACACAGTGAATTATTTGAATTAAATCTTTGCAATAAAATTTTAACTTTTTATAAAAAATATTTAATTATTATTTGTCTGTCAATGTGTTTTAATTTTAACATACATTTAATATGTAAAATATGGAGGGGCTGAAGTCTCACAGCTCTGAGATATCAAGACTTCGGTCTGGGTTAAGGATTTTAATATAGTTTTCGGCAAAAAACTTTTATGAGGACATGGTTTTTAGTTTTGGGCAGCGATATATATCAAACAAAACTCTTTGTTAAAGTACAAATATTTTCTTATCTCTGTTTAGATATGTATTACAAAACTAACACGAAACAATACGTTGCCGGAAAATTATAACAGATCATAAATTAACATAATTTAGTGAAAAGATGAAACAATCAGCAAACTACTCAAAAACCTCTCCATTTAGCGTTTCGAGAAAATATTAATCACAAATTCATATTTCTTTCACAACTCCAAAAATATTGTAAAAATTAAATAAAATCAAACCTTTTTCATAATTCTAAAAATATTCCAAAAATTATTACAAAATCAAAAATTGAAACTTTTTTCAAAATTCCAAAAATATTTCAAAAACTATAACAAATTCAAAAATTTCCATGTCCAATTTCATTTTCAATTACATTTACATCATAAAAACAGGTACATTTTTTTTGACACACTTGACAACTTTTGACACACTTGACAACTTTTTTTGACAAACTTATAATGCCATAATTCTCAATAATAATAATAAAATTTCATTTGAAACAAATAATTAATTTTATTTTTTTGCCGAAAAATTGGGTAAAAAAATAAATAAAAATCTTTTTTTTGACAAACTTGACAACATTTTTTTGACAAACTTATAATGCCATAATTCTAAATAATAATAATAAAATTGCATTTCAAAGAAAATTTTAATTTAATTTTTTTCCAACAAATTGGGTAAAAAAATACACTTGACAACATTTTTTTGACAAACTTATAATGCAATAATCTAGATTTTTGTCTCACGTACCAATCCCGACCATCAAAATTTCTCCAAATTCAATGTTCCTACTCGTAATCACTTAAAATGGAAGTTTTTTAAGCAAAAAATATGCAAATTTCCTTGTTTTGACACACTTGACGATTTTTTGACACACTTCCGGTACAGTTATCGAACACATCGTCCTTTTGGCTCTTCCCATTGAGTAAACCTATTTTTAGAAAAAAAAATTTTGAAATCCGTCCAGCGGTTTTCTAGATTTCGTCGGTTGTGACGACCGGACGGCCGGACGGCCGACAGACAGACACACATTTTTTTTTTGCTTTTTTAGAATAAGCAGTTCCTAAAATGTCGAGAAATGCCAAAAAAAGTGTGGGTAAGAATTTCACTTTGAGCTCATGAATTTAATACTTAGGTCTATCAGACCGAAGTAATTTATCTATAGCTTTAGAGACATTTACTTAATGGCTTTTGCTGACTGTAAAATGATAATATTACACTTTTTTCAAACTTTTTATATATTACTAATAAAATAAGTTAAATTAAATGACATTAAAAAAAACTATAGAAGAATTTGCTCCAAAAAAAACCGTTTTGAACCACTTTATCTGGGAAGCACCGGCATCGTGCATTACCATCGCCATTACCTTCTAGTAATTAATAATTATTAGTTATTTGAATAATAATATTTTTTCTTTAATACTTTTTTTTTTGAATAATATTTTTTTTATGAATAATATTTTTTTTTTGCATAATATTTTTTTTAGTTATTTTTATTTAATGTATCCTGTCTGTCTTTGTGCGTGTGTGCGAGCGAATGGTCAAAGAAGTATAACTTCCATCGTCTGGTCCGACGCAGAGCCTACTTTTTTTTTATTATAAGCAAAACGTCCATAATTGCTTGAAAGAAATCGAGTGATCCTAAGGAGTAAGGCTGTATTCTAAACCAAAACTTATTTGAAACTTATTTGTGCAGACTAACTTATTTTAATAAGTCACCTAAAGAGATGACTTATTTGAAATTTTTACTAAGGCTATATTCTAAACGACGACTTATTTGAAACTTATTTATGTAGACTTGCTTATTCACCGCCATTTTAAATAAGTATTTGAAAGCTATTCGAAATGATTTAGCATACTTAATTTGACAGCACATAAAAGCAAATTCGAAAATAAATTTAATTAAAAAGATTAATTTAGTTTGATCAATTAAAGAGTTTTCAAATCTATTTTTTTCATTTTAAATTATTACATTAATTTTATTAGGGATCGAAAAAGAAGTTTTATTCCTTAAATTCATTTAGTAAACAAATATAAAAATATTTGACACTGTCAAATCGAATTAGATTTTCCTATGAAAAAAAAATTTCAAATAAGTCACCTCTTTAGGTTACTTATTCAAATAAGTAAGTCTCCACAAATAAGTTTCAAACAAGTTTTGGTTTAGAATACAGCCTTAATGATTTTAAGGAATAAAACTTCTTTTTCGATCCCTTATAATATTAATGTAATAAATTAAAATGAAAAAAATAGTGAAAACTCTTTAAATGATCAAACTAAATTAATCTATTTAATTAAATTTATTTTCGAATTTACTTTTATGTTGCTGTCAAATTAAGTAAGCTAAACTATTTAGAAATAGCTTTTAAATGCTTATTTCAAATGGAGGTGAATAAGTAAGTCTACATAAATAAGTTTCAAATAACTCGTCGTTTAGACAGCCTAAATGTTAAATTGTATAATTGATAACAAATTCTCCAATATTTTATTCAATTTTAAAAACAAAAATTAACATTAAATATACACATTTTGCTAAAAGAGATGAAAAAGCCTTTTTATCGTGAGTGAACATTTGTTTACTAAACGTGCTAGCGTTGGTTTAGTCAAACTCACGAAAGCAAAACTATAGCTAGATTTAAATGCTTGCCACAAAACCCAATGAAATACAAAACAAAATTGTTTTCAACCTCAAATTTCGATATTGATATACAATATTTTAAAAATAAAATCAAAGCCACACTCGATTCTAAGAATAAGGGTCAGAACATGAAATAAAATATATCGAAAATTATTACATAGATTTTTGGAGCTTTCTTTTTAAAGAATGGATTTTCCTAGAATATACAAGAAATTAAGAAAAATTTATCGAATTGTGAGTTAAACCAATTCAAAGTAAGGTTGAAAAACGTGACAATATTATAGTTAGATGAATATTGAAAACAGTTGTGCCGTGTCGTTTATGTAAAAATAATTTTAGGGAATAAAATTACTTATACCTATAAAACATAATGAAAGTTATGTGTTAAGGTGCTATACCTAAGCTACGTAAAAAATATCACAGCTATTTTTTAATTTAAGTCATTATTAAAATAAACTAAATAAATTTCGTTAACATCTATGTTAAATTCAAATTTGTAAATCAATTAATAATAGTTTTATTGGTCGATAACTTTAATTCAATTAAAAAAAATTTAATGTGATCTGAAATGTTTACCCCCTTCTCTCACTTGTAACAAATGATAAAAAAATTAAAGCTCCTCTTGCCCTCCCCCTTACACATAATGCGTTGCGTAATTTATGTACAGCCCAAAGCTTAACAATAGTTGTATGTTACTGATAACTCATTTCCCAGTATTATTTAATTTGCCTAATTGAACATTTATATATATTTAAAATACAAATAAACAAATTTCGTCAAAAATTATACTAATTAATTATCATTATCATTCATTATCGATCTTTTAACTATTTTAAAACCATAATTTGTCGGATATTTACGTATTTAAAAAACAATTATTATTTAAATAATCTTCAATTATTTTACTCACGTATAATTTAACATTTCTAGTCCAATTAAGTCTATCAATTCTAAGTACAAATAAAAAACCCTTGACAAAAAATAAATTTCCTATAAATTTTAATAAAAAATAATCGAATTTTTATTTATGTTTTAATTTTTAATAAAATAATTTGTAACCAAACAACGGAGAAAAGAAAAAAATATTTTGGTGGTCGAAAACAACTTACTAAACTTAAATGTTTTGTTTAAATAATTGTTCATTAAATTTAACAATTACGTGATTTGGGTTGTTAAATTAAATTAAAGAAACAAAGTTTAGACGAAATAAATAAATTAAATGGTTTATTTTAATTTATTTCAATTTTTTTTAAGGCATAAGCAGAAAAAATTTCTAGATTATTTTGCTTAGAAACTTATCAAGAAATTTTAAACAAAGAGAGACGCGGTTATATGATTATGATATAAGAAGAAGATAAGTACACTAATGCATTTAAAATATAAAGTCTTCATCTAAACGCAGTCATTGTGCGTGCAGCAAACTTTGTTTATTCTTTTTAAAAACGTTTTTATTAGGGCGTCTTAGACCCACAGAGTGTCAAGTGAACGGATGGTCAAAAAGGATATAAACCGATTCTGTATATAGCATCCCTATCGTGTACCCAGATTTGCTTTTTTGCACTATCATACATTCAACCAGATTTAAGATTTTAATTTATTTTGTATATTTTTGATTACCTAAGTTATATTTTGCTTCACCTGGACCAAAAATGACTGTTTTTTCTATATGGCATGTTACATAGAGGTTCAAACACAATTAATTTACTCCCTTCCTATTAATTTTTATTCGCTTCATTCCGTTCGTGTTATAAAGTACCATGCACCCGATCCGTTTTTAACTATTAAAAATTTATATTTCATTTATATTTTTATATATCATTTTATAAATTTGCTAAACTAAACTTATAATTTATGAAATTTGTTGCAATCTTTTCATTTATATAAATATGGTGAAAATTTAAATAGTATTTAAGGCTTTGAGTATTTGGGCTTTACGTCTGATTGAATAATGGTTGGAGATAATATTTGATGTTTTCCTCCATATTTTATTTTATGTTAATGGCACGCTACTATACTACTTGCTCGTAGAAACGAACCTTCATATAACTCTATATCTGGGCTTTCATTCATCTGGGCTTTCAAGCATATCCCACTAATTGGATTATTGGCAACCCAGTTTTTGTTTCCTTGTAAATTTTTCTAAAAAGTTTGCTTTGACATTTCATTTTATTTTTATTTTCTCTATCCTATAATGAAATATTTTGTTATGTGATACGATTTATTGTTTAGAAATCCATTCTTTAAATAATAGTACATTAGGATGCAAGGACGTAAAGCTAAAGATTTTGGACGTATGTGGAGTTTGCAAATCGAGGCGCTAGACAAGATTTGCACCCACATTAAGTCCAAAATAGCTTACGTCCGTGCGTCATATACTATTTTTTATTCTAGCAAAATATTTAAAAAAAAATTGTTTATTCTAAATCAAAGTTATAATTTTGCATAAATTTTGAAATGAAAATATGTTAAACAAGTAACCTTTGACAAAATATTTGTTATTTTTTTTCAAAATAATTGTATAACTATGACTATAAATAAAAACAATAATTTTAATTGGATAATGAAATTTTGAGTTTGAAGGTTGCTTTGATAAAAATTTCTGTTTTTTATAGAATTTAAACAAATACAAATGTTTTTCACTTTTTTGGACGTAGCTATGGCAACAAAGTACTGTCTATTCCGCTTGATCGGGACACTTCGGGACTAGTGCAATTTGTCCCGATTAAGCGGCTGGTTCAATTATCCGAAGTTCCACAAAAAATAAATTTTAAAAGTAGGATTAGTAATTTTTAATGTATTTTATTTCATAAATTGCACAAAATTGAAAAAAAATCTCAAAACTATACGTTTCCATACATATGTATTAAAAAATTATATAAAATGGATGTATGTACCATTTTCATTAATATTAATAATAATATTAATATATGTATACATAATAAATATGTAGTATGTATGTACATATATGTAATAAATTCTGTTAGAAAAATAAGGTTTAAACTTTAATTAAATTTTTTGAAGAAATTCGTCCAAAGAGGTTTGCCTTTTGTTTTGCTGGATTGTAGCTGAACAAAATCAGAGCACAAATTTAATGCTGACATGGGACTCCCGTCATTTCCATATTGCATAAAATAACACTGTAATCTGTCAACACATTGTTTTGCCTCACGATAAGTTACGGCCACAGGTTCTTCATCATCACTGTCATCGGATTCTACCAATGTTTGATATTTTGATTTGATTGTTGCTACAATTGCGTCCTCACAATCGTCATTCTCATCATAACACAGTAAATTGTCGTCAATTGACGAAACTTCAATACCAGTACCTGGTGAGATTTCATTTAATCCGTCGCTGTGCTCTGCAATCTCCATAGATTTGAAGCCGCAATAACCAAAACAATTTTGTATTGTGCTGGTTTTTACTGCTAGCCAACTGTCAGTTACAAACTATATTACCTGTAAAATAGCTGTTTTGCTACTGATTTCTCTCGCTGTTGACGTACATGTAAGTATATTTTCATCGATGGATTCCAATATGTATTCGAACCGACGAAAAAATCATTCTTTTTTTTCTCTTCTTTTTTATTTTTTATTATTTTTGTTTCATTTTTTAATTTTTTTTTCTATGTTTACTATGATTAATAATTTTTTTTTGTATGATCTGTCCCGATTAAACGAAATATTGTCCCGAAAAAGCGAAGTAAATTTGTGTTATATGCTTGGTTTTGTTTCCGTTCCTTAGGATTTGTCCCAATTAAACGGCTGTCCCGATTAACCGGTGTCGCAATTAAGCGGAATCGACTGTATATGGTTAAAAAGTGACACTTTACGGCCGCAAATCACAGTAATAAAGTAGCACTCTAATATGTAAGCGAATAAAAAATATATAAGAAAGAAACAAAAAATTTTTATCTTCCATCACCACAATAGAACGCATGTTATGGGACCTTGGTCTTCAAAGATTTTTACATATTGTAATATATAATTAATGATTATATTACATATATTACGATGCAAATTGTAATTCCAACAACGCAACCAATTTTATTTAAAAAGAAAAAATAGGTGTGCTCGTTTTATAAAATCTTTATAAAATTTGTCACATTGTTCGTCAACTTTCTGTTTATTTTTGTAAATATTGCAATGCTACTTAAAATGCAATATTTAAAAATATGCTTTTTTAATAAGTTTATTTTTATTATTATTTTTAATTTTTATTTTATTAATAATAATATAATCTTCCTTATAGTAACAATTTTGAAATGCTACTTAAATAAAGTGCTCTTTCAAGCGATCCTCAATACACAGAAATATAAATCTTTGATGCATCGCTATATAGTTTCCTTTAAAAATTTGTATCAAGCCGTCTCGTAAATTTGTCAAAGTTTTTGGTTAATCAAGCTCGTCTCCTAGGGTTGAAATCTGGTTTCAAACCTAAAATAAAATTACACTTTTCTGACAGTAATCTTAAAACTGTGCACTGCACAATTGTAAAAGAATGCAAACTCATTTGGGTCAAAATAATTTTTTTCATTTATTCGCACTCTCATCCCTTAAGATGCAGTAATATATTTTCTCTACTTTAAGCTAAGAAAATACCAAGAGCAAAATCTATGTGAAAATGAAATTTTTTCTAGCTAGTGATGTAAAGCCTGGGCTTTTCAATTTAATTAAATAGATGCTCTATCTACTTATCCAAGGGATTTTAGAATTTTATAGAATGATAAACGGAACGTACGCAGACTCCACCAAGAAAAAGCTCTAAATAAACTCACTAGCTGATAAGACCATGATGGTCTTATAATACACTCAATAAAAAGTCAAGAATTTTATAACAATTAAATAGTATAGTATATAACAATAAAATCTAACCTTAATCTTATAGTTGATTGTAGACTTCAATGTTGCAAGCAACTTTCGTCGCTTGTTTTTCTTCTAATTTTTATTTTATGTTTCCCCAAAATTGTCTAGATCAGTGGATTCATCGAAATTGTTTTCATCGTCTTCATAATTGTATCCAATTTTTAAATTATGAAATTGGATTAAAATTAAATGATGTTCGAACTATAATTTTATCAACCGGTAAGCCGACAACTCTTTTGCATATTTGCACTATTGGATTTGCTGGTAATTTGGCTATAATTATATCACCACGTTCTATACAATTAAATCGAACGGAAAATCGTTGAGTCAGTAGTATGTTATCTGCATATAATGTTGGTTCCATTGATGGTCCTGAACAAATAACTACATCACCAATGAATTCTTAATTTTCCACTTTATTTTACACCAAAAGAAACAGTTCAATTACAAATTTAGGATTAAACTATTTTTCAAGATAAAAAATCTTTTTTTCTTTAATTTAAAACAAACTTTTATTATTAACCAAAACAAATTTATCATCACAAATATTTTAATTTAAAAATTCAATTGTATAATACAATCCTTAACTAACGAATCTAAGAGAAATGGGTAATCCAATTTAATTTTTATTAATTTATCTTTTTGATTTACATATCAAACAATAACTAGTTTAATAAATTATTAAACATCAACTGAATAATTTTCCAACAAATTCTCATCCTAAAATAATAATTGTTGCTAATGATCTAAGCGAGACAAAAAGTTGATTCATTGCAAGGCCGTCTCTTTCCTTCGTTCTATTATCAAAATGAAAAACTGGTTTTTGTTGAGGTTTTGAAGCATTCGTTGTATAAAAACCATTGTCTAATAAACAAGAGATCTAATATTCCTGTTTCATATTTTCTTATTTAAATATGTAACAGAAAAAAAAAGTCCGAGCGGCAAGTATATCCGCTAGAAATAGGTAGATTTCGGGATCAAATAGTTATGTGTGCAAGTAGAATCGGATTTATCAGATTACTTCATAAAAACACTAATTAAAAACAGAAGTATTAAACAAACTTTAAAAATAAACATTATTTTATACAGTTTTTGAGCTCTAGGTACTTAACCTGTACCCCGATATGGCCAATTATCAAACATATTTAGGAGACTGTTTGCCGCAATATACCCAGAAAATATTTTTAGCGTAAGTGAAAAAATGCGACCGTTAGAGTGCCACTAAATGCCGTTGTACTTCACGCAGTTTATTGCAGATAGCTAAAGATCCTTTTATTGCAGATGTCTGGCTTTTTAAAAAATGATAGAAATATGTTCAAATATTTAATATTTATAAATTTTGTTTACATATTTTGCCCCAAACGGCCGTTATAACGCTTTGTTCTTGACAGTTTTAAGGCTCTAGACTCTTAACCTGTACCCAGATATGGCCAGTTGTCGAATTTATCCAAGAAATTGTTTGTCGCAACACGCTCAGAAAAAATTTTTGCTCTAGGTCGAAAAATGCGACCATGAGAGTGCCGCTAAATTCCGTTATACCTCATATCGTTATATATATATATATATATATATATATATATATATATATATATATATATATATATATATATATATATATATATATATATATATATATATAAATATATGTATATATATATATATATATATATATATATATATATATATATATATATATATATATATATATATATATATATATATATATATATATATATATATATATATATATATATATATATATATATATATATATATATATATATATATATATAATTTTTTTTTTTTGTTTTTCCGTCTCCGCTTTACATATATAGTCGTTCGGCATCAAAATTTTTCCCAAATTCCGAGATGACGGTCATTGCAATAGGTAGATTTTTATATGAAATCTACCTAAAATTTACAAAGGAAATTCGTTTACGCAGTTTGTGTATTAGTGATTACGTTTAATATGAAATTTTTCTATTGCAATGTGAACCGTCGGTTCATTTATGTTTTATTTACGTTTGATAACATATTTGGAAATTGCAGTGTGCATCGTCGATTCATTATTTTTATGTTTGATGTACGATTGAGCTATTGCTGAATGAGTAGTTGTATTTACTTATTACTATTTACAAATTGCGAGCATAACAGTGACTGAAAATTTTTTTCTCACTAGTGAGTGAAAATAAATAAGTTTCGGTGGTCGCCTGTAGGTGGTGGTTATAACCAAATATTTAAAAATAATAATTTTTATTGTGTGGCAGTGTTCGCCTACAGATGGAAGATAATAGCAAATAGTTCGAAAATATAAATTTAATTTTACACATTATTAAAGTTTTTGTAAATTATAAAAAATTTATTCTGTTTTATTTGTTAGAAATGTTGAAAATACAATTAATATAATGATTAGTAGTAGTGGTTGGTTTCATCGATTATGTAGATGGCAGATTCATGTGGAAAACTGATGTATTGTTCAAAGGATTGAATATTTGAAATTGGGATTTGATTTACTGTTTCTGTTGTTGCTTCGGCTTCTGTGTTTATTTCTAGCAATATCGCAGTATTTTCAAGGGATTGAAATATTTTCTTACCTCTTTTTATTTTAATATTTATGGAAATGTACAAAGCAAGTAGTCGGAATCAACAAATTCAGGAACGTTCCAAAAAAAATGGCTTTATATCTGAATTTGCCAAATCCCAAACTGTATACGGGTCCTACATTGAGAAGATCTTCCACTACTGTTCTGGCAGATGCAGTAGCTGATTTAATTGAAATTAAAAAACATGGTGGATGGAAATCCTGCACTGTGGCTGAACTATAAAAAGAGATAATAAAATATTTCAATCCCTTGAAAATACTGCGATATTGACAGAAACAAACACAGAAACCGAAACAACAACAGAAACAGTAAATTAAATCAAATCTCAAATATTCAATCTTTTGAACAATACATCAGTTTTCCACATGAATCTACCATCTACATCATCGATGAAACCAACCACTACTACTAATCATTATATTAGTTGTACTTTCAATATTTCTAACAAATAAAACACAATAAACTTTTTATAATTTACAAAAACTTTAACAATGTGTGAAATTAAATTTATATTTTCGAACTATTCAAAAATTTGCTATTGTCTTCCATCGGTAGGCGAACACTGGCATACAGTAAAAAAATATTTTACACAGTTAAAAATTATGTATAAATACAATATTGCTATTTTGGTTTCTACTGTCAAAATTAGCTATGTCGTCTTGTAAGTTTTTAGTAGGAGAATTTATAAATATCTACTCTCAATCCACCCAAATAACATTGAAAATGATGCAGCGGTCCAAATGTTCTTTGAAAGATGTTGCGAGTGGAAATTCTGAAAAAATATTTTGGATCTTGACGAGTGGAGATCTTGACGAGTCATATTGTGATATGAAATGTGATTTTTTTCTAGTCCAAAACAAATTTTTTTGAGAGCACAGATTTTGATTTATTTTCAAATATGTGAAAATTGTTTTCTAGTGCAAAACAATTTTTTTTTGTAATTTTCAAGATCACTTAACTTATTTTCAAAAATGTAATTTTTTTTTCCTGTCCCCTCTGTAACTTCGACATTACTAAGGAACAAAATTGGTAAATCACGGTTATAGGAAATGTTGTACAGAGTGAATGACAACTATAGCGATCGGTTCATCATTTCAAAACGTTATTTGGAGGGGGTGGAGAGTGAAAATATTGAAAAAAATTTTCACCTTGACGAGGTGGTTGTCATATGAAAGGTGAATTTTTTTCTAATTAAAAACTTAAATTAAATTAGAAATTTTTTTTTGTAATTTTTGAAAGCAGAATTTAACTTATTTTCAAAAATGTGAACATTTTTTCCTGTCACTCCCACATATACTTCGAACATTACAAAAAAATGAAAGGTGAATTTTTTCTAGTCCAAAACAATTTTTTCTTTAATTTTCGAGAGCACAGTTTTTTTCCTGAACCGTCCTCCCCTCCCTCTGTATAATATTATACGATTTAAAAACATGTTATAGTTTTGAAAGATATTGGACTGTAAAATGTAAGTGCGAGGGCCATAAAAGCGTGAATCCTTTAAAAGCACAAGGGCATCGGAAACTGCTTGTGCTGTTTACCCCTAAGAGCGGGCCTGGTTATAGAATAATATAAAACAATTTTGTATAAATGAAATTTATAGTTGATTTATTCAAAACGTAACAATTAATAATTCATAATTTTTTCATTACTAAAACAAAGTGGAAAAACCGTTAAATTATAGTTCATAAATAGTTGTTAAAAACAAACAAACTGCCAATAATAAAAGTAAAATAAAATAAAATCGTGACCAACGTTCGCTCTTTCAATCATCAATCTAAGTTCAAAACAAATAAAATTAAACAAATGGGAATTATGTGAGTTGAAAGTTAATATAATTCGTTTGTAATAAATACAAATATATTTTATTTTCAGTATTGACAAATTGATTAGTTTTAAATTAAAAACGTTATTGAAATATGAAACGGTTTTGTAGTTTTAATAGAGAGCTATTAACTACGAAAAATGAATTCCTCCATGTTATGAGGAAAAAGGGTATGGTATTTTAAGCTAAATTCTAGCCCAACATATACTATATGTAGCAACTTTCAAATTGAAATGTCGGATAGTGTGTGAGGCAACAGATTATTCTGAATTTGAAAACAAAATCCCATCACCACAACATTTAAAACAATTATAATTTCTTTTAAACTAACAGAATCTTCATCATTTCAACTTAATCTTTGAAGTGAAAACTTCTTTAGGCGCACCACACACAGATTTTTCCGTAGGTAGTAAGTTAGGCTGATCCGTGACGCTCTGAAACGACTCTCTGATCCATGACGCTCTATTAAGGTTTAAATTCAAATCTATCTATCATTTCTTAACGTTTCGAATTGCGTTTTGGATATCGTGCTCGACTGATGTGCTGTAGTTACTGAGTTCAACTCCTGGTATGGTACATATTTTTTTATTGTTTTTTTTTTAATTTTTATTAAATACCATTCAAATTATTTTTCTTTATTTATGAATTCATAAAAATAATAAAAATTTCTTTATACGAATTTTAAAAAATTGATCCGTAACGCAGTTTTTTAAAGTTATATTGCTACTGTCTTCTGCAATTTGCATTCGAGTCATCATGCTAAATAAATATTGAATGCGCATAAAATTGAAAGTATGTATGGCTGTTTATCCTTTATGCATTAATACATTAATCATCATGAAAATTTATGAAGTTGTTGTGTACGCTTAATTTTTGCTTTTTATTTAACTATCGTTTTAAACGGTAGTTTGCTTTGATCAATGTTTTTTTTGAACATAATTTTTTTATGAAATTAAAAATAACGTAATAAAGATAGTATAACCTGAAGGTTGAAACAATTACATTTGTATATCAAAATTATATGTATTGGAATTTTATCATCTTCACTAAATATGTTGTCGGTTTGGAATTGTATGTAATACATACAAAATACAAATACAAAAAATACCAAAGTATGTAATACATGTTTCTAAAATTAAGTGAAGACTTAATACTTGTAACTTGATACTTGATAAAATCGATTATATCGATTTAAAGCTCACAAAGTCACAATTAAGAGACGAAAATCGCATAAATTCTATACAAAGAAGCATAGCTTATGTATGATTAAACATGGATGGCAATCATGATAAATAAAATAATTCAAAATGGTGGCACTTAGCCTAACAATGCGCATTAATACCAATGAATTTGCTTAGCTTTCCGCAGGAAGATTTGTAAAATTTAAACTTGTTGATCTATGGGTGTGACAACCACGCGTACTTTAGTCCCTGCTTGGCATATGAGTGCTATTTTGACAATTATTTGGTTTACATTGTGAGGTTAGTGTGTGTAGTTAGCGGTTTATAGTTCTGAATTGTTTCTCATTTATTCTACTAATACGATCCAAATACTACTAATACGATATTAATTGATTGCGATTGCCAATGAAGTTTTCATTTCTACCGTGTGGTCTTAAGCGGTCTCTTAACTCCCTGTTTTTTTTTTGTTATGAAAGACATTGTTTTTCAAAATTATATTTAATAAAAAATTATACTTATCAATACAATACAATCTTCCAAGTCATTGCTTATTTAAACTTACATATATTTACGTGAATTAACAAAATAAAGTCGGACAAGTGCAAATAAAATGTTTATTTTGAGTTACATTCTGAAGTTTGGGTTACATTCTAATTTTCTAAAAATAGCACTTATTTTACCATAATTCAAAAACTGTACACCGCAAAACTCCAAAAACTGCAATGTTTCTGAATTTCGGTGCTCTTTCAAATGACCCCCCACTCATTTGGGTGAAAAAAGCTTTTTTTACCCTTCCAACCATTAAACACACACAAATAAAATTATTTGAACCTCCTTCATTACATTTTTCATTAAAAGTTTATCAAATTTCCTGTCTCTAGGAATTTTTTCAAATGTTTATGTCAATCAAGGCCCAACAAAAGGTAGAAGGACCAACTTTGAGTTGCGCTCTTTGAACAATAATTCGTAAAATGTGTATTGCAAAACTCTAAAAAGAAGGTGCAAAGTTTCTTAATTTTTGTGCTCTTTTAAATGACATTCCACTACTCATTTGAGTTCAAAAAGCTTTTTTCACCTTTCTTCACTCCCATCCACTAATAACACAAAACCAAAATTATTTGAGACAACGCTGTATTTTCTATTAAAAGTTTATCAAATTTCCTGGCGTAGAGGAGGGAACCATCGAAACGTAGTGGAGGGAACCAACTTTTTGTTTCACTTTTTTGGCAATATTTCAAAAACTGTGCACCACAAAATTCTGAAAAATTGACCGGGTTTTAAATGGAGTTTTTACCCCTTCTCATTCTCACCTACTTAATAAATATAATTATCGGTGTATGACACTTTTCTATTTTGGTCCTTAAATACTTACTCATTTTTCTATCATTCAAAGACGTACAGAAAACACCATTATCCATTATTTCAAAATACAATTTTTTTGGAATACTGAAGTGGAGCCTTTTCATATGATACCCTACTTGACTCGAATAAAAAATACATTTTCTCAAAGACCTCACATCGTAGCCCAGTAAAACAAATAAAAACAAATGAAGAAACAATTTGTAATTTTAAAAGTGATAAGAAGGATTTTTCGAATAATTATTTGAATTTAATCCGATTGTTCTAAAATTTAAAGTAACTTTAAGCTTTTCACTTGATTACCATTTTTTAAGTTAATTATAACATAGTAACTCATGTTTAATTGTATATCAATTTTTGTTTATGTAATTTATGTCAAAAATTTATTTTTCTGATTGTGATATAATTTTATTATTTATTATTTATTATTATTTATTATTTTATTAATAATCCTGAAGATGGGCCTAGCCCGAAATATATAGATTAAATAATAAAAATTATATTCAATTAAAACGGGGTAATTTGAGGAAAAACAAAATAATAAAATAAAAAATTTTAAACCCGGCAAAACAAGGTTATAATATGAAATAAAAACAACTTTATTTATTTTTTAACCCTCATCTTGTGTGGAAATGTTAGTTTTATACGCATTTAAAATTTTAGAACCGTATATTAATTTTCAATTCGCTTAATTTTATGTCGAGTTTTACTTCCAGGCTTATATATATTGTCGATTCTCTTTATACGAGTGATCAGCTCATAAGGGTATTTTCAACCATATTTTCTAACTATCGGTTAATTGGAAAATGGGTGTGTTGATGGTTTGACCTAGGTGGGAGTCGACTCCGGCTCTACCGAGTTTTTCTAATTACGTATGAAATTTTTTAAATAGTTATGAAAGAAATTCGATGTTTACGTTCCAATATATCAAACTCTTAAACAAATTAACGAAGTTTTATTGAACCTTTTAAAATATTCACTCACGGTTTCAAAGATGCGCAATCAGCATCACAATATTTTATAAAAAAACAACTAACAACCCATCAATCAATTTTTGCAACAAAAAACAAAACCATCATCACCGTGAAAGAGCAAAATTACAATGGCAAAAAATTGATTTTCTGATTTTGTCAAAATGTTTAATAATATTTCGGGCACGTAAACCAAATAATAATAATCATTCACAATGGCAACGACGTTTCGGTTAAAAAATTTATAATGGTAATAATAATAATACAGAACAGTCATTTCGTTATTGATATGTATATACAGTTTTTTATATACTGTTTTGTGTTATGTCAAATATTAATGTCAAAATCTAATCATAAATTTACACCACGTACTTACATGCTATGAAATTATAGGTTTTTGATGTTTTGTATAGCGTTTTTTTGTTTCAACAAAAATTAAAATTTGAATATGTACTGTCCAAGGGTCTGTATGCAGTGCGTTTCACTTGTATAAAGGAATATATTTTCAACTATACGAGTGTTATACCACATATTACTCACGAAAAAACATTTATTTTTAGAACGACCATAATAACGTGAAACTCTACCGACAGTTATTGAAATATAACAAACTACAACAAATTACAAATTACACCTTTATTACAGTCGTTGATCTAGTAAAATGTACCAGCAAGCCCATCAAATTTGCTTTTTTGAAATAGAATTTACCAGACGAAAAAAAAAATTAGAGAAATGAGAAATTCTTTGAATTGGTCTACTCCTTATCAGAACAGAACCGTAAAAATTCCTTATAAAATATGTACCAAGAAAATGTTTATTTCGATTTGTAAGAAAGAAGGAAGAAAAAATAACAGAGTTTTGAGATAACTCTAGAAATTCCCAAAATTATTATAAAAATCAAAATGAGAATTTTTATTATTTTGTTTGTTGTTTGGGATTGGAATTTATTTCCACTTATTGATTGGTGAATTTTTATCATGAAGGAAGAATGAAGAAAATATTTAATAAAAATATTTATTTTTCTATAAAAGCTCATGAGGGATTTTTAAATGTAATATTTATGAGCTTTGAATGTGGTTTGTGATGTGAATTTATTATTATGGGATTTAATACTGAAGTTGATTTAGTTTGAATGTTGTTATGTTCTTACCGGGATTTATGCTCAAATATAGCCTGAAGACTTCGTTTATTTAAACATGGCTAGAAATGAATTGCATAGTTGGATTACTGATCACACATCTCTTAATTTCTAAAAATTTAGATAACTTTGGTAGATGGCTTAATTAAAAATGAAAGATGTAACACTACACATTTGTTTATCGATATTGGTCGAAAGGCCCATCGTCGGAGTACATTTTTATTAAAAAAACAAGAACTATTATTTGATTTTGATAAAATTTGTACCATGATGACACGTGAAACAATTTTAAAAATGTCACATAGCGATAGCGTCTACAAATATAATGGAAAGATAGTGTATGTTTATGGTTGTTGCACACGTACATATTCCCTGTTTTACGAGGTCTGCTTTTGAGACGACCCATTTGTGGTATGTACTGTTTATATGATTTTTACAAAAAAAACATCGTTTTTAATATAACATGATAGTTTGGGGTACTTCCGATTTTTTTTACTACCAGCTTCACCCCGGGTGAATTTCAGATATAGTAAGATAGGTTTTATGGATCCCTAAATTTTACCACTATCATACTATTATTCCAAACAAACTGCTGCGACAACAAATATCATCTTGAATCATAGACCACCTTACATCAAAAGCTCTTTAAATAAATTATATGCACTTATCTAATTTTTGCAACAGCAGGTTAAGTTATGAAATATCAACAAGTTTCATATATTTAATTTTGAAGTTGCAGAAATAAGTGACCGGTTCAAGCCGAGAGTCTTAGCACCCGGATATAAATTACAAAATAAACAACTAAGCTTTTCAATGCAGTAATTACAAAGTTTGTCAGACCTAGAGCATATTAAATTGTCTTTCTGGACAACGGTCAGTGAAGGGAATCATCCACTCGTCATTTAAATAATTTTATTAATAATATTTTTTCTAATTCTATTCTCTCATATGAATGAACACTAGCTTGCTGTCAATATTTGGTAATGTCCCAGTTTTGTGAATCAAATAGACAATTTTGGTTAGAATCGGTGCTAGTTTGCTAATAATTTAGAAAAATGGGCGGTATACCGGAATTGTTGATGTTGAGAGAAAGAACCATTTTTCGTACAATATAAAATCCACAAATAATTGATTCCATATTCGAGTAAAAGTAAATTCGAGTTATCTGCAAAAATACGACCTCAAAGACCTACCTTCTCTTTCGATTTGGTCACTGGAATGTTATGCACAACCAATTTTGGAATAGAGGATTGAGTAAAATCACTCTGGAGACTTAACTGTCTAAAAGAAAAAACAAGAAATGCATAGGTGTTTGTTGATTTTCTTGTTTTGTTTTGAAAAAATGCGTCTTTGTCCAAGTCTATTTCGTAATTACTGATACTTATTGCTTTGTTATAGACATAAAGGGTTTCTGCAGTTTTACTTGAGTTATATAGGTCTTAAATGCTTTATTCCTCACCACCTCATCAACATCCCGCGTTAACCAATGGTCAGTTGTAGGAGCAATTAGTTGATTTTGAATAAACCACTGTCTTTCATTTTTTATGAATTCAGAAACTCTTAATGCTGAAATGCTAGGATTCTGCGTTTATACTTCCAAACGCGACGTCCTGCTTATAGTAACCGAGCTAGAAATATGAATTTTCAGCATAAAATTGTGTGTTGCACACGATGTTGTAATACCATTTTTAAAAATAATAGTTCGGTTGGAAGAACCAGGGCCAAAAAATGCTCTGAATTTTTAATAGCTGATTTTTTCTCAGTTGGTTATAGAAGTTGTGTACACACACATACTGCGGTTAGTCAAATGTACTGTAGAACACGCTTCTCATATATGTTATCAAACGTGTTATTATTACGTTTTACCAACGTAAATACGTTTTACCAACCAAAATGAATTTACTAAGACTAAAAATTGTTATACAGATAATATATTACATATAAATAACAGTTATGTCAGTCAGTCAGGTAAATGTTAGAACAGAGCTGGCTAGTCACTCTCAATGTATGTTCTACAGTACACATGACTGACCGCAGTATGTGTGTACAACTACTATAACCATCTGGCAAAAAATCAGCTTTTATAAATTCAGAGCATTTCTTTGTCCTGGCTGATCATAAATTAAAGTAATTTAGTGAAAAAATGATAAACTCAGCAATTTCCACTTTTCAAAAACAAACAACCCATTATCTACCAATTTCATGTTCAATTATATTTCATGTTATACAAATAATTAATTTAATTTTTCATAGAACAGGCCTAATGGAATTGATTTAAAAAAATTATAACAAAATCAACAATTCAAACTTTTGCCATGATTCCAAAAATTATAACAAAATTCCAACTTCCTTCAAAAGTCAAAAATATTAAAGAGAGTAGAACAAAATCAAAAATTCAAACTTTTTTCAAAATTCCAAAAATATTTTAAAAATTATAATAAAATCAAAAATTTAAATTCTAGATGTTATTTGAATGTATATTTACTTTATACGAAAGACAATGTTACTGCACATTAAACTGGTTAATAATTTTTAATTCACTAGACTTGAATATTGAAAATTTTGAATTATATATTAGAGATTTTTTGAACTCAAAGCAATTAAATTATTTTGAATTTTTAAATTCGAAAGTATATTTTTAATTTTTCTTAGAGAAAAACTCGAGAAACTGAGTTTTTCTCTGAGAAAAATCCAAAATATACTTTCGAATTGAAAAATTCAAAATAATTTAATTGCTTGAGTTTAAGTGCTCAAAAAATCTCTAATATATAATTCAAAGTTTTCATTAATCAAGTCTAGTGAATTAAAAATTATCAAAAATTTAAACTTTTTTCAAAATTCTAAAAATATTCCAAAAATTACTACAAAATAAAAGAATGAAATTTCAAAAATCTTGCAAAAATTATAAAAAACTCAAAATTCAATCTTTTCACCAAATTCTAAAAATATTATAAAAAAATCAAAAATAAACAAACTCCAACTGTTCCTGTAATTCAGTCATGGACCTGGAATCACTAAAAAAAACTACTTAAGAAACATCTCCCTAATAATTACAATTTTTGTTCAAAAACGACATTTAATATGCAACCACTTGATATTTCGCAACTGTTCCTATAAGTTGGGCGGAGTTAAAACTGGATAGAAGCATAAGTCCATTGTCCATATCTCCAATTTCATGTTCAATTGCATTTCATCTCTGTCATTCAACTAAATAATTTTATTTTTTTAACAAAAATTGGGTACAAAAATAAATGAAAATCACTCTTCTGACACTTTTGACGGTATTTTTTGACACTTATAAGACAATAATCAAGCTCATGGCTCACATACCAATACCGACCATCAAGATTTCTCCACATTCAATGTTACTATTCATTATCACTTAAAATGAATTTTTTTAAGCCAAAAATATGCAGATATTCGTGTTTCGACCCATTTCATGATTTTTGTATCACACATCATCTTTTCGGCTCTTCCTATTAAGTTAACCTATTTTTAGAAAAAAAATGTTTGAAATCGCTCCAGCGGTTTTTTAAATTTCGTCGGCCGGCAGACAGAAGGACATTTTTTTATTTTTGCGTTTTTAGAATCGTTATGACCTAAAACGTCGTGAAATGCAAAAAGTGGATGTAAGATTTTTACTTTTGACTTGATATTTGTTTATATTGATTGCTCTCGTTGGTCAAACACTGAAGAATGGAACGAAGATCAATAGGTCAAACCAGTTGAAATCCTCCGATCATTATTATTTTCATCATTAAAACGAAATTTAAATTTAAATTCAATTAACATCAAAATAAACATATGCCTTAAAATAAATAAATCAGGACAACCAACCCGTCCATATAAATAATTTGGAGAAAGTTTGTGGAGATATATTTTCATAATTTGGTAGATGTAAAATTAAAAATATGATATCAGCCTACTCGTTTTTGGTGGTCATCGACTGCAGATCTAAAAAAAAGGAAAATTCAACGTACAAGAATATAAGGAGAACAAAAAGAAAGCAAGGAATTATTTTAAACTGAACCAAATCAGAAGAGTTACTTTGGTTTAAAATTTAAAGATTTGAACAATCAGCAGGATCATCAAGAAAAAAACATTTGAGTATTATTATTATTATATTATTATTTAATTTTTTTTTTCAAAATTATTATGTTTAATTAAATTAAAAAGAATTTTAGTAAAAGCTTTCCTTCCGAAATTATTTTTGTAGTTATAAAAAAAAAAGTAACAACTTTAGTTTAATGAAAATAAATATTATAACGTCTGAAATTTTGTCTATACCCTACTGGCAAAATCATAGTACGAATCCGAGGACATTCCAATTATATTGGGAGCTCAAAATCCAATTAACTTTGGGACAAAAATCCAATAATGTACTGGATTGTCCTTAGATTTGTTCAATGAGAGTGGTCCAAAATCGTCCATGCGTCCAAAGTCCAGACAAATGTCCATAGCATCCTTAAAATTGTCCAATACAAATATTGAAGTAATAAGTTTTGGACGAAATCAAGGAATGTCCAAAAATAAATATCAATATATTGAATGCATTTGAAAAAATTTTACTGATAAAAATATAAAATTTTTAGGATAAATTAACATATTTTCCTAAAAAATATCCCATATTATATCCTTAGTACAAACAGTTAGTAAAAGTTATGGACAAATCCAAGGAATATCCAAAAATAAATACAAATATATTGTTTGCATTACAAAAATTTTTATTCATATATATAAAAACTTTTAAGAATAAAGGTAACCTATATTATCATTAAAATTATTCTATACATAGTATCTACCTATATCTACACATATTAGTATAGAAAATCTCTCGTAACCAATTTAAGAACAATCCGTCAGATTATTTATATTCTAATATCATCAAATATAAGTTTAAATATAATATAATATTTATATGAATAATTTTAAAATTATTAACGTGATGGAATGTTGACGAAAGTCTGAAAATGATATGCTTAGATAATACAAAAAATACTATGAAAAAAAACACTCGTATATGTATCATCCTGAGACACATCTTGAGAGTATTTGCACAAATTTGTTGGTGTTTTATTTTCATTGTTAGCTCTTTTTAACTGCTGTCGACAGGCATCTTTAAATTTTTTTAAGCTTTTTGAAGATCCTTCAATCATGTATCATTGGTTTTTCTAATCCTTTAACCGTGTAGCATTGGTTTCAAACTCAACACCATATTCTGAAAATATTAAAATTCATACATATTATACATATATGTTTTTTGTGATTATGGTTTGGGTATAGACTTTAGACGACAGGGTCTGGACCCCCCCTAACCGATCGTTTTCCAGTATGTTTTTATTATGCATTGTTTAGTGTTGATCATCATAAATTAGAGATTAACGTTTCTGAATATCAGAAGATACGATGCTAACTAGGGAACTAAGGTTTGTAAGTATTGATCAATTTTCTTTGAGGATTTTTTTAACGTTAATTTAAAAGTTTTAAGAATTAAAATTATCACAGAAGATCACGCCGGTAAAGCATTTTCAAAAGAACTTGCTTGCGTCTACTAAAAATTTTCAAAAGAACTTTCATCTACTCTTACCAACATTTTCTACAAATCTGATAAATCTCTTACTATTCCTTCGTGCTGGAAGCTAGTCACTGTCCAACCTAATCCCAAAAAAGGAACAAAATGTGATATTGCATATTAGGGACCAATAGCTCTATATTAATACACATTACACACATATCAAAATTTTTGAAAGACAACCATTTAATATCTGTCAGCCAATGCGGTTTTCAAAACAAAAGATCAACAGCCGATATATTGAATTATAAAGCCCACCGTTGGAACAGCATACTTGAAAAAGGTGGTGAAATGTACATCATTGCATTAGACATCTCAAAAGCGTTTGATCGAATCTGGCATGCCAACCTGATCAACAAGCTCTTTGCGTACGGATTTCACCACGAAGTCGTAAAGCTGATTCAAAATTTTTTCACTGACCGATAGATTTCGGTATCCATCAGTGACTTTTCTTCTGAGTCTAAAGTAATTAACGCTGGTAAACTTCTAGGGCCGACACTAATCCGACCCTGCACACGTCATTCAACCCTCTATCTTCAAAGGGTAAAATGCACGAACGAATAAATCCCACCCGGAGCGACGCTGTCATATTTGTAAACGAGGACATAAAAAGTCGCCGATCGGGTTAAAAAAATTTAGCCAATTTTAATTCCACGAAAACAAAGCTAATGATTGTTTGCAGATACGAGTTACCACGATATTTCAATGCAAACAATACACAAATGTGTAACGAACAAATAGAGGAATGTGAAAGCGTTCGTTTATTGGAAGTCACAGTTTCCAATAACCTTATAGTAAGAAAATGCAGAGATATTTCTTTGTCCGTACATTATACAAATGGAATGATTTTCCATAATCAATAGGCTCGGTGGCGTTCAATCTACAAAACTTCAAAAAAAAAATCGTTCATCAACACCTCAAAACGCATGTTGTTGTGGGACCAAGGTCTTTCTTAAAAGGTATCTATGTGTGACACAAATTGTAATTCCTATAATACAACACTTTTTATTTAAAAAAAAGTTCTTTGGAGCTACCCTCATAAAACTTTTTCTGTGTGCGCCCCTGCCCCAAATTATCAAATTCTTTGTTGCTGTGCAACTATTTAATTAAAATTATTATAATAATAAAACACTTGTACAATAAAAGTGTTTTATTATTAAAATAGTTTTATTTAATAATGTATCGCCAAGTGCCAACAGTAGCCTCGATAAATACTATAACTACTTAATTAATTTACCTTACTTTCAGAATCAAGTAAATCCATTATACAATTTCCTATACATAAAAATCTCGTGTTTCTGCAGTTTTGTTGTGCGAGTCTTCGGTCATCGTTAAACACCAGCTCCTTTGTATTAGATGCAAATATCTTGACTGCCGAAAATAATGAGCAAACATGTTTTTGGGGTTTTCTTATTTCTTTTCGTGAGCTAATGTATTAAATTATAGAGAAAATAATAGAACTACATAAATCAAAAGTGAACAGAACTTCACGATTACTTCACCCTCTCTCTCTCTGGCGTTTACATCCCATGAAGGGATTTTGCCGTCTGTGCCACCAGCTTCCAATCATCTCGTTCCATGACCAGTTGACCCCAGTTTCGACATCCTATATCACGAAGGTCTTGGATGATGTCATCACGCCAGCGTTGTCTAGGTCTTCCTCTTCGACGAACACCAGCTGGTTGTTGTTGGGACGCTTTTTTTATCATTCTTTCTAATGGAGCCCTTTCTACATGACCAAACCATCTGATCCGGTTAGATTTAATGAATCCGATTACATCGCAGCCTCCAAGAAGCTGTCTGATTTCGTGATTCATTCGGATTCTATACTGATTTTCAGCAACTTTACATGGACCATAAATTGTTCGTATGACCTTCCTCTCGAATGTTGATAAAATTCTACAATCGGAGGAAGTCAGTGTCCAGCTTTCACTTCCAAATGTAAGCACAGGTCGAATTAATGTTTTGTAAAGTGTGAGTTTACACGACCGCGAAAGATGTTTTGATCGCAGAAGTTTTGAGTATGCGTAGAAAACTCTGTATGCGGCAGAGACACGGGCTTTGATATCTGCCTGCATGTCATTTGACGATGTTATTACAGACCCGAGGTATTTGAAGTTTTCCACGCGTTCCACTTCGTAGTCGCCAGCATCCAGACTTCCGGGAGGTATGTTCTTAGATGTTGTTAGCACTTTAGTCTTGCCGGTGTTGATGCATAATCCAAGTCGTTTAGCATTTCTTTCAAGCTGAGAGAGACTATCTTTAATATCGCTCGTTCTACGTCCGAGAAGCACAATATCATCTGCGTAGCCAAGAACTTGACTAGATTTATTATATATGCAGTTTTGCGTCTCAATTCGGCTTTTTCTTATCGCGTACTCTAGCGCCAAATTAAACAGAACAGGCGCGAGTGCATCACCTTGTCGAACACCTGATGTTATATCGAAAGGATCAGAAACTGACCCTTCGATTACTATTCTACAATTTGATCCCGATGTTGTTAGTTTGCACAGAGAAACAAGTTTCTCTGGGATACCAAGGCATATGAGTGCGGACCAGAGGTTGTCGCGGATGATACTACCATATGCTTGCCTGAAATCAACGTAGAGCTGGTGAATGCTGATGTTGTACTCCCAACATTTTTCCAGAATCATCCTTAATGTAAAACATTGATCTGTGGTTGAGCGGTTGAGACGAAAACCACACTGATAGTCACCGATGATAGATTCGGCGAACGGGATGAGTCGAGCAAGTACAACATTAGCTAGTATTTTATATGCAGTGTTCAACAGGGCGATGCCACGATAATTTTCACACTTTAGACGGTCACCTTTCTTATGTAGCGGAACAATGAGAGCTGTTTTCCATCCAGCAGGTAGTTCTTCTTGGTCCCAGATTGCAAGAATCAGATCGTATATACGTGAGACCAGAGCTGCTCCTCCATTTTTCAAAAGTTCAGCGGGAATTCCATCGAAACCTGGTGATTTGCCATTTTTCAGTTTTTTAATTGCAGCTTCCACTTCCTCTATTGCTGGGTAAGGGACAAAAATCTCCTCAGTTGATGGAGCAATTGCTCGAATAGGATGAACTTCATTCGTCCTATTCAATAGGTCTTGAAAGTGGGATCGCCACACTGCCAGCACATCACGTTCACTTGTTGTAAGTTCATTATTTTCATTTTTGATGGCTGTAGATCTTGGGTGGAAATCTTTTGTCAGATTCCTTGCATTGGCAAAGCACTCTTTTGAATTTCCGCTGGCCGCATGTTGGTTGATGTCTTCAATGCAGCTCTTCATGTGTTCGCGTTTCTTTTTACGTAGAAGTTTTGCTGAGACTTTCCTGGCGCATAGATAATCAGATTGGGAGCTTCGGGTGTTCCTTGTTAACCATTTTTCTCGCAGTTTTTGTTTATGTTCAACGGATTGGCGGCACTCGTCGTCGAACCATTCGTTGTGTGATTTCGGTGGCCGCTTTCCGATTGTAGTTTGTGCTGCGGCTATAATGGTTGATTGAAGCGTTTGCCATTCTTCTTGTATGTTAAATGGCATCTCAGAAGAGATGTCATGCTCTTCTATGCTTTGCGTTACAATTTCCTGATATCTGTTCAGCGTTTCCGGATGTTTAAATGCATCGACGTTCCAGCGCACGGTCTTTTTTGCTTGTCTATTAAATGTAGATGATAATTTGCACTTGTATTTAAAGATGACAAGCATATGATCAGTGTCCATATCAGCACCTCTGTATGATCGAACGTCAGTTACACTTGTGGAGTGTCTCTTAGAAATCATGACGTGATCGATTTGATTTTCCGTTCTTCCGTCATTTGATTTCCACGTTGCCTTGTGGATTCTCTTGTGAGGGAAGAAAGTGCTGGAAATTACTAGATCATACATCATAGCCAGCTCGGCTGCGCGAAAACCGTTATTGTTGCTGGTATGATGCAAGCTGTTAGGGCCGATATGTGTTTTAAGTTCTGCAATCCTACCGATTTGAGCATTAAAGTCACCTACCACGATTTTTATATCGTGCCGCGGGATTTTATTGATGACTTCTTCGAGTTCTAGGAAGAACAGGTCTTTAATATCATTCACATTACTTCACCCTGGTGCCACGATATTTTTCTTAACTAGCTAATACAACACAAGCGTGCAAATCGTTATAAATCCATGTGTCATCTCACAAAATGTACTTTTGCAATCTGAGAAAAAAATTTAGTTTAAGATCTACAACCATTAGAAATGAAAACAAAAAACTTAAACAAATGTTCAGCTGTATGGAAAATAGTTCTCATTGCACCGCAATATTAAAGAGTGATATAGCCAGAAGTGTGAATTGCATTGACATCGCATTAATGCAGCATCCTGGATAAAAAGTATTTGCTAATGTTGTACTTACTCAACTCATTATATTAAGGAGGATCCTAGAAAAGGGCGTAAAATATCAATATTTTACCGCCGCATATAGAGTTTTCTAAAAAAGCTCAAAATTTCTGCGATCACAACATCTTTCGCGGTTTTTAAACTAACAATTAAGGATAAATACGCTATAGAAGTGAAAGATGTGCACTGCTTAATACCGCTCTTAATCATCCAAACTATTTAGGGTACGCCTAAAGTTCAAGAACTAAACAGTTTTAAGGTCTAGGTTGCTGAATGAATCATGAAATCACACAATTAACCTTTTTTTCGATTTAATTACGTGTTATTAAATCCAAAAGCATTTGATAGTTTGGTTATTCAACAATTGCTGCCTAGATTAAAAAGAATGATAAAAAGTTATCCGAAAACCGTCCAGCTGATATTCGTCGGAGAAGAGACTCAGACAACGTTGACGTAATAACGCAAGCCAAACATCTTCATGCTATGGGATATCAAAACTGGAAGTCAATAAGCAATGGAACAGCATAAATTATAGCTGATTGCACAGACCACAAAATCTCTTCATGTGATGTAAAACCAGATACAGAGAGGTATCTAGTATACAGAGAGGTATCAGAGAGGATACGAAGTGGTTTTCAAATTTGATAGTCTATATCTCGGATTGCATCTCGTTTATGTGTTTTTACCTTTATTGATCAATTCAAAAGCAAATAAATCAATTTTTGGCATCGAGATTAAATCCTCAATAATAATATACCCAATAAACTAAACTGTGCAGTCTGAATTTTATTTTTTTTACTAGTGTAGTTTTTTTAAATTCCAAGAACTTAAACGAAATATAACTTGCAAAATTTTCCAGATCTAAGAACACTTACCTTGTAATCTGATTTTGGTATAGATGTATTAGCAATCTTTCTTGAATTAAAAAGTAAACTTAAATGTTTAGCATGTCTTTGGTCCTTAATTAACATACTATTTTGATATGTAAATTCTGTTCATGTAATTGAAATAATTTTTTCCATTTTGATAATCATAATAAATAATATAATTAAACGAAATGAAAATATTGTGCACATTTTCAATATTTTCACTTATATGATAAGTTTTTTAAGGTGCATAATTTCAAACGCAAAAAAACTATTTTTTGATAAACACAAGCACATTCACAATTTCAACACTTCACAGTTAGTTACACTTATCAATTTTAACACTACAAAATAATATGATAACTATAGGTGATAACAGATTCACTAAAAAACTTCTATAATCATCAGTTTTTAAACACGTACTGATCAATATGTCTATTGTCTATACCTTTTTTATTTGAGGTTCTACTAGTTTCATAGTCATTTTCATTTTCTCTTATTTACTAGTTTTATTGTTCTTACCTGTTGAATGTTTTATACTTTGCAATTTACATGAAACAAAGGAAAAATATTAAAAACAAATGGTTAAGGGATCAACCGTACATAATAATTATGGCGACTAAATTTATATTTTATTGTTTAAGCCGCTTTTTCAGTTGCAGCAGTGTGTGCGTTCCTTCGTTCTTTCATTAAACGATTTCTTCTCTTCGATTTTTTAGTTGATGAAAAATTTGCAGCATGATTTTAACGCCATCTACAATTATTGTCATAGAATTCTGAATTCAGAATGAACATTTGAACAAGACATATTCAAAAAAATTTATGAAGTATTTTTCTTTGTTAAGGTTGAATTTTCACATAGATTTTGTTGAAATATTATATTATTCTACAAAATTTGTAAATAAATGTTAATAATAAATACGTAAATAAATATTAATTTATTAACAATTCTATCTCGTAAATAATTTTTTTATGTTTCGATATTTTCTCTTTTTAAATTACGATATTTTTGTCTCATTCTTTTTTTTTTGTTCAGAAAAAAAGTTAAAGTTAAACCAACTCTGATGAAAAAACTGCAGCAGAAAAAATTATCATTTTTAAGGAATCTGATTGGTTTAAAAAAAAAACTGAATGAAAGAACGGACACACTGCAGCAACTGAAAAACCGGCTTTATTCTTTTCGGCTGTACCGAAAAAATGTCAGTACAGTTCCAACACCGAATTATTTTTTTGTATTGAAAGTCATTCCAAAAGAATACAAAATTCGATAATTCGGTGTTGGAACTTGTTCGTTACAGCCGAAAAGAATACACTATTAGTTTTTTAAAGTTTTCTATATTCCATATAATTAGAATATCTTATGTGTTCTAAATTACAATAATTTTTTGTAATTGTAACAACGCAATTTGTAATTTCACAGACAAAATTAAACTAAAATGTTCAAGGTGTTCCAATTTATAATCAGTAAGACGAATGTCCGAGATAATATCCAATTACAAATCGAAATTATTAGAAGTAAGTTTGTCTTAAAACCAGACCACAGAATATAATCCAATGATGCCAACGATTTGTCCAATGTGTCCAATTCATCCTTATGTTCGTTATACAGACAGATTTCCAAGATCCGAAATTAAATCCACACCATGGACAAAATGGCAATTAATCCCAGATTTCATCCAATGAGTCCAATATCTTCTTATGTTCGTCATATTGGACCACTGTCCGAGATCCACAATTAAATCCACACGATGGACAAAAATCCAACAAATCCCAGATTTTATCCAATGAGTCCAATGTGTCCTTATTTTCATCATATATTTCGTCCAATGCGATTGCCGGTAGGGTATTTTTAATTTAAGATTTGTTTTTTTTTCTATCGTGATTTTGTTGTATAAATAGTGTTTTGTGAATTTAGGTCGATTTGGGTGTTTCGAGTATTATATTTTTACAAGAGCTCATAGAACTGCTTCAACACAAACATATGAGGCAAGGGCCCGTCTCACACCCAATTTTTAAGCGCAAAGCGCGAAAGGAAGGTTATGCCATGAACATGGTGAAATAATCATGACGGTATGACCTAAATGGTAAACCATCTTTACTTTTTATCTGTACGTTAGCAATAACTTATAGGGTTTCTCTTAATTCATACAAGTGTTTTTTTATTCGAATTGCATAACAAACTAAAAAAGAACTATGCCCAGTTATTGCGAGGTATATTACTCCTGGTACATTAATATATAGCGACAGCAAGCCTGCATACAATGGATTGTCCAGTTTAGATTTATGGTTTCAACAGAGGGTCGTTAATCATTATCTACATTTTGTTTGCCCAATGACAAGTGCTCATACTCAGCACATAGAAAGACTATGGCGAGAACTAGATTCTCCGACTGCATTTCTAAATTAATATTCGAAAAAATTTAAATTTGATGTAAGAAGCGCCGCATTTTTCGATACAAAGTCATCGTTCTCTGAATCTTAAATTTCTCATTGTTATATTTAAAATTTACCTTTTTACAAACTACTATTTTACTACTGTTTTATGAAATGAACTTTTATAAAATATACGAAATACTAGATTTCCGTAAAATGTGGTTTTTATTTTTTTAATATTTTTCAAACATTTTAATTCATAAGGGAAAACTGAAACTGAGACAAATCAATCTGACAAATCAATCTCAGCAAATAATTCACAGCAACATTTTGTGAGTTTTAATCACAAAATTTAATGTCCATAAAACCGATTCTTTGACGGATTTTAATATTCTTAACACTATCTTGTTGAACCATAGCGTGTTCGTATTTAATTCCGGCCATAAAAAACGTGTTACAAATCAAAAAAGTTGATTTCAGTATTCAATGTTCTATTGAATCACTAGATAATGAGACAAAATAGTGGAGTTGATAGTAATGATAAAAACAATATCAACGAATGACCTTGAAAAAGTTGACGAAGTGGTTCTTAATTGCTTTTCTGTAAAGGCATGCTTCTGTTAAAAAATGGTGAACCTCACCCAGTCATGGATTGCAATATGTAGTTTAGTGGAGTAAGCAGTGACAACGTGTTACATGTAAGTGAACTATATATATTAGGGTGTCTCACAAAAAATGCTTTATTTTAGTTTTCATAACCTTGAACCGGAATTAGATTGTTTATGGTCTAAAAATCATCCGTGAATTTTTTCAGAATCTTAAAAAAAATTCACCACTCGCTATTCTAATTTTTCTGTTCAAGGAGCCAAAAACATTAGATACAATCAGTTTTTCGCCTATAATTATTTCAGTTTTGATTTTGCAAAAAAAATAATGGAAATAAAAGTTATAGATCTTAAAAAAATACATCGGATGTTTTCTTTGTTTGGGCAAAAAAAATATTTTAATTTTTAAAAAGAATAGTTATTTGTTTAACTAGGCAGCAAAGTAGTATATTGACTGCCGCGGCTGAAAGTTCATAGCCGAGCGAGCGAGGCTAGGAATTCAGCCAAGGCAGTCAATCTACCTTGCTGCCGAGTTGAACATATAATTTTTTCTCCGATTAATTAGAATGATATGTAATTTAATAATTATTACTTTAAAAATAAAGCAAAATCTTAAAAATGAAAAAAAAAATTGATTAAAAAAATTTTTTTTTTAATCGCAATATCTGTTTATTTCTATGAAGTCTAATTATTTTGCTGCCTAGGCAGCAAAGTACTTGCTTTGCTGCCTAGGCAGGAAAAGTGCCACTTTGCTGACTAGTCTTTGCTGATAAGTCTGCAAAAATTATATTTGCTGTCTATCGGAGAAAAAATCTTTTACAGTTGAATTTTACAGAAGTTAAATTAACTTTCGTTTTTTGCAATAACTATTTCAGTTTTGATTTAACAAAAAAGTTGTTTAAGTAAAAGTTATAGATAATATAAAAATTCACCGTTTGTTATTTTTGTGTTTAAGCAAAAAAAATTTTTTAAGCTGAAATAGTAAGATCTTTAATAGTCGAAATTTACAGATTTAACTAATATCGTTCGTTTTTCGCCTATAACTATTTCAGTTTCGATTTTATACAAAAAAATTTTGCAAATAAAGTGATAGATCTTGAAGAAATACATCGATTTTCTTCTTTTTTTTTAAACAAAAAAAAATTTTTTAAGCTTAATGCGTTAGTAATGTGTAAATAATCATAAAATTACTCTATATTTCATATAAGATATATCCTATTAAAGTTTGTCCCCCGAAATTTTATCATTCTCCTGCCCAATCAAAACACATTGAAAATATCGGGAATTTATATTTCGATCAAGTTATCGCTCGTCACAGGCATTGATTAAAGTACAATAAACATAATATTGCAAGTGTTTTACTTGGTCCGAGGTTTTATCAATCAAAACAGTCATCATTGCTAGCAAGATCGTGTTTTGTCCAGTCAAATTATCAATTCCCTGGTAAGTATTTTCGTAAAAAGTATTTTAATCACAGGCAATTTTATAGTTTTATACGTCGTGAATATGTAGCCCCTTGATATTTTTTGATTTTGACTCATGTATTTTTTTTTCATTCAGAAAGTTGAAAGAACGTCATCAGCTTAAACTAAACTACTTTCCAGAACTTATACGCAAAAACCATGTCGTGCCGTTATTAGCTCCATTTTCTTCCTTCGTGTGTAGAACTACCCATATATACATTGTATGTTTGACTCAATTTAATCAATCCCATATTTTGAAATCCGGGTACCCTGGATTATCTGTTCTCCGGTGATAATATTTGTTTATATTCTAATGTAATCTTACCTGAAGTAGTTTTCGCCGACCGAGATGTACGAATGGCTGGACGGCCGGAGACAGAGGGACATTTTGGAGATTCATTAGAAGGTTCATAACATAGACAGCAAAAGTTATGTCATTATGATCAACACAGTTTTTTTAAATACCATCAATTTGACCTTAACTCCTGGATATTGTCAAATAAAATAGAATTTTCAGAATTTATAAAAGTGTCCAAACTCACATATTCAACATAAATGCCGTTACACAATAATGACACTAACTGTGTGTTGGTTGTGGGAATAATTATATAATATTCATGCTGATTTGAAACTATGGAAACTTCGGTACTTAAATATAATTATGTCATCATAAAAGTTTTGCTTCAGCATATTTTCAATTCTAGATCTTCATAAAATTTTATAGTTTCAACTTGGTCGAATACACTACTCTTTTGCAGAAAATTTTACCTAATCGATTTGCTTCATAAAATTAGTACGTGATCTTACAGCTTTTCTGTTCCTTGTGTCAAATGAACCTTTCTTCAAACAAAAAATGAAAAAGTAATTACAAATACATATATATCTCATATGCCATTACTTTTAATACATGGAAAAAAGAAAATATTAAAAGATTTTTGTGGTATATATTCCATTTATTTTCGTAATTTTATTCTTCTAATTAATGGGAAAGGTGTGACTATGGCTTGAGATAATAAAATATAATTGAATTGGTTAAAGCATAATAGTTTTGTGTTTCTATAAAAATGTTGCTCATTTATATCTATGTTGAGAAGTGATTTGAGGAAAAATACTTATATTTATCTTTTTGAAAGCTCATCTATAGTTAATAATTATACCACCGTTATTAACACTGTTATGCTATCCGTTTTGAGTTTTTGAAACAAAGCTAGTAAGGCTATAAATTTATTTAACGCTTAACGAAAAAGTATTTAACCAATTCAAGAGAAACAAATATGTTTATATATAGCAACCCAATCTTACATACAAACAATTACAGTCAAAAACACTTAAAAATACTTTAAACCACAGTCAAACAATCTTCTATCAATGATGTGACATAACCGAAATCACAACTTATTTATTCCCATTTAATTTGGATAATCCCATCATCTTCATTTAAGCCAATATACACCTCAACAATCAGCTTAATCAACTGAAATAAATAACATAATCAGTTTAATTTTATTTACTTGCACGAGGCAAAATATAACAGAAATAAAATAAAAGAAAACATAAAATCCTATCCATAAGAAAACATGAATAAAGTCTAAGTCTCGGAAAATTTATAAAAATAAGATATATATGTCGACATTTCCCGAAAGAGTAGTTTAAAAGAAAAACACATTTGCTTTTGCTATTTACTTTCCATTTTCCGACGGCCCACAAAATTACACAATTATGTCTTTGTTGAAAAACAAGGGGAAAAATAATAAAAATAAGTTTATGTAGTGAATTGAACAACTTTAAGAGACTGTGAAGTTACAATTAGTCGGTCGGTAGTCAATAATTCGAGTTAACGTAAGGTACTGTAATGGACAAGATATTCCGCGACAGTCGTCGAATATCATATAGCGTTATTCAAAAATGTATGTATACATTTTTACCTCCTATTACAAAACGGCACCTAACGTCGGGCTCCGCGACAATAGCGACAATGTTGTGTATTTTGATCTAACTAAACAGGTTTGTTCTAGAGAAAAATTTGTTTTTGATTTGTATTTTTAGTGTTTTTTAAATTATTTAACATTTTATGTTCTTAATTACCGCAAGTGTGAAAATAGCCTTTCAACATTACGACCCCGCAAACTCCGAGTTCGATTAAAGTTTTTGTTTCGTCGAAGAGTTTGAGTATGACAAAACAAGCAGGGGATTTATCATGTTGGTTATTGGTGGTTTTCGCCAATACCATCCCACCCTACGAATGTTTCGTTAGCCCCTTGGTCCTCAGCAAAAATGAAACTGTACAGTGCTATGCTCAATAATAAAAAATGTTCATTGTCTTCCGTTTCAGTCTTCAGAGCATAGCCTGTTAGGTTGTAATAGCCGTGATCGATAACAGAGATGTTATCGTCTGTTTTTTGTGTCACGGTCGTTGAATTCAAGACAATCCTAAGACTAACAACTGTTTCTCCATACAGATTGTTTCAGTGTTGACATTTGGCTGGTAAGCGGGCACATGAATAGACAATGTTAGCACTTGGATCTCTAAACCATAGAAAAAGCACCTCTTAAAAGAACCTTTGTTGATTTTTTTAAGACCACCTAGTTTTTTAGACTGGTTGAGCTGTCAGCCACAACTCTTCCCTAATTTTTCTTTGGAATTGTTTTTATTCATAAAATTTTGTTTTGTAGATTTTTAATACGAAAAATTATAAGACTCAATCTAACAAAATATGGTGAGCAATTTATGAAATTTTTTGCTATCCTCAAAATTGTCGATCTATCTAGTTTCGAACCGATAAGAACTTTTTATTACACTTTAAAAAAGTATATCATTCTCATCAGGGCTAGCCGACTAGATACACTACCAAAAAAAATGTTCGCTATATAAACCAAAATTGGCCTACTACTCTAGCGAAGTATAAGAAAACCAAAAACTTTCATAAACATATGTTTATTAGATTCAGGTTTAGTCAATATATTTCTCTAGTTGATCACTATTGTTGTTATACTCCAACCAAGTTAGAATTGGATAACAAACTTGTATCGGTGAGAAGAAGATGACCATCTTCACTTGTGTCTGTCGACACATTATCTACAATTAATTCAATGAATTATTTGTGATATTACATCACTCCGATGGAAATTATCCTATCATGAATAATAAGACTGAATCTAACAAAATATGCATATTTTGTTAAATTCAGTCTTATTATTCATGATGGGATAATTTCCATCGGAGTGATGTAATATCACAAATAATTCATTGAATTAATCGAAAAATTATAATTGATTTTTTGTTGCTTTTGAAAAATTTTGTGATGTAAATATTTTGTGAGTTGTCGATCACTTGTCGAGTTGGCTGTCAAGTTCATAGATATATTTCATAGAAAATTTGCCTTAGTTTTATTTTAATTTACACCAATAAAATTCTCTAAAATGTAATGACATCATTCAATTTCACCAATAAAATTTGAATTATATTATTAAAAATATTTATACCTCTGGCCTACTGGGATATTAAAAAATATCATTCTAGTGTTGAAATAATTCACTGTTATCAAAGCAGGCCAACGTATAATTCATAAAAAATATATAAATAAATGAAAAATGGCAAAAAATTTTCTAAACGAATTCCCTTCGTTCGTTGATAAATTCTCATAATTTTTTGAAAAATTCCTCAAGCAAGTGGTATTGAAAAAAGCCTTCGGCTAACGGCCTCGTGCTTTTATCAATATACTTACTTTCGAAAATTTTGGCAAAAATTTATTTCGAATTATCACCACCCTTGGGAAATTACAACTGATAATATATAGACATATTTATATTTCTTAACTACCCTATCCCAATGGTTGTCTCGTTACCTCCTTAAGTTTTTTCTTAGATTTGCTTTTGGACATATTATTTGGCTCCTTAGGTTTTTAGGGTTCCGTTTTTTATACGGAACACTATTGGTGAGAGTAAAACGTGTTTTTCACATTATATCGATTATCTCGTAAACTATAAATGCTATGGACTTGAAATTTGGCATGCGTATAAAACTAACCTGTCCACATGAAATGACGGATACAAATAAAACTAAAGTGGTTTTCGTTTGGTTTACAGGGCTGAGATGTGAGAAAATACATTTTTTTATATATTCAAGTAGGGTATCATATGAAAGGGCTTTATTTCAGTATTCCATAAAAGTTTATTTTGGAATTTTACACCTCACCCTTTTTTGTATAATTTTGAATAATGACGTTTTTTTCGCGTTTTCTTACCTCGATTAGCTCCGAACCTATCTGATCGAAAATTTTCAAATGTACTTGGAATGATAGAAAAATTAGTACGTTTTTAATAAACAATATAAAAAAGTGTCATATTTCCATACTTAGATTTATTAAGGGGGTGGAAATGAGGAGGGGTAAAAACACTATTTAAAATGTGGTCAAGTGGGGTGTCATTTGAAAGAGCATTTAATTTAAAAAACAAAGCAATTTTTTTTAGAATTTTGCGATGCCCAGGTTTTGAGTTATAGTAAACAAAGTGCGAATTTAGACCGTTCCCCCCCCCCCCCCCCTACGTTTCGACACTGATTGACAGAAAAATTCACAGAGTTAGGAAATTTGCTAAATTTTGTACGAAAACTATAGCGAAGTCTCCAATAATTATATTTCTGTGTGTTTAGAGGACCGGGGTAGAGGGGGTAAAAAAAAACTTTTTTTTACCCAAGCGAGTGGGGTGTCATTTGAAAGAACACCTAATTTGGAATTCGTTGCAGTTTTTTTTAGAATTTTGCGGTGCCCAGTTTTTGAGATATTATCAAATTATAAATATATGAAAAATTTTCCTTTTTCAAAAACAGCTTATTATAGACAAGTTGAAAAATCAAACTACAAAAATTACATAAAAACTGTTTAGTTTTATTTTACAATTTTTTAATTTTTGTTAGTTATAGTTACTCCAATATTTCGACTTGTTAGTCATTATCAAGGAAAGTCTGTAAAAATTCAGAACAACATTTACAAACATGTTAATATTTCTAATATGGCTAGTGACGCTAACATTATAGAAAACATACCTAAACTATAACTTCATGGTTTTTAAAAAAATGCTTTATATAAAACAATGATAATTAAGGAAAAAACTATATAAACTGGCATTAACACATATATAAAAAAAACTTTTAGATCAACATATGATCGTGTCATCAAAATTTAAAAATTAACTGAATACAAAAAAACAAAATCAAAAACCAAATAACTAGCAATTAATTATATATTCCTTCTTGTAATAAAAACCTAACATTATATTTTTTATATGTGCCAATTATATTACGTCATTATCTATGCGATATATATTCTCAAATAAAAAAAATAAAATGAATAAATAATATATAATATAAAATTAAACTGAGAGATGTTTATGCCAAGCTGGAAAAACTTTCTGTATCCCTGTTAAGAGTTACTGATCTTTATTAAGAAAACTACCTAAACAACAACAATATTGAATCAACAAACCAATAAAATATATGCTATTCCCTTATCTTAACGATTGATTAAGCTCAGATAGTTCTTATGTAAACCTCTACAATCCGTTTTGTAGTTTATTGAATTGTTGTGACGTGTGATATAACACATCTCTTTGAACACTCTCTTATGTTTATTAGACGCATAGTCAAGTATTGAGGCTTCTTGAAACTTAAAATTATTGTTGCATTCAATGGCATGTCTACATAGGGCAGATCTATGATGTGTTATGTTATTCTTATTCTTCATTGTATACTTTACGTCAACCTTATGTTGGTTTAACCTAGTGGTTATCGTCTTAGAAGTTTCACCAATATAAGATTTTCCACAGTCACAATCAATTTTGTAAACAACGCCCGTTCTTTTTTCTTTCGGAATACGGTCCTTAAGGTTACCAAATGTCCTATTCAAACTGTTATCAACTCTCGTGGCTATTCTACTAATTTGATTAGGTCTACGTAGACACTTCTTAATCTTCTCGGTCAAATTGGGAACATAAGACATTGATCCATATATCACTTTACTTGGTACATCGTTAAGAACTGTCCGTCTTTCCTGTAAGTTCCTGTTCGTGTAGGTATATAAACATTTAGTTATAAGTTTATTGATGAGTTTATCAGGATAGTTATTTTTATGCAAAATTTGGTGTATTTTTATTTTATTATTGTTTCTGTGTGAGGCGTCACTAAGTTCTTAAACCCTTTTAATAAACGATGTTACAACATTTATTAAAAGGGTTTTAGAACTTAGTGACGCCTCACACAGAAACAATAATAAAATAAAAATACACCAAATTTTGCATAAAAATAACTATCCTGATAAACTCATCAATAAACTTATAACTAAATGTTTATATACCTACACGAACAGGAACTTACAGGAAAGACGGACAGTTCTTAACGATGTACCAAGTAAAGTGATATATGGATCAATGTCTTATGTTCCCAATTTGACCGAGAAGATTAAGAAGTGTCTACGTAGACCTAATCAAATTAGTAGAATAGCCACGAGAGTTGATAACAGTTTGAATAGGACATTTGGTAACCTTAAGGACCGTATTCCGAAAGAAAAAAGAACGGGCGTTGTTTATAAAATTGATTGTGACTGTGGAAAATCTTATATTGGTGAAACTTCTAAGACGATAACCACTAGGTTAAACCAACATAAGGTTGACGTAAAGTATACAATGAAGAATAAGAATAACATAACACATCATAGATCTGCCCTATGTAGACATGCCATTGAATGCAACAATAATTTTAAGTTTCAAGAAGCCTCAATACTTGACTATGCGTCTAATAAACATAAGAGAGTGTTCAAAGAGATGTGTTATATCACACGTCACAACAATTCAATAAACTACAAAACGGATTGTAGAGGTTTACATAAGAACTATCTGAGCTTAATCAATCGTTAAGATAAGGGAATAGCATATATTTTATTGGTTTGTTGATTCAATATTGTTGTTGTTTAGGTAGTTTTCTTAATAAAGATCAGTAACTCTTAACAGGGATACAGAAAGTTTTTCCAGCTTGGCATAAACATCTCTCAGTTTAATTTTATATTATATATTATTTATTCATTTTATTTTTTTTATTTGAGAATATATATCGCATAGATAATGACGTAATATAATTGGCACATATAAAAAATATAATGTTAGGTTTTTATTACAAGAAGGAATATATAATTAATTGCTAGTTATTTGGTTTTTGATTTTGTTTTTTTGTATTCAGTTAATTTTTAAATTTTGATGACACGATCATATGTTGATCTAAAAGTTTTTTTTATATATGTGTTAATGCCAGTTTATATAGTTTTTTCCTTAATTATCATTGTTTTATATAAAGCATTTTTTTAAAAACCATGAAGTTATAGTTTAGGTATGTTTTCTATAATGTTAGCGTCACTAGCCATATTAGAAATATTAACATGTTTGTAAATGTTGTTCTGATTTTTTACAGACTTTCCTTGATAATGACTAACAAGTCGAAATATTGGAGTAACTATAACTAACAAAAATTAAAAAATTGTAAAATAAAACTAAACAGTTTTTATGTAATTTTTGTAGTTTGATTTTTCAACTTGTCTATAATAAGCTGTTTTTGAAAAAGGAAAATTTTTCATATATTTATAATTTGAATAAAAAGACAAGTAACCATTGAAGATTTTGATAAATGAGATATTATCGAAAAAGTGCAAAGTCCTGACCGTTCCCCCCCCAAGCGTTTCGACACTGATTGACAGAAAAATTCGTAAAAATTCACAGAGTTAGGAAATTTGCTAAATTTTGTACGAAAACTATAGCGAAGTCTCCAAGAATTATATTTCTGTTTGTTTAGAGGACCGGGGTAGAGGGGGTAAAAAAATTTTTTTTTACCCAAGCGAGTGGGGTGTCATTTGAAAGAACATTTAATTTGGAATTCGTTGCAGTTTTTTTAGAATTTTGCGATGCCCAGTTTTTGAGATATTGTCAAAAAAGTGCAAAATTCAGACCGTCCCCCCCATACGTTTCGACACTGATTGACAGAAAAATTTGTAAAAATTCACAGAGTTAGGAAATTTGCTAAATTTTGTATGAAAACTATAGCGAAGTCTCCAATAATTATATTTCTGTGTGCTTAGAGGACCGGGTTAGAGGGGGTAAAAAAAATTTTTTTTGACCCAAGTGAGTGGGTGTCATTTGAAAGAACATCTAATTTAGAATTCGTTGCAATTTTTTTAGAATTTTTCGGTGCCCAGTTTTTGAGTTATTGTGAAGAAAGTGCAAAATTCACACCGTTCCCCCCCATACGTTTCGACACTGGTAGACAGAAAAATTTGTAAAAATTCACAGAGTTAGGTAATTTGGTAAATTTTGTACAAAAACTATAGCGAAGTCTCCAATAATTATATTTCTGTGTGTTTAGAGGACGGGGTAGAGGGGAAAAAAAAAACTTTTTTTTACCCAAGCGAGTGGGTTGTCATTTGAAAGAACATCAAATTTAAAATTCGTTGCATTTTTTTTTTAGAATTTTGCGTTGCCCAGTTTTTGAGTTACTGTTGAAAAAGTGCAAAATTCAGACCGTCCTCCCCTCCATACGTTTCGACACTAAATGACAGAAAAATTTGGAAAATTTCACAGAGTTAGAAAATTTGGTAAGTTTTGTATGAAAACTACAGCACAGTTTTTGAGTTATGGATAAGAAAGGGCTAAATTCAGATCGTGCCGCCGCCTACCTTTCGACGATGACTGACTGAAAAATTTGAAAATATTTACAGAGACAGGAATATTGGTAAATTTTGAATGAAAATCATATCGAAGACTCAAATAATTATATTTCTGTGTGTTTATAGGATGGGTGTGGGGAGGGAAAAAAACCATTTTTGACCCAAATGAGTGGGGTGTCATATGAAAGAGCACTTAATTTAAGAAATGTTACAATTTTTTTAGAATTTTGCAATGCAGAGTTTTTGTGTTATTAAAAAAAAATATTTTTAGTATGTAGCCTTTCCACACCCTTAAATTTCAACACTCGATTGACCGAAAAAATAATCAAATTTAATCCATTTACAAGCTGGTGTAATTGAATCTTTTTTAAGTTACCAAAAACATCTATGGATAATATTTAACCTGAATTAACATTTTTTTTGCCATTTTTGATCAATGTAGATTTGATTGTAATTTACTATTGACATTTACAATTTAACATTTATTTTGTTATGTGTCTATGGTCTGAAAATATAAGGACATTACAACACAACTTTTTGTCAATAATTTTTGATATTGTGTTCTTTTACATTCACGGAACCCTTGACGAGCGAATTTTATTCGCACTTGTCTGACTTTTTTTTTGTTATTTCTTATTTTTCTCTTTGTTTTCTGTTTCGTTTGTTAGTAAATTTTTTTTCTGGCCCAGCTAGTTCAGTTAGTAGAGCTTGAGAGTCTTTATCTCGGATTTTGGGTCCGAATTCGGCTTCTATTTCACTTTTTAAGTTTTTTTATGATTCTCATGACAAATGTAGTCAACCAAACTTCCTCCTTTTGTCATTACTGTAATGGGCAAAATATTCTGTGTCAGTCGCACTTCCATTTCCCGTTCTCTTTACCTATAGTAATATACTATAGCGTTATTTGAAAATGTATGTATAATATTTACAAGAAGTTCTCAATCAACTTGTTTGTATAAACAAACACAATTGCTTAAATTATTTCGAAGACCGCCTGTTATTGATTATTTTACGTATTGAGCAGCTAAGCATTATTTAGAACTGTGAAAGTGGCATATAACATTCAACATTTCTACATAGAAGTAGTTTTTTGCATCTGGACCTTACAATAAGGAAGAGTGTTATGGATAAATTCAACACTTGACAGGATATCAGTACAGGTAATGCTGTTAATATTAACTGCTAAATTTAATTTTCTTTTAGTAATTTTTTTTTGAGTATATAGTCATAATTGAAAATGTATTGTTAACGTAAATCAAAGGAAGAGATATGGAATGGGGACTATCTCCTTCGTTAGCCTGGGTGGTATTCGATGCACGCACTTTTGTTTTAAACTTTGTTTATACAAATTTGCGTGCATGACCAACTACTGGTGGACCTTCACGAACCACAAAAAATCCTATTACAATATCACATACTACTGATGACAATAGGAGTGATATTTCACTAGCCAAAGTGATAACTTGGGGGATGGTAGATGAACTCTATTCAGTTAAGGGTAGCACTCTAAATCATTATCAAGGCATATGCCATTAGCCTAAACTGACCAGATGCTAGAAGCTGCAATGCTGGACAAATTAAAAACATATATATTTAAAGATAAAAATATACTAGGCTATAGTAGAATTTTTTTGCCAGCGAATTTTTGACAGATAGGACGCAGCAAGAGATAAAAGATGAGACAAAAAGTAAAACAGAGATGCATTATTTATTTTGGGATAAATTTGTTTTCAAACCAATTATATTAGTTAAATTTCGTACCCTTTGTTTGTTGTGATATTTGTTTCCATAGGCGTCGTTATTTTTATTATAATTATTTTTGATTATCAAAATTTTGTTACATTGCCTACAAAATCATTAATATTTTTACTAGCTTTCTGTTTTCTATTATAATTGGTTGAATTTCAATAGTAATTTATTAATTTTATGCGTATTTTTTGTCCATTTCAATGGGACCTCAATAGTTTTTTTTAATATTTTAATCCAGACACTGAATTTGCAAATAATATGCGCATGTGCAAACAATATGCGCATAACAAACAAATTTCATGTTCGCTGGCAAAAAAATTCTACTATTCCTTGTATTGATTTTGCAAAAGATTTTTTATTACAAGTAGCGGAAATAGCTGCTAATTTATTATATACTTATGGGAATAAAACTCAAAATACATTTTTACTTGCATTTTTAAAAATAAAAAGCCTACATTCATAACATTTCATGTACTTTACATGTATAATTCAAATTAACAGAAACAAAAAATAATTCAAATAACTCAAATAAAATCAATCAAATAATAATAAAAAACAATTTATGGAAAAAAATAGTACATTATAAAACAAGGTTGAGAAGTAAGCTATTATTGACCGAGAAATTTTAGATCCTGAGGCGCGTAGCGCCAATGGGACTTGGAAACCAATGACGATAGAGACGTAGAAAAAAGGAGCTTGGGGAATCTTTGAAAGAGATAAACAACTCAGGTACCACCACCACCTGAGGAGCGGGCACCATCGCGGTAATGATATCCAATGTGGTGAAAGAAATTGTTGTGGAGGGATTTAAGAGGCTAAATAGTTGCATCAATGAGGTGACTAAGAAAGAGGAGAGATTGTTCATTCATGAAGGGGCAGATACGCCCCTCTCCGAAAGTATCTAATGGAGGAAGAAGAGAGCTTGCGCGTGGTCCAAATGAATCTTCGCCACTCGATAGCAGCTTCATCTGTCAGGACATTAACTAAGCAAAAACTAGAGCTCACGCTGATACAAAAACTTTGGCTGCATAAAGGGTGAGAGACGTTGGAAACAGCGAGCCGAAGGTAGTATGAGATACTAATGCAAATTTACCTAGTGTCCATCATGATTGGTAAAAACATAAATTACTTTTGTCTTTCACATTTTCTTACAAGGGATTTATTGGCCATATCAACTACCATCACATTCAGGGAAATTCACTGACACTTAGTGGTAGAATCGAATTACTTTGTAGGCGAAAAGGCATAGATATCGACCGCAGAGGTACAGAGGCTGGTAGACTGGTGCAGCTAACAAAAGTGGTCTCTTATCATCGAGCGTGATACAAATGTTAACGCGATAAATGCTATTATAAACACAATCTAGAGAAGTGAGATTCTGTTTAATTATTTCACCCTGAGAATACATTTGCTTTTGTAACAAGAGCAAGACATTAGGTGTTAGAACTTATGGTGGGCAGCATTAGTGTAGGACAATTCATAAAGAACTGGAGAGTACCAAACAGACTCTCCTTCTCAGATAATGAAACAATTCTGTTTTATCTGGATAGTATGAAAAAGAAACTACCCTCAATTCAGGACCATAAGAACACAAAGTGGGGTCAATTTTAAGAAAACCTTAAGATAGGCTTACAGCTAGTAAAAGGCATAGGGATCTTAAACACTAAAAACGCTCTGGAAGAAGTTGTATAGTTGAGGTAGATTTGGCAACCACCATTCGAAACCAGCTTATATATATATATATAACTAATATGAAATAGTAGAAAGACACGTTTTGGTGAAGCAGGTTACCAGAAGCGGTGAAGCGGTGGTGAAGCGGGTTGGGCAGATTATAATAGGGTGCTTACCACTTACAGGAATTCAGGCGGGCCAACAGAGGTAGCTTCAGAACCTTCTATGAATATCCCTGCAACGCCTGTAGTAGAAATACGGTGCTGAGCATAAAACTTCTGAGAAGGCCGAATGATACATTCTCGGAGGAACTCTTTTTCTGGAAATAAAATTTCTTGTTGTTATTTACAAAAAATATTCATCATGTTTCGCCAAGTATCAGCGGTAAAATCTATCGAATTTATTTTCTTTTTCTATATATACAATTTCCAGACGGTATTAGCGCATGTGGACACGAGCAATCACTCCTATCATGAAATATTGGCTTATGTCATGTTTTGTATGTGATCGATTTTGTTATTTGATTATCCATTTTTTAACCAATGAAAAACCATATGAAAAACCAAAAAAAGGTTTGCGTTCATCAACACCAGAACGCATGTTGTTGTACAACCTTGGTTTTCAAATGTTTTTATTTGTTGTTGTGATACAACACAGTTTATTAAAAAAATATATAAAAGAAGTTTAAGACCACGCTTAGAGGACTGGAGGTGGCTACCCCACTAGACCACGCTTAGAGGACTGGAGGTGGCTACCCCACTACCCCACGGAAGGAGTGTGATATTAACACTTTTAAGCCATACAAATCACCAGTTCTGTAGAGGAGGCAGAATGGCTATTACATATTGGTTGTCTTCAGAAGCTGTCTTGCACTTGGGTATATTCCAGAACTGTGAACGGCAAAAGTAATATTCATTCTAAAAGTAGGAAAGAAAGATTTCACCCAGATGAAATCTCAATAATTCAATAATCCACCAGTCCTTACACCTTTCATGTTAACAACGATGAATCAACAACCAATACGAACTAGTGCTTTGATAAGATCGCCTTTGCCAAACAGTCAACACACGTACAGAACAGGCAAGTCAAAAAAAACCTTTCTGTTCAAATTGAAAACAGAATCAGGGAAGTCGGTGGATAACAAGGAAGTAGCTGTGTGCGTCTTTCTAAACATTGAAGAAGCCCCAAAAACATCTCACATGAAGCGATTAAAAGGGGTCTAGTAATAAAATACTGAAAACCAGGTTAGCCGAAACTATAGCTCCGATTTGTAAAATTAGTCTTGGCACCCCTAGGAGCACTCACAGGTTTCTGACTACCCCGTATGCGGAGTCTTGTTTTGTATGAATTCTGGCTACCTTTAGTAACAGGAGCATCAATTGTATTGGACAAGTGACTGACATTGTCATTATCGCCAGAGGCATGTTCGAGGAGACATTATATGACATATTGCAGAGGCAGGCTCTCTGTTAGGGGTAAGCAGTACAAAAATACATTAATTCCTTATATCTACAATGTTTTTAATCTATAATATCCATAACCTTTAATCAATATTGAAAAATATTCAAACGAAAGCCATATTGTTGCGTCTTTCTAATTTTAAGGCAATAATTGCAATTGATAACAACATGTTATGTAATAAATATAAGCTCATCTTTGGTTGAAGTACAACACTGAATTTTGATGATGATTGCTTTGCGTGTAATATTTATTTGAATACGAATCTTGATGGTATACAAAACGATAAAAACCAGTGTTATTATTGCAAAGCACATGGAGCACATATAACTAGAGGTTTGGTTATAAAAAAGTTTAAAACTAATTTAAAATATTTCGACTTCATACAACCCAAAACAAATCATCTATAAAATGGTTAATCCAATAAAGAAGTGATCGATGTGGTTTTACAAACCAAACAATAAACTATTTAAATCAAAAACTTGATATCACTAAGGCTTGCTCATACAACAATCGATTGTAAAACTTAATTTATTTCTTGTTGATTTCCATTAACATTTCTCAATTTTACTTGACATTTACTTTATCCAAAATTCATCATATCCAAAAAAGTTGTAAATTTTCAAGTTTTTTCTCGTATTTTGTATTCATTTTCCTTTTTAAATTTCCATATATGTCAAATATCATATTGACAGTATGTCAATAATGTTACTACTAAATGACATAGTCTGATGTGAAATCAAATCGAAAAATAAATTTTCATGATATAAATTTTGTATAAAATGACAAGAAAAAAAAGTTGAATGTTTTATTTTGTAATTTTAAATATTATATTATATTATATTATGCATAGTAAGAAAAAAAAGAAAATGGAAAAGCTTTATGGTAGCAAAAAAACACATTGTCATTGATTGATGATATCCAATGGGTGGATTTTTTTTTAAAACAAAATTTTTATAAGAATTACAATCCAATTTGTGGTATATTCGGTTACATAAGAAAAAATTCAGAGTACTGATGACTAAAACTCATATATTTCTAGAACACAGAATGTGGCTGATTTCGGCCTAATTTACAGCAATTGCACTATTTCAGTTTTCCTGATTTTTCCTAAAGCCCGGTACTAAAGTAGATATTCTGTTTATCTTATGAGTACTCTTTGAAAAGCAATAATTTCAACTAGATCAAAAAATGCCGAGAGTACAACAGACTACGACATTTCAAACGCTGCACTGTGTTCGAGGAGGAAACTAGGTAGGCTATGCTATTAAAACTAGGTAGGCTATGATATCTCTTTATAAATACTTTCAAAACTAGCCTTGAAATATGAGTGGTGTAAAAAAACACTACAGATAACAAAAATATTTTGTCGATAAACTCAGTACATATCATCGTTTACGCTGCCCATTTTGTCAACGTCGGCCGAAGTAACGCTTCTGAATGGACAAAGTGAGACCTTTAAGTCGCTTGAGATTGGTGCTATCCAAATTGATCTAAAACAAAATTATGAAAAAGCAAACAAATATGAATATTTCAAGAAACCAATACCTTTCCTAAACATAAACAAACCACAAAAGCGTGTGCATGTTATTGTTGTACGAAACGTTCCGACTCCATCTAAGATGTTTATTTTGAATGTGAATAAAAAAAACAAATGTTGCACGTATAAAGCTTTGACTTTTCTGAATTTAAGTTTCTTTCCATATATAAAAGATATTTAAATTTTTCAAAATTGAAAATATTGTTTTCAAGATTGAATTGTCGATTGAATCTCAATTTCACAAAACGCTAAATCGAATCATATTCACGTTAAAAGACGGCCGCATATAAAAAACATCCTATGTACTTAGTCTTAATGTGAAATGAGATTAGTTTTTTATGATTTTTAAATTTTGGTTTCCTTGTTTCAAAATCGTTTCTTGAGCCTTACATTGACCAAGATCAACATGGTATTTCCTAAAAATTATTTTAAATTTTGTAAATGACTATATATTCAAAAAAATATTACAGCCCAACCTCATTCTCTGTTCATAATATTGTATCAAATGTTATTTTTATTGAGAAACCAAACAAAAATTTTTTTTTATCAATATTTTCTGGGTTTGATCGATTGAAAGAAGAATTGGATGATTGATAAATCGATTTGACATGAATAATTTATATTTAAATAAATATTATCTTTTTATTCCTTTTGATTCGTTAACATTAACATCTCTGACATTCATCAGACAGAAGCTTATTTTATATTATTGTTCGGTCTAATTATGTTTATGATCTCAAATATGTATTTATGTAATCGTTATGTAATTTTATGAAAAAATAATCGTTCAACAAAAGATATAAATGTTGATTCAATCATTTAATATAAATGGTAACAAGGGGCAATTGTTTCAAATGATTTTTTGGGATTTTTTCGTAGTGAAAACAGATTTATTTAATCCAAAAAACATCTACCTATTGGTTCTGTCACATAAGAATATTCTATTACAGATATACAGATTAATTGTTAAGTTTGCATAACGATTTTTTTACAATCATAATGAATTAATGCGTAATGTATGGTGTTTATTGATATAACGCTCAAGTTTATATATGCGTATTGGGTCCCAATATATAAAAAAATGTCAAAAATCGGGCTACGAACCTAATAACCAATTTGCGCTCACGCATTTTCCACCAAAAAAGTGAGATTTTTGTGCCTCAAATTTTACTCAATGTAAGTCATGAACAAGTGCTCCGATTTTCAACTTCGATGCCTCATTTTGAATTAAATTTTATTAAATTTAATATTTTTAATGAGTTTTGCCGGTTTAAATTGAAAAAATCCAGCTATTATTGAAAATATAGTGACGATGTGGGCAAAATATTCAATTTTTTCAAATTATTTCCTCTGCCAATGCACGTAAACCTAGTTCGTACGTCAAATTACTATTTTTTACTTAATACAGAAGATATATTTTAGTCAAAGCCATAGCATTTGAAATTTGGTACTCCATGTACCGAGCTATGGGTACATAGGCAATCAGCGGCATATCGAATTGAATGCCATTTTTTTTAAATTTTAATTCATTTTATTTTAATAATTTTTTATCGATATGTTTAAACATTAAATATTTTATTAATTAATTTACAAAACAAGCTGCTTTTAATAGGCTCATAAACAACAAATATCGATTATACATTATATTAACTTTCCTATTACTAAACCATTGAACTTAAAAGTTTAAAATTTTGACCAAAAGTTAATTTTAAAACACAACTTTGCTTATATTTAATGTTTAAAAACATCGAAAAAAATAAGGGCTCCTAATTTGTAATAGAGACCGGACCCATTGTTAAGGATTACAATAAAAAGCAAGCGATGGACTGCACGCCTAGAGCTTTTGCGTTCCGCCTAACTTCAATCCCATGAGTCCGTAAGAGAATGTCCATCTTTCAGGCACAAATTACCTGAAATGCACGCATTTAGAATATAAAGTCAGACCAAGGGAAAAAAATTAACAAACGAGACTCTGACGACCCTAACATCTAAGAAGCCAAGACCGTCACATCCTTACCAACACTATACTTTAGTTATTTGAATAAAAAAAAACAAATATCAAACTAAATAAATGATTCATCCCGTGATGATAGAAGATCCCATCACTTAACACCTTGCCATACCTAAGCCGCTCATTTCCTTAAATAGTACCAAAAATATGCTGTTGGTAATAATGATGAAGTAACCAATTTTTTTTATTAATTAGTTGGACATGTTTAGCACACTAAATATGAAATATTCATTATGTAGACTCTTTGAATATCCGAAGATACCATGTTAACTAGAAAGGAAGAAGGTTGGGAAAATGGAAGGAATGAGGATATGGGCATAACTATTTTATTTGTTTTAGATGACGATTGACATTTTCTTTAAATGTTTAAGGGGCAAATTCATCGGGAAAGACGAATGCGAGCATAGAGTTCCACAATTTGGCCACTCTATTAAAATAATCGTTTTCGAAGGACACAGTTCTACAATTTGGTATTTGGACAGCAAATGGGTAGGATGACTCTGAAGTTCTTGTTCGTCGATTAAAATGCGCACACGATGGAAGGATATTTTGAATTTCCTTAGAGGAGAATTCGCTAAAGTTATTTTTATAGTAGATTGACAACTCAACAACATTTCTTCTGTGCTGGAGTGAATCAAGCTGATCCGTTAGTTCGGTATTACCAATCAACCGTATTGCTTTTCTCTGTACAGAGTCTAGACATTTTATTGTTGGCTGACAAGCACCTCCCAAAACATGACAGCGGTATTCCATACATGGACGAATAAAGGATTTGAAAATTAGCAAAATTTGATCGGAATTTTTTTTTTATTAATAAGTTAGACATGTTTAGCACACTAAATATGAAATATTCATGATTCAGACTCTTTGAATATCCGAAGATACCATGTCAACTATAAAGGAAGGAGATGAGGAAAATAGAAGGAATGAGGATATAGGGATAACTATACTAATTGTTTTAAATGACGATGGAAATTTTTTTTTGAGGGGAAAATGCATCGGGAAATACAGAAGGAAAGCATTGAGTTCCACAATTTGGCCACTCTATTAAAATAGTCGTTCTGGAAGGACACAGTTCTACAACGAGGTATTTGTACAACAAATGTATGGGATAACTCGGCAGCTCTTGTTTGTCGATTATACTGCGCACACGATGGAAGGATATTCTCAATTTCCTTAGAGGAGAATTCGCTAAAGTTATATTTATAGTAGATTGACAATTCAGCCACATTTCTTCTGTGCTGGAGAAAATCAAGCTGGTCCGTTAGTTTGGTATTACCAATCAACCGTATTGCTTTTCTCTGTACAAAGTCTAGACATTTTATTGTTGACTGACAAGCACCTCCCCAAACATGACAGCAGTACTCCATACATGGACGAATAAAGGACTTGAAGATTAGCAAAATTTGCTCGGGATTGAAATACTTTTTACATCGACTCAAGAATCCTAATTTTTGCATTGCAGATTTAGCGAGGTTGAACACATGTTTATTCCATTTCAGGTTTTTTGGAATATATACTCCAAAAAGTCTAACTGATTCAACCTCACGCAATTCCTCATGGTTTATCTTAATAGGGGAATTTTTATGTCGCTCTATTCGTGAAAGACGACATAGTTTAGTTTTGGTTGGATAAAATGAAACAAGATTACGATCACCCTATTCCTTTAATCGAACCAGTTCTTTTTTGATAGAATCAATTAGCAACTCTCTATCAGTGGTAACTGCAGTATGAGATTAAAATTTAGGAGATGCATGTGATGTATGCAATGTGCTTTTATCAGCAGAACTATGGATTGGGTGCACTGTGGAAATAAGTAAATCATTAATGTATAGAAAAAACAAGGTTGTCGCAATCGACTTTATTATAGATACCTAAGGCATCTATTTTCCAAGGGGTTTAAAATTTAAACTATAAACGAATGTACGGACTAAAATGCGGACTATAACCCAACAAAAGATCTCTAAAGAACAAAGATAATTTATTTATGACATTTCATTATGACTTTTAAAACAAACAAAAATAATTTATTAATCTAACATGCAAAACTAGAATTAACATTGAGAGAAATAATAAAACACAATACTGTTGATTGTAGTCTTCCTTTGTGTTAACTTCCAATCAATATGTATTATACGCCAGGTTTAATTTTGTTATTTTTTTCAGCCGACAATTATATTTATTCCAAAAAACGCTGTTTAACATAACGACATTATAGTGGACGCGAAGATTTTCAGCAAATACAAGGCAACAAAAATGTGCCACTTTGACAATAGCCAATATTCGTCTAGTGGTTTAATTATAATACCACGTACGGATCTCCACACGAATATAGATTTTATAGGCAATCATTTCCAACTCCATATATCAATCAAAAAAATGTAACATATTATGGAATGAACTCACCCCCAAATCATCGTCGTTTGACCATCCGATGCAAGCCTCTGCTTTAAAACTCTATAACAATAAGATTTTGGAACACCTTGTGCAAACAAATGATCCCATAGTCATATTCATATAGGTTGGGCCCTTTTAAATTTTTGTCATCTGGCCTTTCTCAAACCACCGCAATATCGTTTAATACTTTTAATTTTATTTGCCTGCATTATTTCTTTTTTTATTTTAAAAGTTGCTAACACAACTTGAAACACACAAAATTCATCAAAACAATGAACACTTAGCAACACAATGAAAACCTATCACCGTTAGGATACAAAAACACATATTTTAAAAAAATTGATCATTTTAAATAATTTATTATACCAAATTAATATAAATTTTTTTCTTGTGCCACAACACTGCACATGATCTAATTTTAATTTACATCGTCGACTACTTATTTTAAGTTCTAATTATTACTCTAGAGGTTGAAGAATCCTCTTCTTTATATATTTCAAAAATTAAAAATAAACATGAGGGAGTAGGAGTGATTGCACGAAACAGATGATCGTTACTCAAATTGTTTGTAATGAATACCTTAACAATTTAGAAAATGTAACCAGTTAATAACAGAGTGTATCATTTTTTTCCATAACATTTTTCCTGTTCTTCTACCAATTTATAAAACATAAACAAAAGTAAGAACGACCGTTTAAAATACGTTCATGTATTGTAAAATTTCAATTTTCAATTTTCAATTTCTATCTCCGTTTCATTATTATAATATGAAGAGAAAAATTTAAACGTTAGCGTTTTTATTAAAAACAAGGAAAATAAACAACATTCGAAACGTTGTAAAGAGAATTCACAAAACTATTAACTGTACTGTCCCTCAATCGTTCTGCATTCATGTCTAGCAACACGTAATTTGGCGAGCATAACAAGGTTGGTGAGAGTGCAGAGCCTTGGGAAACCCCTGCCATGGTTGTGAAAATATTGGATGTGATACCATCTAAATTAACATGAAATTGGCGACCTGCTAGAAAACTATGAATCCATGAGACAGTAAGATGGTCCATGCCATAATATTTTAATTTAGCTATGAGATTTTTATGCCACACTTTATCAAATGCTTTAGAAATGTCAAGTGAAATACTGAATGTTTCACCATGGTTTTCCAGCGATTCGTTCCAGAGATGGGATACGTAGGCTAACAGATCACCTGTTGCATGACTTCTACGAAAACCATACTGTTTATCATCAATAATTCGTGACATCTCCAAATATTCTATTAGACTATAGTTAACATATTTTTCAAATATTTTAGCCAAAACCAACAGAGTTGCAATTGGTCTATAATTGTTAGGATCTATCTGCCTTTCTGGCCAGCTTCCAAGAATCAGGAAATATTCCGGTTTTATGAGATAAATAGAAAATTTTTGTTAAAATTGGAGCTAGTTGTCTCGCAAAGTTTTTAAGAATGAGCGGTGGAATACCATCGGGGCCAGCAGATTTGTTGATATTGATAGAAAGAAGCATTTTCCGTACAATATTGCAACGAAAAATAATTGGTTTCATTTTCTTTACAACTGGGGGAATGAGTGTAGAAGAATGGGCGGTTCAACTATGTTTGAGTTTTCTGCGAAAATACGACCCAAAAGATCCGCCTTCTCTTTCGAGTCGCTCACGGTAATGTCATTCATAACTAAGGTTGGAATCGAGGATCGACTAAAATTGCTCTGGACTGATTTAACTACCAGAAAGAAACTACGTGAGCCAGATGGGTGCTCGGCGAATATCTTTGCTTTCTTCTGGATAAACGCGTCTTTGTCTAAGTCTATTTTGTATTTACTATATTTCTGGCTTTCTTTTAGACGCTATGGGTTTCAGGTGTTTTAATTTAGTTATACGTCTTAAATGCTTTGCGTTTATTCCTCATTGCCTCATCAACATCCCGCGTGAACCAAGGCTCAGTTTTAGGACTGATTCATCGATTTGGAATAAACCGCCGCATTCCGTCTTTTATGATTTCATAAATTGCCGAAGTGCCAGGATCTTGATCAATACAACAAATAGTTTTCCAAGGTGTTTCATCATAAAAATTTCACAGTCCCTCCCAGTCAGCGCGTTTATAATTCCAAACGCGACGAGGATTTGCTTTAATTGGTGTCGGTGATGTAAATTGCACTATTGCTGATATTAGTAAATGGTCCATTGATCCGAGGAGATGTTCAACTTTTGTCTTCATAGTATCTGATTCGTTTGTCAATAACAGTCCAGCAAATTATTATTATGATGTGTATAATCTGGGATTCTAGTGGGACACTCTATCATTTGCGTCAAACCGTGATAATCTGCGAGTATCATTTCGACTTGTTTTCCTACGTCGTCAGTGCGCGACGAATACTTAAGCCATTCTTTATTATGAATATAAAAGTCTCCAAGAATGGCCAGTCTTGCTTTGGGGTAATCTGTAGTAATCTTGTCTATATTACTATAGCATCTTCAAAGATAGAGGTGGAGGTTGTATTGTTTATCTACATCGTCCATAAACAACAACTGTTTCAAAGCTTGGAAAACACCATCGTAGCAAATTTTGCATGTAACAATTGTATCATAAAATTTTACGTATATTACGAATATTGAATTACGAATTTTGATTACGAATTTTGAATATTAATAATTTGATACCAGATTTAGATTCAGTGACTACAAATTAACCAAGTGACAACCATTGATTTTACATTGATTGCAAACAATCAATAATGACTTTACAATCGTGACTTAGGATGTTAATTAGAATAGAAATATTTAACAGTCTATGAATTCACACAAAGTAAATTACACAAATAAATAAGTGAAGAAGAAGTTTCAATTTCGAAATTGTCATCGCCTCAACGGCGATAGCGTGTCTGATTCAAACAAGGCACTGAGGAGGAAGGTTCGAATTCATCCGAAAGATTCCAATTACTTCTTTACTTACTTGAGTTTAATTGATCTCAAAAATCCCCAACTAACGAACTATTATTTTTCTAAAAAGTTTTTATACGCTTAAAATTATATTGCCTACAAAATGAAGACTTGTGGCGAACATTCAAAGTAGAACCTTTACTCTTTTCACCGATCAATAGCCTCTTGTCAACGCCTTGTCGCATAACCCTGACAAAGCAAGTCCTCATCAATTCCGTCACTTAGATTTCATCAGTAAATTCACGACTGATAGTCGTCACATTTCTGGAATTGGCTGTGATATCCTATTTCGGATATCACAGCCGAAAAGGTAGCATCAGCTCTCTACTCCAATTAGATCGCTCGCTTCGGAGTACCATCAGTAATCGTGACTGATCAGGGCTCGCAATTCAAATCCAATTTCTTTAACGAGTTGTCATAACTTATCAGTTTCAAACGTAATCGCCCTACAATCTAAAATCCGAAATGTAACGAACTCATCAAACGTCGGCACCAAACCCTAAAATTAGCGATCATGGCTTACGACAGAATGGGCTGGACACGTATATTACAGTAAATATTACTTGGTTAAAACTTCTAATCTTCATCGCCTGAGCTCGCTTACGGTACTAACATACGTCTCCCCGGATAGTTCTTCAACCAAAATTCTAACTCCACTCCTCAATCTGATTTCGTTTAACAATTTAAACAACATTTAAATCACCTTCGTCCCTCTATTGCGTCAAGATACACTTCTTCTAAAGTTTTCGTTTTCAAAAATCTCGTGTCTTATTCGCACGTCTTCTTACGTACGGATTTAGTAAGTAAAAGACTACAAAAGCCGTACGAAGGTCCTTTCCAAGTCATGAAGCGATGATAAAAATTTTGATATTGACCGTTAAGGTTAACACATTCGAGTTTCCATCGACAAACCAATCTTTAGGGAACAATCTGAAGAAAACTTAACAAAAATTCACCTACTTCGAGTACTACTTTCAGTCGCGCAGAAGATACTTCGTCTTCTACAGACTATGTCAATTCTACTCCTTCCATTACATTCCATTCTTCTCCTTTACCTTCACAAAAACAAAACAACGCGACGCTAAGGCAAATGTATCATCCAAAAAGGTTAGATTTGACCCCAACAACATATATTCCATTCTGCATCCACAATTAGCAGGCAGAAACACTCGTACCCTTACACACTTCCTCCGTGCTGTAGCACAATAATCTCTATGTCATCTTATCTTCAAATAAACTAGAGGGGATTGTTTTAGCAAACATTCGAATTAAACATTTTAAAATTTAAAAATGTAGCAGGGGGTTGTTTCTTTCATAAAATTTAATAGCAAACAAATTGTTTTTTCACTTCTTGTTTTTCTTTCCACAGTACATTATGATGCTATGACGTAAAGCTAAAGATTTTGGACGGATGTGGAGTTTGCAAATCGAGGCGCAAGCCGAGATTTGCACCCACATTAAGTCCAAAATAGCTTACGTCCGTGCATCATATACTATTTTTTATTCGCCGCAAGCAAAATATTTTAAGACAAGTAGTTTATTCTTAATTAAAATTATAAATTTTCATAAATTTTAAAATAAAAATATGTGGAACAAGTAACCTTTGACAAAATATTTATTATTTTTTCCAAATTATTGTGTAGCTATAACAACAAATGATAACAACTATTTTAATTGGATAATGAAATTTTGAATTTGAGGGTTGCTTTGATAAAAATTTTTATTTTTCATAGATTTTAAACAAATACAAATGCTTTTTACTTTTTTGGACGTAGCTATGACAACAAAATAAATAGTTAAAAAGTGATACTTTAAAGCCGCAAATCACAGTAATAAAGTAACACTTTAATATGTAGGCGAATAAAAAAGTATTTTTAAAGCATGCTATTAAATTAAGGTTGGTATAAAACGATGTGATAAATAATTTTTGATAAAATTTAAAATCAAATCAAAATTTATAGAGTTGTTTGCAAGTTAAACACAATAGATAATACAACAATCAATGATGAAGCACAGATGCATCAATGCGCAGTCCTGAAAAAAAGACAAATCTCTAACTACCTCTAAGAAATTAATGTTTTAATATCATTAGCCCGTCTCGATGTCGATGCATACAAATCAATACGAAGTGAAGCAATAGTTTGGCATACCATTACCATTACAGTTTATGCTATCACCATTTACCAAGGAACATCTCTGCTATTCACAGCCGTTAGTAAAAGTGACGAATAGAGATAATCAACACCAATTTTGTCGAGCTTACTAGATTTTGGATTTTTAGATTTTGGATCTCCACGAAGTAGGTAGTAGCAGTAGGGTCAATAATTCATTCAAAGTTTTATGAAATATTGCTCCACCTTAAAAATTTTAAAATCATGATGACCGTTGATAAATAACTGTGGTGGATTATCGTTTGCTCTCATAACTATATCATAGTGCTAGAAACGTTCGCAGTACTTTATTTTAATAACTGTAATGTTACTTGGGAATGCCGGTGAAATTTATTTGGTTTATTTAGACTCTTTTTGGATGAGGTTTACCTCAAAGTGGAATAAAATATTGAAAACTTTCTCGATATGATTATACTTTGATCTTTTGACCGAAGTATCTGCTAGATTCTTTGTAACAATTGTTATATATTATCTGACTTAAGTACAAAACAAACTGCTTCAATTAAAACCTAAAACCTACCTAATCTAATATTTAAATTTTTTTGAGTGCTTTTCATACTATAGGAATATGGTTTATACCGCACTGTGAAAATAGTTCGATAAAATAATATCCAAAATATGGAGGGGCTGAAATCTCACAGCTCTGAGATATCAAGACTTCGGTCTGGGTTAAGGATTTTGATATAGTTTTAGGCAAAAAACTTTTATAAGGACATGGTTTTTAGTTTTGGGCAGCGATGTATATCAAACATAACTGTTTGTTAAAGTACAAGTATTTTTTATCTCTGTTTAAAAATTTATTACAAAACTAACACGAAACATCAATACGTTGCCGGAAAATTATAATCAAAATTCCAAAAATATTGTAAAAATTAAATAAAATCAAACTTTTTCAAAATTCCAAAAATATTCCAAAAATTAGAATAAAATCAAATATTTAAATTTTTTCTAAATTCCAATAATATTTCAAAAATTCTTAAAAATTCAAACTTTTTCCAAAATTCTAAAAATATTGCAAAAATTATTACAAAATCAAAAATACAAACTTTTTCAAAATTCCAAAAATATTTCAAAAACTATAACAAATTCAAAAATTTCCATGTCCAATTTCATTTTAAATTACATTTACGTCATAAAAACAGCTACAATTTTTTTTCAAAAAAATTGGCTGAAAATAAATGAAATCATTTTTTGACACACTTGACATTATTTTTTGACAAACTTATAATGCCATAATTCTCTATAATAATAATAAAACTTCATTTCAAACAAACACTAAATTATATTTTTTTTCAAAAAATTAGGTAAAAAAATAAATAAAAATCTTTCTTTTGACACACTTGACAACATTTTTTGACAAACTTATAATGCAATAATCTAGATTTTGGTCTCACATACCAATCCCGACCATCAAAATTTCTCCAAATTCAATTTTCCTACTCGTAATCACTTAAAATGAACGTTTTTTAAGCAAAAAATATGCAAATTTCCTTGTTTTGACACACTGGACGATTTTTTTGACACACTTCCGGTACAGTCATCGAACACATCGTCCTTTCGGCTCTTCCCATTGAGTAAACCTATTTTTAGAAAAAAAAAAATTAGAAATCCGTCCAGCGGTTTTCTAGATTTCGTCGGTTGTGACGGACGGCCGGACGGCCGGCAGACAGGCACACATTTTTTTTTTTTGCTTTTTTAGAATCAGTAGGTCCTAAAACGTCGAGAAATGCCAAAAAAAGTGAGGGTAAGAATTTCACTTTGAGCTCATGAATGTAATACTTAGGTCTTTCAGACCGAAGTAATTAAATACGTATACACTTAATAACAAACAAAACAATATCTCAATAAACAAACAATCTCATATTTCAATAAACTCAAAACATATATATACCAGCACCTTTTATAAACTCACGTCGTGTATACCACCATCGATCCATAAATTTGCGATAAAACTAACGTTTCTAGTTCAACGTAAATTGTTATAATATTTTCACCACAACTAAACCAAATAAAATAAAATTTGTTAAAAAAGTCCATAAATAGTGGAGACCTATTAAATGTATCCCCAAGATGCTTAAAGTATCACAATTTTAGTTCTTCGTTTTATATGTTTTCTAGTTTTATCCTCATAAATATCATTTCGGTTTGCTTTGGTCACCAAAAATTTATTTAATATAATAAAATATAAATGGAGAAGATTTGTGACCACCAATTTAAACGAAAAATAAACTGTGGAAAATATAAGGAAGAGAAAAAGCCTTTTGGTCAAGAAGTGGTTTTGTGTAAAATAGACGTAAAGCTTATTGTTTATGAGTACATACAAGAAAAAAATGAACCAATAAAATTAAATTATTTTTTTTATTCGCCTACATATTATAGTGTTACTTTATTACTATTATTTGCGGCTTTAAAGTATCACTTTTCAACTATTTATTTTGTTGTCATAGCTACGTCCAAGTATCAAGTATTTGTATTTTTTTAAATTCTATGAAAAATAAATTTTTTTATCAAAGCAACCCTCAAATTCAAAATTTCATTAACCAATTAAAATAGTTGTTATCATTTGTTGTTATAGCTACACAATAATTTGGAAAAAATAATAAATATTTTGTCAAAGGTTACTTGTTCCACATATATTTATTTTAAAATTTATGAAAATTTATAATTTTAATTTAGAATAAACAACTTTTCTTAAAATATTTTGATGCACGGACGTAGGCTATTTTGGACTTAATGTGGGTGTGGGTGAAAACTCCACATCCATCCAAAATCTTTAGCTTTACGTCCTAGCATCATAATGTACTATTTTATTCGCTTATGTATTAAAGTGTTACTCTATTACTGTGATTTGCGACCTTAAAGTGTCACTTTTTAACCATGTATTTTGTTGTCATAGCTACGTCCAAAAAAGTAAAAAACATTTGTATTTGTTTAAATTCTATAGAAAATAGAAATTTTTATCAAAGCAACCCTTAAATTTAAAATTTCATTATCCAATTAAAATAGTTGTTATCATTTGTTGTCATAGTTATACAATAATTTGGAAAAGATATCAAATATTTTGTCAAAGGTTACTTGTTCCACATATTTTTATTTCAAAATTTATGAAAATTTATAATTTTAATTTAGAATAAACATTTTTTTTTAAATATTTTTCCTGCGGCGAATAAAAAATAGTATATGATGCACGGACGTAAGCTATTTTGGACTTAATGTGGGTGCAAATCTCGGCTAGCACCTCGATTTGCAAACTCCACATCCGTCCAAAATCTTTAGCTTTACACCCTAGCATCATAATGTACTATTTTAGTGTAGGTATTTTCGTATTTGATTAAGGTTACTTCTTTACGGTTTAAAGACCAGAAAAGTGTTTGAACAGAATTATAGTAGGAATTTTTAGTAGATAAAGTTTCATCATTAGTTTGATGTTCACCGTTTAGACGTGTATATATCAGTCAGTTGTACAAGAGTCGTATTAATCGTTTTAAATCTTGCTCTCTTTTAATCTAGAAAATAAGTTTAAAATAAGTAAAAATCGGTTTAGAGCATTTATTTCTTCATTATAAAACTCACATCAGTAAAATTCGTACTATAGTATAAACTTTGAACATATAACATTTGATAAAAGAGCATTATTTTTTATTCAAAGTCCAGCAAAACCATTACGCACCTTTTAAATATTTTTGTTTTATCGTAAACTTTGATGACATACATAATCCCCAAGATACTACTGTTAACCCACACTATTCATTTTATAATAAAAAATAATGTCAAAGAGGGCAATCTCATGAAGATTAACTTACATTTAACACATATATTATATAGGATATCTTTAAATCTAGATCTAACAATAAAATTATATAAAATTTAGAAAATCAAGTTTAGAAATTGTCTGTTGTTGGTATTATCTTTTTCTGTTTTTTATGCTCTGCTTATAAAAAATAATGTAATTCAACAGAAAAAAAACCAGAACGGAAAAACATGAAAAATAAGATAAGGACCTATGTAGTATGTATAAAGAAATACAAAAAGATGTACAATGGTTTTAGTAATCCTTTGATTTGTATTGTAAAAACTGTATATATAAACGAGTTAATGTATTAATCCGCATGGAGGGATCAGTCTTTATTGATTTGTTTTTTTTTTTAATTTTTGATCTATGGGTGTGACAATCCCGCGTACTCCAGTCTCTGCTGCTGCAGATATCACTGGGAATGGCAGTACGGTCTAACTAACCAAGGTGATGTTTTGGGGTGCTGGCAGATTACATGTATTCAGTCAACGGTAGCACCCTGGTTCTTAGTTATGCAATATTCCTTAATGATGGCATACCAGTGCTTGCTCGAAGAAACTAGCCTTCATATAACTCTATATCTGGGTTTTAATCATTTTAGGGTGCGGTATCTGCCACTGAATACTCTTTTCGCCTCTCTTAGGAACGCATGCAAATGATTTCATCTTCAAGTACATTCCACGGTTTTCAATAAGTTGACCAACCCTACTCTCTAACATCTCTAACAACAACAACAAATCCGTACGAAGATCTTCTTACATATCGAAGTTTTAGAGAACATGCCCCCAGCCCAGTTCTCAAATGGGCAGACACACCTACACCTGCTGTTCGCAGCCAGCCATTGGTCATGGAGAAACACATTCATGCTGCCATGCTTTGTTGCTGCCATGCTCAATGGATGGATAAACCAATGATTCACCTTTCGGAAGTTAACGTTAGCAATGAAAATTCTAGTCGCCGTCCCCTTTTCTCCAGGTATTCTTCACAACCCAATAGATCTTAGCAACAACCTCCTTTAATGGACAACCCTCCACATCCTCTATTTCCAAGAGATCAGTCTCAGAAAGATGAAGATACCTCCTTAGCCGACAGACTGCAGACTTACGAACAGTAAAATCCAATAGTTCTATCCTCATCAAGACCTGCATAGCAGCGGTGGACACCGTCCGAAACACCCTTAGCGACTTATAGACAACTATTCTCTGGAGCCTGTTTTACAACGCAACAGCATATACAAGCTGTAAGACCCCTTTTCATACACTTGCCCCATAGCAAATACATAGAAGAATAAGCCCATTTCCAAACATGCTTGTAGGAAATGCCGGAATTCCCGTCCAAGTTCTTCTAACCACCTCAGGAAGCATCTATGGCATTCTTCAGTTGTGCACTCCATACAATTATTGTGTTTCCAAGATCACACATTACACTTAATGCCCTCTGGCAGTTCAACTGCACCATACGTAGGCAAGTACGACTAATTACCATTAACTAGTGCTCACCACTGGCCCTTTGCTTTACCCAGACAGGGACACCTGGTGTCAATTAAGGATTGCTACGACGGTAGTTTTCGTACTCTGCAGTTTCTACAGCTATCAGCTTCCTCTTTACATTCCTTGACAATATGTCTCTCTTCACAGCACTTCCTGTAGACTGGCATTTTTAACCCACCATATTTTTGCATATGGTCAAAACGATTTCAGTTGTTACATTGCGTGCTATCGCAGTGTTTCCTTATTCTATATTAACCAATTTTAATCTAGACCATTGTTCGACAATCCTATCACATATGTTGTTCTAGCCGTCGATGCCTACAGCATTCTCCATGGTGCCCTTGCCATACCTTCAAACGATCCGGATGTAATCTCAGATTATTTATTCATCCACCTCACCTTTGAGGTCACCTGTCTACAACCTCCATCAACAATTGGCTTATCGTGTATAGATTTTTAAAATCTAAAAATTTCAAATTTTGGGCCAATTTGCAATGGAAAGTCAACCTTTAACCTCATCTTCCCCTAAACAAGTCGCACTTTTAAATGCTTCTTTGCCTGTGTTTGAGTTGGTCTCCACCAACACTGCGAATCTCTATCGCTTTAAATTTAGTGTTACCTAATTACTGGTTTATGTTTATCGCCAAGCATCAGCATTTTATTTGTTCTTATTTCGTCACCAATGAGGTGTCGGCCTCGTTCAGCGAGCACACTATCACTATATTTGAATCTTTAGACTTTATTTCAGGAGGAGCTTTTCTATTCCTTAATGCATTTCCTTCTGTTGCCAAAACCTCGCCATTGGCAGCAGAATTTGCAGCCATAACGTTAGCTCTAATAGCAAAGGCATAGGAAACCAGCTTTTGAGCTGCGACCGCTTTTGGGTCCAGGTTTCACTCCATTCTTTCAATTCACAGCATCAAGCGGTGATGTTGCAAGCCCCTTTCCAAAAGCACTTGCTTTTTATGAACAAGCTCCCTCTCCTTCTCTTATGTTCCTATTTTTGTTTTTTTATTATAATCATTAAAATTCTCCATATTTTTTCACGAGTAAAACTAAGTTTAGGTCACCAGCAGGTTTTCGTTCATACCTACCAGAAGTCTGCATAAAACTGGGAGCGACAGGTGCCCAGAAGTCTGGTACATAACAGGTTTAACCTTACGTGACTCATCCCTAATGTGAACCCATCAGGATCTAGAGCTACCGCGACCCTTGTGGTTAACCAATGTTCTCCTTTCCGCTAGACATGACAACAGGTTTATGGTTTGCAAAAGCAGGCCGGAGCTTACTTTGGCTCAGGAACCTCGGCTTCGTCAAACCTCGTATTATGGCCTAATCAGACCAGTGACCCATAACGGAACAAGAAATGGGACAATCCTACGCCGATATTTCTAACCATAAGTTTATGCGTTGCGTCATTCACTGTATAATATAAAAATACAAGGACAAAAGGCTGATGTAAATGCATTTCTAAAAGAACTTCAAAAACCAATTAAGAAAAGGAGTTAATTGGTTGATCAGATGTTCAACACCGATGAAACTGAATTATGGTGGAGAAAAATTTCCTCTACAAATAAACGTTCAAAAAATAAAAAAATATCACCTGGTTTTAAGGTTGCTAAAGATCGCATAACAATCCTCTTTTGGAGTAACACATCCTGAGATTTTATGACTAAACCATATTCATTAACCGTTCGCTAAATCAGGACTAGGAGGAGATTTTATGGATTTTCTAATTTCGAATGACTTCAAGGAATCTAACTTAGAACCTTTCTTTTTTAGGTGTAAATATTTAAATTCTGATTTCTATGGAAGTTACTATTATGATTTTCAGAGATGAGAGGGGCTGATATGGAGGGGCTGAAATCTCACAGCTCTGAATATCAAGACTTCGGTCTGGGTTAAGGATTTTGATATAGTTTTCGGCAAATAACTTTTATGAGGACATGGTTTTTAGTTTTGGGCAGCGATGTATATCAAATATAACTCTTTGTTAAAGTACAAGTATTTATCTCTGTTTAAAAATTTATTACAAAACTAACACGAAAAAACATCAATACGTTGCCGGAAAATTATAATCAAAATTCCAAAAATTTTGTTAAATTAAATAAAATCAAACTTTTTCAAAATTCCAAAAATATTCCAAAAATTAGAATAAAATCAAATATTTAAACTTTTTCTAAATTCCAATAATAATCCAAAAATTCTTAAAAATTCAAACTTTTTCCAAAATTCTAAAAATATTGCAAAAATTATTACAAAATCAAAAATTGAAAATATTTTCAAAATTCCAAAAATTACAATAAAATCAATAATTAAAAATTTTTCAAAATTCCAAAAATATTCCAAAAATTCTTACAAAATCAAAAATTAAAACTTTTTCCGAAATTCTAAAAATATTACAAAAATTATTACAAAATCAAAAATACAAACTTTTTCAAAATTCCAAAAATATTTCAAAAACTATAACAAATTCAAAAATTTCCCTGTCCAATTTCATTTTAAATTACATTTACGGCATAAAAACAGCTACATTTTTTTTTCCAAAAACTTGGCTAAAAAAATAAATGAAATCATTTTTTGACACGCTCGACATTATTTTTTTGACAAACTTATAATACTTTTGACAAACTTATAAACTTATATATAATTCTCTATAATATTAATAAAATTTCATGTCATACAAACTATTAATTTTATTTTTTTCTAAAAAAATTGGGTAAAAAATAAATAAAAACCTTTCTTTTGACACACTTGACTAAAATTTTTTGACAAACTTATAAAGCAATTATCTAGTTTTTGATCTCACATACCAATCCCGACCATCAAAATTCCTCCAAATTTAATGTTCCTACTCGTAATCACATAAAATGAACGTTTTTAAGCCAAAAATATAAAAATTTGCTATTTTTGACAAACATAATGATTTTTTTGACACACTTCCGGTACAGTTATCGAACACAGCGTCCTTTCGGACCTGTCTCTTGAGTAAACCTATTTTTAGAAAAAAAAATTTTGAAATCCCTCCAGCGGTTTTTCCTGCAGCGTAGGTAATGACGGCGGCCGTCCGGCAGACAGACATACATTTTTTTTTGTTTTTTTAGAATCAGTAGGTCCTATAACTTCGAGAAATGCCAAAAAAGTAGGGGTAAGAATTTCACTTTTGGCTCATTCAGACCGAAGTAACATGGAAGGGCTGAAATCTCAAGCTCTGAAAAATAAAGACTTCGGTCTGGGTTAAGGATTTTGATAAAGTTTTTGGCAAACAAGTTTTATGAGAACATTGTTTTTAGTTTTGGGCAGCGATGTATATCAAACATAAAACTCTTTGTTAAAATACAAATACTTTTTTTCTCTGGTTAGAAATTTATTACAAAACTAACACGAAACATTAATATGTTGCTGGAAAATTATAACAGATCATAAATTAATATAATTTAGTGAAAAGATGGTATAATCAGCAAACTACTCACAAACCTCTTCATTTGGCCTTTCGAGAAAATATTACAAAATCAAAAATTTATATTTCTTTTCAAATTCCAAAGATATTCAATAAAATCAAATATTTGAACTTTTTTTCAAAATAAAAAAAATTCCAAAACTTATAACAAAATCAAAAATTTAAACTTTTTCCAATATTCTTAAAATATTGCAAAAATTATAAAAAAATCAAACATTTAAATTTTTTTCGAAATTCTGAAAATTCTGTCAAAATCAAAAATTTAAACTTTTTCAAAATTCTAAAAATATTCCGAAAATTTTTACAAAATCAAAAATTGAAACTTTTTTCAAAATTTAGGAATTATTGAAAAATTTCATAATTCACAAATTCAAACTTTTTCCAATATCCTAAAAATATTGCAAAAATTATAACAAAGTCAATAATACAATCTTTTTTTAAAATTTCAAAACTATTCCAAAAATTATAAAGAATCAAAAATTTCCATTTTCAATTTCATGTTCGATTACAGTTCATGACATCCAAATAATTAATTAATTTGACAATTCAACTCAAAAACAAAAGTTTCAATAAGGTCCAATCAAAACGCTTCATTTACTATTTTTTAGCAAATCAAAACGATTTGTTTCGATTATTTTTTTCTGTTAGGAAGGAACAGCGAATATTTTCGAATATTTTCCGCCTACTTAATATATTAATTTAAAACAAATATGCACATACAAAATTATGTGAAAATGTAATTTGCAAATAGTAAAAATTTCCGTTTTCATTCATAAATGATTGCATGTTTATGTTTATTTATCAAAAATAAATTACAAACTTATAACATTTATGCGCCTACTAAGAAGAAATAATATTTAATTTTGTTTGACAACAAAGGATTATGTTGTTTGAAATAATGTTACTATTTCTGTTCGTTAAATTGTCTGCTAAATACAACTCGTCATCAAATTATTAGTCGATTATTTTTCAACATTACCACTCATGCCATTTGAGGTCAAAAATTTCCCTCGTGCGCTACGCGCACTCGGGACCTCAAATGACATTCGTAATAATGATTATGAAAAATAATCGACTATTATTTGACGACTCGTTATATTACATATGATTATTTCCGAAACATTGGGTAAAAAAAATAAAAATCATTCTTTTGAGATACCTGACAATATTTTTTTGACAAACTTATAATGCAATAATCTAGTTTTTGGTAGCACATACCAATCCCGATCATCAAGATTTCTCCAAATTCAATGTTCCTGCTCATACTCACTTAAAATTAAGGTTTTTTAAGCAACAAATTTGCAAATTTCCTTGTCTTGACACACTTGACGATTTTTTTGACACACTTCCGGTACAGTTATCGAGCATATCGTTATCATTTCGGCTCTTACAATTGAGTATACATATTTTTGGAAACAAAAGTTTTTGAATTTTTTTTGTACGATCAGGCGATTTTGCATGTTTACTGATTCGTAAATAAACATAGTAAATTTCGTTTACAAATCACATGTAGGTAAATACTTACTTACCGATCATGAAGGCGGTAAGTAATTACGTACCGGTAAGGGAGACCTAAGGAAGACCTTTAGATAATCAATCATGTTTGTCAATTTTACTAGTTTCGAGTTTAAATAATATTCATTTTAAAATATAGTAATTACAATATTTAATTAGTATATTACATATCTAGAGTTGTAAATAGCATTTTACATGCGAGGGAAAATTTTGCGCACGAGACGCGTAGCGTCGAGTGCAGTATCTTCACGAGCATGGAAAATGCTTACAACTCGAGGTTTGTTATATACTTTTTCTACGACTTTGTTTTAATGCCCAAACGCATATAATCACTTGAAAAAATGAACTACAAAGCATCAGGAATGGACAATATTCCACCCATTATTTTAAAAACCTTTTCCAAAGAACTTGCACCAACTTTAACTAAAATATTCTACCAATCCTACAAATCTGGTATATTTCCCTCGTGCTGGAAGTTGGCAAATGTCCAGCCCGTCCCCAAAAAGGGACCAAAATCCGATATCTCAAATTATAGGCCAATAGCTTTACTATCGGTCCTATCCAAAGTCTATGAGCATTATATCAATACACATATTTCAAAATTTCTGGAAGAAAATCATTTAATATCCGACAGCCAATACGGTTTTCGAAACAAAAGATCAACTACCGATCTATTAAACTATGTAGCGCATTGTTGGAACAGCATACTTGATAAAGGTGGTGAAACATACGTTATCGCCTTAGACATCTCCAAGGCATTCGATCGAGTCTGGCATGCCAACTTAATCAACAAGCTCGTTGCGTACGGTTTTCATCCCAATGTTGTGAAGCTGATTCAAAATTTTCTATCCGACCGATCCATTTCGGTAACCTTAGACGGATATTCTTCTGAGTCTAAACTAATTAACGCTGGTGTACCCCAAGGCTCAGTATTGTCCCCAACCCTATTTTTGATTTATATCAACGAATTGTTGAAAATCACCAGCAACCCAATAAATAGTTTCGCAGATGATAGTACTCTGCACAAGTCGTTCGAGCCCCTTCCTTCAAAAGGTAAAATGCACGAACGAATTAATCCTGCCCGGAGAGACGCTGCCATAAACGTGAACAAAGACCTGAATAAAGTCGCCGACTGGGGTGACCAAAACCTTGTCAATTTCAACTCCACCAAAACACAGCTGTTGATTGTTTCCAGATTAAAGACCGAGTTCCCCAAAGATATTTTATTTAGTATGTGTGATGAACCAATAGGTGAATGCAAAAACATTCGTTTATTGGGTGTCGCAGTTTCAAATGACCTACTCTGGAACGATCATGTAATGGCGATGGCAAAAAGCGCGTCTAAAAAACTCGGCCTCCTAAATAGATGCAAAAAATTTTTCACTCCATACCAATTGCTCCATGTTTATAAGTCCTATATTCGTCCCTGTATGGAGTACTGCTGTCAAGTTTGGGGTGCTGCCTCTGTTTCCATCTTGGCCCTCTTGGACTCTGTTCAAAAGCGAGCTATACGAATTGTAGGTGATCGAACTTTGACATCAAAACTTGATTCCCTACAACATCGTCGCACTGTTGCTGACCTCGTTGTTTTTTACAAATATCGTCATCAGCAGTGCTCAGATGAAATCAGCGGCATCATGCCTCAAACTTATTCTTACCCCCGTTCCACTCGGCAATCGGCTGCCGCAACCAGTGAAACGGTAAAGATCCCGCGCTGTCATACTGGCAGATCGCAGAGAGACTTCTTTGTCCGAACTGCGTACAAATGGAATAGTTTGCCGGAACACTTAGTCTCAGGTGGCTTCAACCCACAGATGTTTAAAAAAAGCGTTAATCTACACCTCAGAACGCCAGTTGTTGTGGGACCCAGGTCTAGACCTAGGTCTTAAAAGGTATTTATGTGTTGTTGTGACACATATTCTAAACCCTATTACACAACACATTTTATTAAAAAAAAAAAAAAAAAAAAAATAGTTTACAAATTGTGGTAGGGTTTGCATTATTCTGTGTCAAAAGGAATTGAAATATTAAATTTATAAAAATCAAATTTTTCTCTATATAAAAATTTTTTTTATTAAAAGCGTGCGGTAATATATATGAAAATCCATTACCGCACGCTTTTTTTTACTTACCGCACGCTATTTGAAATGATCAATTTACATGTCATGGATAGTGTGATGTAATTTATAATTAACTGTGATAGGAGTAGAAAAAAGCAATTTATTTTGAAAAAATATTCGAAGAAAATAAGTTTTTCTATGCGAAAAGTAAACTCACTAGTGTAAAAAAATAACAAATTATAGTTGTTATGGTTTTTCATATAATTTTACAAAGTATTTTAAACAACGTAACCATGAAAAAATAGAATATGAATTTTGAATGTTTTGTTGCCGATTTATAACTTTATAATTTTTAGTAAATATCGATTATACAGGGTGTCCCACGAAAGTTGTCCCACCGGTTAACTGGGGATACCTTGGAATAGCGCTGACAACTTTTGTTCAAGCATTTCGCGAATAGTTCTTTTGTTTCGCGGAAAACGGTTTGTTTTGTTTTTTTATGCCTTATCAAATTAAAATACCTCTAAATTCAATAGCGAAGAAGTTAGTAGGTCGCGGTTTTTTTATTTGATGTTTCGGGCGATAACGTCGGACGATAAATAAAAACGTCTACAATTTCGCTGTTGTAACCACAACAAAGGCGTCAGCGTGAAAAGCTGTCAAAAATAAAATTGTATAAACTAAAATACTTTGTTCTTTGTCAAAATGAATTTTACAAATTTCAATTTTAAAAGTAACTAATTTTTACTAATAAATAAATAATAATGATTTTTCTACTAATTTTACAAATAAAATACAAAATACAAATTATGAAAATATATAAATGAATAAAACCGAACTTTGAGCATAAACTGAAAATTCAATTGACAACTCAAAACAAAACGATATTTTTCAGTTGGCGGCCTGTCACAATAACATTAAAAATTACCCTTGCAGCCAAATAAAAATAAAATTGACATCTGGCAATAAATTAGAAATAGAATCTAAATTTTCTCCGACGAAAAAAGCAATTTCGTCGGACGATTTCGCCAGTGTTGTGTTTCTAGCTATAGTTATGATGAAAAGCAGAGCTTACTATTTTGAAATGAAATTTTAAGAAATTTTCTTTAAAACATTAAAACTTAAAATGAATTTTATTATTTTTTTTTTAACAAAAAGCGTTGTGTAGTAGGAATTACAAAATGTGTCACAACAACACATAGATACCTTTTAAAACCTAGGTCCCACAACAACATGCGTCTTGAGGTGTTGGTGGACGCTTTTTTAAATCTTTGTGGATTGAAGGCACTCAAGACTATTGATTCGGGCAAAGCAGTCCATTTGTACGATGTACGCAAAACATAATAAGCATTTTGGGCATTAAGAGTATTAACGATTTCGGATATATTAGAGATCTCAACTTCGTCTCGATCTCAAAACATATATCCTCAATCGGTAAAACACTCTTACTGCCCTTAATACTTAAATAACTATAAAAGTTTGTTAAATAATAGATTAAATAAAAGTTGGAGAAGAATCTTAATGTTTTAATCAGACTAAAAATTGATTTTGGAACGCGTAAAACTGAGATCGCGGTATGCCGCTATCAACATTCTTACTCCTCCCAAAATCCATTATTTTTTTGGTCTAGTGCAACAAATAACTATTCGTTGAAATAAATTTTTTTTCCTTTCATATACTGCCTCAAGAGATTCCATTTTAAAGAAAATACACTCTTTTTTCGTAGGTAATAATAACCAAAAACTATGATTAGCTTGTTCACATTTCTTATCATCTCCTTGTGTTTACTTTTAAAAAATGCCAGATATCAACCAAGAGAATAAATCATTATATCTTGCACTTTTTCTCTAAAATGCGATATGTTGCTTTAAAGTTTAATGTCTTTTGTGTAGTTACGCTGTAGTTTTTAAATGGAAAGTCAAAGAAGAATTGTTACAAGTTTTATTGTTAAAATAATGAAAAAAACTTTATGTAGGTTAGCCTTTAAAGAAATTATTGGAATTGGAAATTGTAATAGGATTGGGAATTAAAAAAGAAACTCAATTAAAAGAAAGATCGAATTATATTAAACCGATTATGTTCAAATGATTTTCTAAAAGAATTTATTTCAGTTCTTGAACTTTTTTTGTGTAGGTAGAAATTACTTTTGAAATATGATTTTAAAGCAGAAGATGATAAAATTTTACTTATATTTTTTGTGAAGGATTAAGGATAGAAAATCAATTTCTTTCTTTATATAATAGAATTAGAATCATTGAAATGTTTAAAAAAAGTTTTATAAATTAAATTGTACAAATAAAATGTTGATAGAACAATTTGCGATACGGTTTAGAAGATTAAATGGGGAGAAGGTCATCTAACTAAACACTCAACATTTGTTTATATACAGGGTGAGTTTTTTAAAAAATGCCAGGCTTTTATCTCGCGAACCATGCTAGATGGGACAAAATAACCCAAGATAATATTTGTTAAGCGTCGAGGGGGACGTCCAATGGTAATATTGAATGACCTTGAAACTCAAAAGTATTGGAGATATATGCCGAAATAGGTTTTTTTTAAATTAGAACCTATACATTTAATATTTTTTTTTAATTAAGTAAATTAAACTACACACTTTTTGCCTACAAAATTTTTTGTAAAGTGTACGATTTTGTAGATATGATGAAAATTTATTTGCACTAAAGCAAACGTGTCTTCGCTAAGTTCTTCAGAAAAAAAATAAAATTTCAATAAATCAAAAAAAAACAACGAAAATCAATTTCACGCAGTAGACCACGATGCAATAATATTTAAATTAATGAATGATTTTCTTTGTTTTTTTTTAATTTATCGAAATTTTATTTTTTTTCTGAAGAACTTAGCGAAGACACGTTTGCTTTAGTGCAAATCAATTTTCATCATATCTACAAAATCGTACACTTTACAAAAAAATTTTGTAGTCAAAAAGTGTGTAGTTTGATTTACTTAACTAAAAAAAAATATTAAATGTATAGGTTCTAATTTAAAAAAAACCTATTTCGGCATATATCTCCAATACTTATGAGTTTCAAGGTCATTCAATATTACCATTGGACGTCCCCCTCGACGCTTAACAAATATTATCTTGGGTTATTTTGTCCCATCTAGCATGGTTCTCGAGATAAAAGCCTGGCATTTTTTAAAAAACTCACCCTGTATACAGGCCGCTTTACCAAATAATTTACAGACTACAGCAACAATTTTCATCTTCCTTTATTTACTTTACTTTACTCATAACCTGCCTATCTACATATCAATATATCCTTGTTTTTTATCAATTAAGTGAATCGAAGACTAGGTAGGTTATTGATTTAAAACGTGTCGTTCTTTTCTAAATGAGTAACTTTTACTGTCCTTTTCTCTATGTTTATTGTTTGTTTAACAGGATTTGTTTTATTTGGTTGAATGATTTTACCAAAGTTGATTTAAAGTTTTATTGT
>OY856186.1:101860355-102212855 GCA_963693315.1 Diogma glabrata | reverse complement strand
TCGACGGCGTTTGATGGAAAGGTCGAGAAGATTCAAAGTGAAATTCAAGATTTTGAGCATAAGGTTTTATCGAAAGTTGATGATTTCGAAAAACGGCTGCAGGATGTTGAAACGACTAAAGTTGCTCCCCAGGTGGTACATCAAGTAGCAAATATCAAACTAAAACCACCATCGTACGATGGAACAACATCCTTCGGTATTTTCAAGTTCCAGTTCGAGACTGCAGCAGATCAAAATGTTTGGAACGCCGAAAATCGTCTTGCTGCATTGATAGTTGCTCTAAAGGGTGAATCAGCTGAAGCATTACAGGCAGTGCCGGAAAACGACCGAAAAAGCTATGCTGAGGTGATGAATGCATTGGAACGTAAATATGGTAGCGACCATAAAAAAGAATTATACAGAATTGAGTTAAAAGGTCGCTTGCAACGAAACGGGGAAAGCCTTCAGGACTATTCTTCGGCAGTGGAACGGCTAGTACATTTGGCTCACTCAAATACTCCGCCGTACTTTATGGAAAAGATGAAGATAGAGGCGTTTACTGATGGCATTCGTGATCCAGAAACACGAAAGGCAGTAATGTTGTCGCCAAAAGCAACATTCGCAGAAACTATTGCTTATGCCTTAACAAATGAAACTGCACAAGCAATTATTAAACCATCAATTAAAATACGCCGGGTAGAGTTGGCTGATGATAACAATTACAAGCCCAGAGCAAGAGAAAGCATTCGAAGTGACAGAATACGATGCTGGTTATGTGGCAAGTTGGGCCATATTTCGAGAGAATGTCGAGATGTTAGAAGGAAACGAGCAAGATCAGCATCGCCTATGCAGAGACGTCAAGCAGAAGAACGGGTGCAGCAAGCTAGAGAAGACGATGGAGCAGCGCCGCATCCGTTAAACTACAACGAGTCAGCCTAAAGGGGCGTAAGCTGGCTGCCACAACCGATTGCCCCATAACCTTCATCCACGTATCGAGATTGACAAGGGGAGGTGACAGCCTTACTGTTAGGGCTAATATTGATGGAAAAAGTTGTTTCATCACGTTAGATACGGGAGCAACAAATACAATTGTCCGCACTGATGTTGTGAAAGGGAAACTAAAACCAGCAGGAAGATACCGAATGCAGACAGCTACTGGTGAAAGTGCAAGTATTAAAGGAAAGAAAGTGGTCAACTTTGAAATCGGGAATACTCACTTTCAACATGAAGTGGTTGTAGCTGACATTGTGGATGAAGTAACCTTGGGAATGGACTTCATGAGGCCAAATGGATTCGTTATTGATGCTGGCAAAGGAGTACTCACGTACGGAAATGTTGAGTTGCCACTCCAGTTTAATGGTGAAGATTCAAATTGTGTTCGTCGAATAATATTAGATCACAAGGAAAAGCTGCCACCCCAATCAGAAACAATCATTTGGGGAAAGTTGGAAGGAGGTTCTGGGTCACCCAGGTTGTGGGTTGTAGAAGCCAAAAGAACATCAAAATTTTAAAGAAGTCGTTATAGGGAAAACTTTAGTTAAATCGGATGCTGATTACAAAATACCAGTAAGAGTTTTAAATCTGTCAGATACGCAGAAAACAATGAAAAAAGGATCAATCATAGGACAATGTGAAGAGGTAGCTAAAATAATAAAGTGCGAGCAGAAAAACATCAATTGCTCGGTCAACACAAAACAACAAAAGGCAGAAATGGAGCAACTTGTGCAGAAATGGACAGAAGGGCTTTCAGAAGAACAGAAGAAAGCAGCACGTCAATTGTTGGAGCGGCACAAGTCTGTATTCTGTAGTACACCTGAAGGGAATGGCAGAACCAATATGGTAAAACATCGTATTGACACCGGAGCAGAAAAGCCGATACGCCAGGCACCAAGACGATTACCATTAGCTAAAAGAGAGGAAGCTGATAAAATGGTGAGAGATATGAAAGAAGCTGGTGTGATTGAGCCTTCAGACAGTCCCTGGAGCTCACCTGTGGTGTTAGTTGGCAAGAAAGATGGGAGCTTGAGATTTTGTGTTGACTACAGGAAACTAAACATAGTTACGAAGAAGGATAGCTACCCATTGCCTAGGATTGATGATACACTGGATACATTATCGGGTTCAAGATTGTTTTCAACACTGGATCTGCAGAGTGGTTACTGGCAGGTTGAAGTTGCGGATGAAGATCGGGAGAAAACAGCGTTCAGTGTAGGGAATGGACTATGGCAATTTAATGTCATGCCATTTGGGTTATGCAACGCTCCCGCAACTTTCGAGAGATTAATGGAACGGGTACTTAAAGGCTTGCACTGGAAAACATGCCTTGTATATTTGGATGACATCATCGTCATGGGCAAAGACTTTGATGATCACTTGAGGAACTTGGCGGAGGTACTGGAAAGGTTGCAAGCAGCAGGTTTAAAGTTAAGTCCCAAAAAGTGCTCACTTTTCAAGGAAGAAGTAAAATATTTGGGACATAAGGTTACGGCAAAAGGAATTCATACCGATTCTGACAAGATTGCAGCAGTTATGAACTGGCCAAGACCGAAAAACCTAAATGAACTACGAAGCTTCCTTGGATTGTGCACATATTACAGACGGTTTGTGCCAGGATTCGCCAACGTTGCCAAAAGTCTGCATGAGTTAACCAGAAAAGATAAGGCATTTGAATGGAATGAACCTCAGGAACAAGCATTTGTGGAGCTCCGAAGGAGATTGTGTACGGCTCCAATTCTATCCTATCCTATACCAAATGTTCAGTTTATTTTGGATACTGATGCCAGTAATGAAGGTATAGGAGGAGTATTGTCGCAGAAAATAGATGGTCAGGAAAAGGTGATAGCTTATTTCTCCAAAATGTTATCAAAGCCGGAGCGAAATTATTGTGTTACCCGGAAGGAATTATTGGCCATTATGGAATGCGTCAAACATTTTCATAAATACTTGTATGGTCAGAAATTTCATCTCAGAACTGACCATGGTGCGTAAAGATGGCTACTTCAGTTCAAAAATCCAGAGGGACAAGTAGCACGTTGGATCGAACGGTTGCAGGTGTACGATTTGGACATTGAACATCGAAAGGGTACTGCACATGGGAACGCTGATACATTATCGAGACGACCCTGTCAAGTTGAATGCAAGCATTGCAGTCGTCAAGAAAATAAGGAGAACATCATCGATGTCCGATTACTACAAGTGCTACCTGACAATGAATGGACTGCTGAAGCCATAAGAAAAGATCAATTAGAAGATCCGGATCTTGCACCCATCATCGAGTTCAAGGAAAAGGGCTGCAAACCAGTATGGGGAGAAATTTCTGATAAAACTCCAACTTTGAAGGCGTACTGGGCGCAATGGGACAGTCTCCAGTTAGAGGATGGATGTTTAAAGAGAGTATGGGAAAGCTCCGATGGCAAGATAAAGCAATCCCTTACAGTGGTACCAAAAAGGAAAATAGAAGCAGTACTAAGGGAGTATCACGAAGGAACGAGTGGAGGTCATCTTGGGATAAATAAAACTCTTGCAAAAATACGACAACGGTTTTACTGGGCGGGGACTCGGCAATCAATTGTGGAGTGGTGTCAAAAATGCGATAAATGTGCGGCGGTGAAAGGACCCGCACGAAGAAGTCATGGAAAAATGAAGCAATACAATGTAGGTGCTCCATTTGAAAGGATCGCAATGGATGTAGCGGGACCATTTCCAACAACTGATAATCAGAATAAATATGTGCTTGTGATCATGGACTACTCCAGTAAGTGGCCGGAAGTGTGTGCGATTCCCAACCAGGAAGCAACCACAATCGCTGAAGCTGTGATAAATAATTGGATCAGCCGCTATGGAGTTCCTATGGAGATCCACACCGATCAGGGACGGAACTTCGAGTCAGCTGTATTCCAGGAAATTTGTCAAATGCTGGGGATTAACAAAACGAGGACGACAGCTTAACACTCACAGTCAGATGGGATGGTTGAGAGATTCAATGCTACTTTGGAGGAGTTTCTAGCTAAAGTGGTCAGTAAGAATCAACGTAACTGGGATCAACACATTCCTTTATTTTTGATGGCATACAGATCAGCAGTTCATGACACCACGACCATGACACCAGCTCAAACTATTTTTGGAAGTGATTTAAGACTTCCTGGAGACCTCAAGTACGCTCCACTTGGAGCGGTACCATCAACATCATTGTCTGCGCAAGAATACGTCAACCGAATCAGGAAGAACCTTGAAGATATTCACAATCTTGTTCGGCAGAAGATACAACTGACCAGTGATAAAATGAAAGCCCGATATGATATACGATCTAATAATAAAGGTTTCGAAGAAGGACAATTAGTATGGCTACACAACCCACAACGAAAACGAGGGTTATCACCAAAACTGCAAGCTGCATGGGAAGGACCTTACAACATTATAACCAAGTTGAATGATGTGGTTTATAGAATTAGGAAAGGCCATCGAGGCAAAGCGAAAGTAGTACATTTGGAAAGATTGGCCTTATACAAAGGAGAGCTAGATCCTGTTCGGGACGAACAGGCTTAAGTGGAGGGTAATGTTACGAGTACAGAAAAATCTAGACGATTACAGAAAGATCTAAACGATTACGGTCACTTCCAGGAAAATAAAATCAACAAACAAATTAATGAAATGAATATTGTTGTCGTTGTCTCTTCTTAGAAATAGGGTCAACATAAACGATTTTATGAATCAAATCAACATAACGTAAAATAATCGAGTATTCTAATGTTTTCTCAAGGTTTCTGGAAAGTGATGTCGAATTATCTAGAAGTATTGCAGAAGGTATATAAGAAAAATACCTTTTGTAGTTTTTAATTAGTTTATTTTAAACCTGCGATTGTGAAGTTAAAAATTATAAAAGTGATCTTTAAATTAGTTTTTGTGTAAAGTTATAAGTGTAATAAAGTTATAAGTGTTATTGAGTAGAAATATTTTGTATATTATTTTGAACGTTGTGAATTGGAAATTTCTACAATAAACCGTTGGAGTTTCGAAGCTGTTGGAAGAATATTCTAGTTGGTAATATTGTTTGCTGTATTGTTTTCCTGTTATTGTGAAACAATTAAGTTGTTGAATACTTAATAAAACCTGGTGTTTGTGCTTACTAATCAGTGATCGAACTCAGGCAGAGATTGGGAATTGCGTTTATCGAATTGAGAGTAAGGCCAATTCGAAGGAAGCTTAGAAAAACGTAACAATATATATAGATATATATATATAAACGATATGAGATAAAACTAAAACGACCGGCACTCTCACTGTCGCATTTGTTGAGGTAGATCAAAAAAATTTTCTGCACATATGTGTTCTATTAATATCTTCGACGAGTTCGTAAATCAGTAAAATCCAAAATGTGGTTGAGAAACTAGAGCCTTTTTTCTAAAAAAAATTGATTTTTTAAAACCGTTATAACGGCCGTTTGGATTCTAATATTTAAAAAAGTTAACAAATTTAAACTTTTTGGAATCTTTTTTATCAATTTATTCTAAAAATAGAATTCTGCAGTTAGAGGTTCCTGAGGGAGCGGCTCCAACATAAAAGTTTGCAAAAAAAAATTTTTTTTTAAACAACAGGCACTCTCACGGTCGCATTTGTAAAGCCAGATCAAAAATCTTTTTTAAAAATGTGTGTTTTATAAATATCTTGGACAGGTTCGTAAATCAGCTACATCCAACACATGGTTAAGAAACTAGAGGCTTTATACTAGGAAAAAGTTTGTTGTTTAGATCCGTTATAACGGCCGTTTGAATACTAATATTTTAAAAAACTTTGCAAATTTAAAATCATTGAAATTCTTTTTATCAATTTCTTCCAAAAACTAGACCTCTGCAGTTGGAATTTGTGGGGCCAGATCAAAAAACTTTATTTAAAAATATGTTCGTGTTTTATGAATATCTTGGACAAGTTCGTAAATCAGCTAAATCCAACACATGGTTATAAAACTAGAGGCTTTATATTAGAAAAAAAATTGGCATTTTAAATCCGTTACAACGGCCGTTTTGATACTAATATTTTTGAAAACTTCATATATTTAAAATCTGTGGAAACATTTTAATCCGTTTCTTATAAACATAAACCTCTGCAGTTAGAGATTTTTGACTCGTCGGCTTCAACAAAAAAGTTTGCAACAAGCCCTAAGAAAAACAATTTGCGAAAACCTTATAACAGTCAATAAAAAAAAAATAAAAAGATTTGAATAGAAGAAAAAAACTTTTTTTTCTTAGAAATAAACTGTTTTGATATTTTGCAGTAGTTGCACGACATATGATATAGAGTAGGTTGGCGTTTGTTTTTCATATAGTGTCATAAATTGTCACACATATCTTCTGTGGTAGATCTGATATTTGTTTGTTGCAAAATTGGATAGATGTAGTTTTGCTTATATGTTATATGCTAATTTTCTTTTTAAAATTTGTGTGATATCTTTTTGTAATTAGTTTGTTTTGTTTAAACTAATCTGATACATCAGATTCTACTTGTACACCGAACTGTCTGATCTCGAAATCTACCTATTTCTAGCGGACATCCTGCCGCTCGGACTTTTTTTCCTTGTTTTCTTTCCGCACTTAGTTCCGAACCTATTTAATAAAAAAACTTCAAAATTTTTTGGAAATATAGAATAAGTGGTAACTTTTGAACGACAAATATAGTGTTCTCTTAACAGTTCTCCCCCAGTGAACTGTAAAATACTCGAATTCATATTTTTTAAAGGGGTGGGAATACGAAAGCAGAAAACACCATTTAAAACCCAGTCATGTGAGATATCATATGAAAGAGCACTTAGCTTTAGGAACATTGTAATTTGTTATTGTCAAAACAATGCAACTGAAAGTTATTCTTTCACATACGTTTCGACGTTGATAGACAGAAAATTTTTTAAAAACTCACAGAGATAGGAAGTTTGATAAACTCTGATCTTAAACTATAGTGAAGTGTCACATAATAATTTTTTTCTATTTTGAGGGGGTTAGAGTGAGGAAAGGTGAAAAAAAGTTTTTTGACCCAAATGAGTGGGATGAAAGAGCAACTTATTTAAGAAATGCTGCAATTTTTTTAAAATTTTGCGGTGCACAGCTTCTGAATTATTTCCAATTATTATTTGAATTATCTCTTAAGTTACCTCAAACTGTTTCCGCTAATATTTAACGAGGCGTTACCTTTTGTGTATAATTTCGATCAATTTTCAATTGCCATTGTTATTGACATGTAAGTGGAAAAAACCATTTTATGTGCCTCCACGAAGTATTTTACGAGATTTAGATGAATTTAATGGAAAATAGTAGTTTGGTTTTCATTTTAATTTTTGTTATACAAGCTTGCATCATGTGCTGAATACAGAGTTGTTGGGAATCAGTTTGCAACAAATACATGCGTTGTGCATAAATGTGTTCGTGATGTGTGTAAGACGATTGTTATAAGGAATTCCAACCTGAATATTTATAGATTCCAAATATTTATACATGTAAAGAAATTTCTCAACAATTTGAACAGGCTTGTGGGATTCCGAATGTATTTGGTGCAATAGATGGGACCCATATACATATTTCAGCTCCAAAAGAAGGTCACCGTGACTTTGTAAATCGAAAGGGGTGGACTTCATACAACATGATGGCTATTGTCGATTCACAATACGGGTTAATAGTTTTTAAAAACCGATTATTTTAAACAGAAATTCATTTTACGAGATTATTTTGTATGTTAGGTTTCGATACGTAACATGTCAGCAATCAGGTTCCGCACATGACGCAAATGTTTTAAAGGATAGTAATCTATATAAAACCGCTGCCATAATAATGCCTGTATTTTATAAAGAAGTTAACGGTGTTCAAGTTCCTTTTTTTTTGTTAGCGTACCCAGCATACCCTTTGTTACCTTGGCTGATCATAATCTATAAGGGAAACTTGACACCAGAGAAAGAGTCGTTGAATGTATACCGTAGCCTTGGAAGGGTAGCTGTAGAGAATGCTTTTGGAAGGCTTTAAGCACGCTTTCGATGTTTATATAAAAGAATTGACATGGACAATAATTTTGTACCAACAGTGGTTGCCACATGTACAATTTGCACATTATAGAAACCAGAAAAGAAGCCTATAAAACTGGGTTTGTTCCAATATATGCTAATTTATACAGAACTTGTTTGTTGACTATTTATTTAGCAGCAAATTGAAATTTAGTATAAGTAATAATTTTGAGTACAAAGCTTACAATGAAAGATGGTATGCTCCGGTTCAGATTTATATTCCCAAATTTGTTTATAAATATGTTAATTCAATTATATAATCAACAATATATTCATTAAATTTTGTTCATTTCTTACAAAAACTCTTGTGTATAATAACTAGCGCGAATGCTTGTGAAAACGCGAGTAAATTACACTCTTGTTTGGTAAACATTTCTACACTAGTTATACAATATACTATTTTTTGCAGTGTTCAACGTCATGCACCCAATTTGCATGATTGTTTTTATTTTTATTTATTTTCTTAAGTTTAAACGAACATAACATATAACGTGGATTTAAAGTAACCGATACGGATTACGTCATGTAAGGTAATCAAATTATTTTTACTCTTCTCAAAATTTGTGTATACATAATTGTTATTGTACAAAATTCTTCAATTGTTTTTTTGACAGATTTTCGAAATTAAAATAAAATTAATTCATAATGTTTTTTCTAATTTTTGTTTTTAAATTATTTTGACTGACATAGTTAAAGTATTATATTTATTTTTCATTTTATGTCAAAACGTGAATAAGATTGATTTGTGTTTGATGGATTAATTAATTATAGTTGAATGAAGGTTGGATGTTGAAAGTTGATGATTGAGTGGTTCATTTAAGTCTACGTTTAATATTCTACTTTAAACGCGTAATGATTGATGTAATATATGAGTTATCTTACGTTTCAAAGAATTCTGGTAAAATTGTTTGAGGTTAAATGGTTTAATACGAAATTGTGAAGATTTCATTGTAATAAAACAGTGTCAATGTTCGTTATATCGCAAATTTATAACATTTTAAATTAAAATATAAAACAAATTGGTCGCCGGGGATTCCGTGAACGTAGAAGAACAAACTGTCAAAAATAATTTACATGAAGTTGTGTTGTAGAATTTTTATATTGCCAGACCAATAGGCATATAAAAATGATATTTTCCTCGTAAATGCCAATAGCAATGTCAATTGAAAATTTATCGTAATTATTATACACAAAATATAACATTTCGTTAAATATTATCAATAGCCGGTTTATGGCAATTAAAAATGAGAGATTCAATTACACCAGCTTGTATATGAATTAAATTTGAAAATACACATTTTCAATTCAAATAGCATTTCAATGATAATTAACAATAATGTAACTGTGAACATCATAAATTTAAAAAACTTTAAACTAACTATGTTTCTCAAATGAAGTGTCTTTTATATGATTTTCAACTCGTTTAAGTCAACAAAGTCATTTTTCGCACTTTCCTAATCTCACCGCCGTAAAATACAGAAAAATAATTATGTGATACTTCGCTATAGGTTTAGTTTAGAATTTATCAAACTTCCTACATATGTGAATTTTTTCAAATTTTTCTATCAACTAAACTTTAAGATGCACTTATTTGACAATAATTCAAAAACTACACTGCAAAATTTCCAAAAAAAAAGTGATGATATTTCTTAAATTAAATGTTCTTTCATACGATACCCCACTAACATCCAACCCCATAAACTGAACAGTTTTTTTGTTTTTCCCACTTAATCTAGTTGTATGTAAAAGATCAAAATAAATATTTTCTGCGTTGATATTTTTTAGGCTCCTCAAGATACAACAGTTACCTCAATTATTAATCCAATAACCATTTACCAAGAAATCTTTTCCGTTTAAATTTATTTACCAAAACGAAAATCGTTTTATGATTTGTTTTTCCTATTATCACATTCCTTTGTTCTAACCGACGCATCCATCCCATATTCAAAACAAACAAGATAAAATAGCACGAACAAATAAAAACAAAATTCGAAAAACCAACAAAGAATATCTTGTTCAAAGATTTAATCTGACATTTGAAACGGTAGCTGACACTTTAGTTTTTAGAATTACATTTTTTTTTTTTGAAATATTTTAAATATATATAAAAAAATATATTATAAACAAATAAATTCGAAACCTTTATTTTATTAGATTAAAGCTAACAGCCAAGTCAGTAAAAGGAAAAAAATATCGAGTTTCACTAAAAAGGGATTCTAATGTCAAAAAATAAATTCGGTTTGAATTTGTTTTTTTTTTCTTGTCTCTCCTTGCATGCTTTCAATTATCATTACATTCAATAGAAGCTGTCAATAGTTACATAGATGTTAAAAAAAGGATTTTAAGTAACACGAACCAATTATTTATGACATTTATAAATGGGTTGGTAATGCATTTAAGGTAATAAGTATGTCAGAGTAAATGTTCAAAAGTTGAAATGAATAGTGGAGGTAATGTGATAGGTATAAATGCCAATTTAGGCATATGTATAAGGCTTAAAACCGGTCTCTAAAAAGTGTAATGAACACTGTGCATTCCTGATAATGAAATCACTATCAGAAACATTAAGGGAATGGCGAGCCTATAGATTTTAATTTCCGACTATCTCAGTCTGTGAGTTCAATTATACCTCTCCTCAGCCCAGCACAAATGCTAAATTGCACGCAAAGGTTTCACAAGAAGACGGATTCAAATGAACAAACAACAGGTACTCTGACGACCCCAAAAGTCGGCGGAACCAAGAACCTCACACACACCACCCCTTCTACGATTACTACATTTAAAAAAATTGAAATGTTTCACTCACCGTCGTCGTTGATCCAACTTTTCATGGCTTAGTAATTTAACAAATAATAATGAATAAACTATAAATTAATACAATAAAACAACCAACCGTTGCACCTTTAGTCCCAACGGTTGTTGAATGTGAGTAATACTGTAATAAAGCAATATAATATGCATATCGTTGAACATACGGTACCTGCGATTACAGAATCAAAACAATACCATCAATAATGCAATATACTATAAATTTCGTTGCGCCAAAGGGACCGTCAAAATGTTGTATATTAGTAAAAATCAATATAATAATAATCGTTGCGTCAAAGCCACAGGCGATTGTTGAATTTCAAACAATAATATCATTGATGCACAAACTGATGCAAAATCATTCTTCAAATTATATGTTGCAAAAATAACTCATATATAAAAATTAAAGTACTCAATATGTCTTTCAATTTTATTTCGTTTTTTTATTGCCAAAACATGAAAATCAATCACTAAATACAAACTCAAATATTATTCAAACTCCCAAAACTTGACTTTTAACAGATTTTATTTAATCCGACTAGAATTGCTATCTGCTACGGCTCCAAATTTTTATTATTTGTAAAAAAAATTGTAGTTTCTTCTACTTCACTCTATTGATACTCAACAAATAACTTTTTGTCATCATCCAATTATTAAGTCACCTTCCCAACTATCAGAGGCCACAGGCCGAGGCCGTAGACCAATGACTAGTATCAATGACACTTGTTTGAGAAATTGTTCAAAAAATTATAAGAATTTATCACCCGCGGTCGAGGACAATTCGTTTAGAAAATGTTTTGCCATTTTTGATTAATTTATTTGTTTTTATGTATTATGGAAGAATATGGTGATTTGTTTTTATCTATTTTGGCCCGCATTATCGAAAATTCAGGGCGGTGATAATTCGAATTAATTTTTTGTCAAAAATTTCGAAAGCAAGTGTATTTTAGCAAAACCACTTGCTTTAGGAATTTTTCAAAAAAGTATGTGAATTTAAAAACAAACGAGGGGAATTCGTTTAGAAAATGTTTTGCCATTTTTCATCTCTTTATATATTTTTTATGAATTATACGTTGTACTACTGTGATATCAGTTAATATTTCAAAATTAGATTGAAAATTTTTTGCCTTAGTTTTATTTTAATTACATCATTCAATTTCATTCACTTCACAAATTCCCCTCGTTCGTTGATAAATTATTATAATTTTTTGAAAAATTCCTCAAGCAAGTGGTATTGATAATAACCCTCGGCCTATGGCCTCATGCTTGTATCAATATACTTGCTTTCGAAATTTTTGGCAAAAAATTATTTCGAATTATCTACGCCCTTGGGAAATTAAAACTGAAAATTTTTTGCCTTAGTTTTATTTTAATTTAAACAAATGAAATTCTCTAAAATGCAATGACATCATTCAATTTTACCAATAAAATTTGATTTATACTAATAACAAATATTTATACGTCTGGCCTACTGGGATATTAAAAATTATCAGTTGTATTTTCCCAAGGGCGGTGATAATTCGAAATAATTTTTTGCTAAAAATTTCAAAAGCAAATATAATGATAAAAGCACGAGGCCGTAGGCCGAGGGCTTTCATCAATACCACTTGCTTGAGGAATTTTTAATGGCTAACTAATGTTATAGATTTCGCGTAGTTCTAATTATATCAATATTATAGAAAGATGTAGTATCCCAACAAATATAAATTCTGTAGTAAGAGAAAAAATAAAAATAATATTTTAACGACAATGACAAACCGGAAGGTGGGATGCAGAACTGTTTTGAACCGTACTAACTAACCGATTTTCAAAAGATAAATATCTTCTCACGCTAATTGAAATGCTTTTCATAAGTTTCATCATAATCACTTCATTATTGTAGGCTGTAGTGTGCATAAGGACACTGAAAAAAATTAAAAAAATGGCAAAAAAAAAATTACCGGAAGTTGGGATGCAGAACTGTTGTGAACCGTACTAAATGTTTATGTAACAAGTTTCATCCAATTCGATTATCAGGTACGGATTGAGCTTTCAAAGAAACAGGTTGTAACGTCTGGCTAATTCCATGTTAATTAATAAAACGCATTTCAAACATTTAAATAATTTATTGAAACCATCGCGAAACATTTCTCAGTAATTCAATTTTGCAAGGGAATAAAATTTTCAAATTCGAAATATAACGATTAACTGCTTGAATCATCTAAATGAAGAATAAACAAAATTATTAAACGCATCCACAATAGAATAACGAAAAATTTAATGAAGAATGTATTTTCTCTTTTTTTAATGTTGCTACGCTTTAATTTTTGGGACACAAATCGTTTTAGAAATGCCAGAATGGCGATTTTGAAAAAAATAATTAGTGTTTAACCATAAAAGGAAAAAGATGTATTCAGTTCATTTTTAATAGTAGATTTTTAAACAAGTGGTGAAAACGTCTCTTTTTGCGTGACTGAACGGTTTGTCCACGAGACGCGATAGCGTCGAGTGGAATAAGTTCAGGAACGCAAAAACGTTTTTACCACGCGTAGAAAACGCTATTTTTTCTACGCTTGTAAATATAAATGATAATATTTACAAATTCATCTACTAAAAACTTACAAAACGACATATCTAAATTTGACAGTGTAAAAAATTAAAAATTATATATCGCATTTTTATCAGTGTAAAATAATGTTGTTATTGTGTTCGCCTACAGATGGCATAATAACAGGCGAACACCATTATAAAGGAGCCCATCCACTTTGAAACATGTTTCAAAACTTGGTTTGTGTTTATAGAATGTTTTATAGTGTATGGTGAAGTTTGCAAACCAATTTGACGGTTTGCGAATTGGTTTTAGTAAAATCAAAACGCTTTGAAGGAAGAGTTTATTAAAATAACAATAGAAATTGACATCTATAATTATTGTAAGTTTATCAACTAAGTTTACAAACACGTTTCATAATGTATGGTAAATATGCAAACAAGTTTGTAAACCATGTTTTGAAACATGTTTCAAAGTGGATGGGCTGCATTATAACTTTATTTTATACTGGTAAAAATGCGATATATAATTGTTTATATTTTACAGTCAAATTTAGATATGTATGTCGATTTGTAAGTTTTTAGTAGATGAATTTGACAATATGAATAATGAGAATATTCAGAGTTCATATATTTTCTCTAAAAACTTTTACAGATATTACAGATATTTTTTATACCGACTGGAAGTCATCCTTTAAAGTATAAATTTAAAAAATTGTAGGTAAAGTATCAATTAAAAACAAATAAAAATAAATTTTTTAATAAAATTTATTTATTTATTTAATAAATTTTTTTTAATTTTTTTTTGGCGGAAAGAACTCAGAGAATATATTTTATATCTGACAGTTAATTATTTGAGGAAAAAATTATACGATATATCTGATACAAATTTTATTCTGTTGCTCCGATTTCTCCGATATAGAAAAAAACACACTCATCTCATAATTATTTTAATTAATTAATTACACACAATTGATATAATGATTAGTTTCGATTCGATTCGATCAAAATATTCAAAATATTCAATCCCTCCAAAATACTGCGATATTGACAGAAATAAACACAGCAACCGAAACAACAACAGAAACAGTAAATCAAATTCAATCTCTAATATTCAATCAAATATTCAATTCTTTAAATAACCACCACCTGTAGGCGACCACCGAAACTTATTTACTTTCAGTCCTAGTGACTGAAAACATTTTCAGTCACTACTTAGAAAAAGTTTCCCTTTCACATAGGTCTTACTATATATTAAAATGACATTTTCGTAGCTTGAAGTAGAAAAACTTGTTTTTCTACCGATATTAAAATTTTAAATGTAATAAAAAGAAGATTGGTAAATGTTTGATTTATTAATAAATATAGACAAAAATAAATATATATATACATATTGGATTGTAATTAAACTAAGTTTTTTCATCATAATTACTGTGGTTTTTTTTATTACAAAAAAAAAAAAATTGTTATGTACAATTGTCGAGGTTTGGATTAATAAGCGTAATGCTAATTAATTATATATAATAATTATATATATATTTGAATGCAAAAATGTGACTTTGTTATTGAACGAAAAAGAAAAACTAACATACAAAGAAGACAAAAATATTTTATCCACGACTACTAAAGAATATATCGTCGCTTTAATAATGAAATGACGTATACGCAAAAGTATAGTTTCGAGATATTTGAGTTTAAAGTTTGATGTGCATGGACGTTAATTTGCATGGACGTTAATTTATAATTTATTAATTCTTACCCCCAGTCATAAAACAATTCGAAAATGTAAAAATGCCAATTCAAAGATACCCTTATGGGGAATGCAGCGCACCTATTATATAAAAACAACGTATAAATAGCATACGTTGTTTCATTATTAAAGCGACGATATGCTTTCCATGCGTATGTCTTCCATTGTAATTGTATTCATTCCACAACTAGTGAATTTGATTAAAATTCTTTAACAGTTCTATAGTTTATTAAATATTCCCCTAACAAATTAAACAACAAACTTGTTTTGTTTTTCGCTATCTTTGATGTATTTATTTCAATATGGCGATACAAATTTTTGCATGAAAACTGGAAATTAAACGAAATATTTTACATTCGTGGATAAAATAGCATCTTGTATTCGCTTAGGATGATGGCAATTCTTCACTCGGATGATTCCCTCCACTCGCTACGCTCGTTTCGGGAAACTTCATCCTCGTGAAGAATCGCCTTCATTCTAAGCTCATACAAGAATCTACTATTCTTCTGGTGAAAGGAATGGCCAATTAGATTTAGAAATTGGCGAAGGGAAATTACTAACAGAATTTATAAAGAAGCTGTCGAAAAAGGAATTGTTATTTAGAATTTGGTTAAAGGAAGTGTCAATGGAAGAAGCTGTTGAAAGGAATTTATGAAAGAATCGTTGTAAAAGATTTAAAAACAAGATTTGTGGAGAATTTTGGGTAAACGAGACGTTATCATCAACAGAACCACCTGCAATAACTTTAAGTTGAGTTCATTTTTTTTATGTTGTATTGTTTTATATACGTATATAACTATATGTTAATGCTTGTTTTTCTTTCTATTTTAGTATGGTAGGCTAGTAATAAATAAGAGATTCTCCAAATCTACATTAACGACTGGAGATCAAACCGATAATCGTTGTTAGTAAATTATAATCATAATTTAAAATAAAAGTCCAAATATAATGCGTTGCTCCGGATCTGAGTTATCCTAATAAGGTGCTTCGGGGACACCACACCACTTTGTTCAATATCGCTCAAAAACTAATCAGTTCCATACCATACATATGTTATGTGCATCTTTTTCCAAAGTGTCATCAAAATTCATTCACGAACGAATGTTGTTTGCTCCCAACAAACATTAAAAAAATGGTGCCAAAATAAACAGGTGTTCGGAAGGTCCCCTACAACTTATCCTGATATTAACCAAAAACTAATCAGTTATTTGTCATTAAGGTCTCCATCTTTATTCAAAGTGTCATTAAAATTGATAAATTAATGAAGTCTGTATGCTCTCAACAAACTTTAAAAACAAAGTGTGAAGTCAGCAGTTGTATGGTAGATCCCCCGCCACTTTTATCAATGTGTGCCAAAATATGATAATTATCTCCTCAAGCTAATTGAAACCTTTTTCATAAGTTTCATCATAATCACTTCATTATTGTAGGTTGTAGTGTGCATAAAGACACTAAAAAAAAAAAAATTTTTTTTATCGGAAGTGAAAATCCGTGAGTTGGGATACAGAACTGTTGTGAAATTTACTAAGTGCTTATGTACCAAGTTTCATTCGAATTCGATTATCAGGCACAGACATTATGAAGCTTTCAAAAAACAGGTGCTTGGGGACCCTCCATTTGTTCAATTTCGCTCAAAAACTAAGCAGCTCCTGGCCATATATATTTGCATCTTTTTTCAAAATGTTATCAAAATTCATTCACGAATATTGTTTGCTCCCATGGGGTAGCAACATGTCCTACTTTCGGTAGGACAGTCCTACTTTGGAGCAAGAATGTCCTCCATATTACTTTGCTATAAAAATGTCCTACTTTAAGCAAACTGTAATACAATATCTTACACAGAAAGCTATTTCGATTTTAAAGGAAAATGTAAATATATAAAACAGTATTGTTTATGAGTAACTGGCTTACAACTTAAGCTTATTGATTTTTATGATAGTTCCAATGAATCAGCAGATGATATGTTTAGCTGTATTTTTGATTTCTTAAAAACTTTAAATTTAAGTTATAGGGGTTTTTTGTAAGCAATTAAGCTTAAGTACATATTGGAAGTTACTGGAGTTTTTCAATTCGAAATAATTTATCATTTTCTCTAAAACTCCGTTAGAAAATTTTTCTGTGTTTCGTGCCAGGATTCGAACTCACACTTATCAGAGACACCTGTTCAAATTCCGTATATCTTACACAACTTAGTCACAGCGGCGATGTCGAATCATATTTTAATTTTCATGTTCAGATTAATTTCTGAATTGAAACTTCATCATTTTAAATTTAAGTTTTTCGAGTGATACTGAATCAGAGGCCGATAACATCAATGCGAATTTGTATGCCATCATTATAAATAAGTAAATTAGTATTACAGAAATAAGGCATATACATTCATACTTACACCAAATAGAAAAATTTTGTAAATTTTTTTAACTGAAAAATGAAGTGGCACAAATCCAACGAGTTTTTTTAGTTTTGATACCCTATGGGCAGTGTGTCCTACTTTGAAACTTTTAAAACGTGGCAACCCTGCCCAACAAACATTGAAGAAATAGTGGCACAATAAAGAGTTGTTCGGGAGGCCCCCTCACCCCTTATTCCACTATTGCCCAAAAACTAATCAGTTCTTTGTCATTTAAGTCTCCATCTTTTTTAAAATTGTCATTAAAATTGATAAATTAATGAAGTCTGTATGCTCCCAACAAACTTTAAAAAGAAAGTGTGAAAAGTCAACAGTTGTATAGTAGATTTATCTTCTCACACGAATTGAAACCTTTTTAATAAATTTCATCACAATCACTTCATTATTGTAGGCTGTAGTGTGCATAAAGACACTGAAAAAAAAACTAATAAAATTAAAAAAAAATTGTTTACCGTAAGTGAAAAACCGGAAGTTGAGATACTGTTGTGAACCGTACTAAATGTTCATGGACCAAGTTTCATCCAACTTGATTATCAGGCTAAGATGTTATAGAGCTTAAAAAAAACAAGTGTTTTGAGGACCCCCATCACTTTGTTCAATATCGCTCAAAAACTAATCAGCTCCTTGCCATTCATATTTGCATCTTTTTCCAAAGTGTCAACAAATTTCAGTCACGAACGAATGTTGTATACTCCCAATAATCATTGAAAACATGGTGGGAAAAACCACATGTTCCATGGTGGGGGTCCCCTTATCCAATGTACTCCAAAAGCTGATAAAATTCTCATGTTACTTGAAAGCTTTTACCACTGTTTTATGAAAATCGATCGATAATTGTAGGCTACAGTAGGGATAAACACCTGAAAAAAATACTTTTTAACCGGAAGCTGGTACGCAGAAACATTGGAAACAGTACTTTAACCTTATATACCAAGTTTCCATAAGATCATAAGCCAGGATTAGAAGTTATTGAAGATTTAAACTTAGAGGTATTCGGGAGATCCCCGCCATTTTGTCCAAATTTGAAATGAATCCACATCTTCCATTTTCAAGTGATCATTTGCCAAAGTTTCATCAGACCCGCCCACACACAGACGTACACCAAAATTTTTATTGGCTATTTATATAGAGGGTCCAAGAGAAAACCGCTGGAGGGATTTCAAAAATTTCTTTTCTAAAAATAGGTATACTCAAGTCACAGGTCCGACAGGACGCTGTGTTCGATAACTGTACCGGAAGTGTGTCAAAAAAATCATTATGTGTGTCAAAAATAGCAAATTTTAATATTTTTGGCTTAAAAAACGTTCATTTTAAGTGATTACGAGTAGGAACATTAAATTTGGAGAAATCTTGATGGTAGTGATTGGTATGTGAGATCAAAACTAGATTGTTGCATAATAAGTTTGTCAAAAAAATGTTGTCAAGTGTGTCAAAAGAAAGATTTTTATTTATTTTTTTACCCAATTTTTTGGAAAAAAATTAAATTGTTTGTTTGAAATGAAATTTTATTATTATTATTGAGAATTATGGCATTATAAGTTTGTCAAAAAAATTTAGTCAAGTGTGTCAACAGAAAGGTTTTTATTTATTTTTTACCCAATTTTTTTAGAAAAAAATAAAATTAATATTTAGTGTGACATGAAATTTTATTATTATTATAGAGAATTATGGCATTATAAGTTTGTCAAAAAAATAATGCCAAGTGTGTCAAAAAATGATTTCATTTATTTTTTTAGTCAATTTTTTGGAAAAAAAAAATTAGCTCTTTTGTGACGCAAATGTAATTAAAATGGAAATTGGACATGGAAATTTTTAAAATTGTTATAGTTTTTGAAATATTTTTGGAATTTTGAAAAAGTTTGTATTTTTGATTCTGTAAGAATTTTTGCAATATTTTTAGAATTTCGGAAAAAAGTTTTAATTTTTGATTTTGTAAGAATTTTTGGAATATTTTTAGAATTTTGAAAAATTTATAATTTTTGATTTTATTATAATTTTTGGAATTTTGAAAACAATTTCAATTTTCGATTTTGTTATAATTTTTGCAATATTTTTAGAATTTTGGAAAAAGTTTGAATTTTTAAGAATTTTTGGATTATTATTGGAATTTAGAAAAAGCTTAAATATTTGATTTCATTTTAATTTTTGGAATATATTTGGAATTTTGAAAAAAGTTTCAATTTTCGATTTTGTTATAATTTTTGCAATATCTTTAGAATCTTGAAAATAACAGAATTTTTTATTTTATGTATATATATATATATATATATATATATATATATATATATATATATATATATATATATATATATATACACCTATCCCCCGTTTTACACGGTAGATACGTTCCTGATAAAAACGTGTTAATCGAAAGTATAAATTTTGTATGGAAAACCATGTTAAGCGAAAAACGTGGGTTTTTGGTCATTTCTTGGGCGACAATCAGATTCGGTAAAACATAAAAGTACCAGTTTAATCACATAAGATATCGACATAACAGTTAAATTGATTTTCAAAAAGAAACATGCAACATAACCAATAGGAAATTCACAGAAAAATAAAAAGTGACCTAAATCAAACCTAACTTAACTTGATTCAGTTCGACTATTCGCGACTTGGAAGTTAAATCTGTAATTAATAACTGTGCTTTCGTTTCAGCTAAATCTTGCAAACATCTTCATATTGACTTAAAAATTCGTTGAAAGTTCGCAGAAATCAAAGAGCTAGTTCACTATTTGGATTATGTTGTTGAAAGTAGTTGCATTATTTATTATCTTCTGTTATAATGGTTGCAATAAAGAAGTTTTAATTCTGGGTAGAAATACAATTTATCCATTTGTAAGCTGCAAATCTTAAGGATGACAAGGAGCATTGTCCAGTAACAGAAGAACCTTAAATATTATTTTGATTAAATACTATTTTACTTCTGGTACGTAAGAGTTATGAGACAAATCAATGAACAATGTGGCTTTAACCCAAGCTTTTGTTTTGGCATTTCAATAAATGAAAAGATTTGTTTATTCTTTTTTACCTGGACGCTTTGCCACCTAAGCCTTATCACTCTTTAGTATTGAAAACCTGATCAACAGTCAAATTCTCTAATTGTGAAGTGGAGAAGTGATAAGTTTTTGAATGAACAGAAACGATGGAATTTTTAACGGTTCACCGCTTCACAGTTACAGAATTTGGCTGCAGGACAGTAAGATGTACCGGAATTAATTTCAGTCAATTCTAGTGGGTACATACTGTTGTGCTATATCTAAATCAGTGGATGTGCTTTTTAATTTTAAATTTTTGCAAAAAATGCCCGTGTTTGAATATTTCGAACCAATCATGACTTGCAATAAAACTTAAAAGGCATTTTATTTGAGTAGATGGAGTAAATAGATCTATTTAAGTACATGGCAACTGTTTCACATTCCAAAAATTTTAAAGTCTTACTAGTTATGATATTGGTACCAATTGGAATACGTCTTTGATATTGGTCTTCAAGCCATATCATTAATTTATTTTCCGATGTTTTTATTTTTTTTTAAATAGCATGTGTTGTGTAGTAGGAATTACAATATGTGTCAAAACAACAAATAAACACTTTAAACATCACGGTCACCGCAACAACATGCGTTCAACGATGTTGATGGACGCTAATTTTAATTGTTTGTGTTCTTTAAATTTTTTTGAATTGATAACTAAACAATAAATCCAATCATTTAATAAAATATGACAGACTCCAATATTTTATTATAGGATAGAATAAGATCTCACTGCTATTGCCAGTGTTGTATAATATCTCACGTTAGCTCGTATGTCAACAGATATAATTATTAACTTACAAATTAACTATGACCATTGATACAACTACGCATTTTGTATCTAGCTAATAACGATATATTGTTTAAAATCAACTGATTTACATAGGGAATCTCTTACATACCTTTGCTGATTTACATCAACATGTATTTTCAAAATTTTGCTTTGAACACTCAAATGCGTTTTTTGTTACAAGTTTCCTGTTTTAATTACAACCTGTATGTATATGGTATACCAGAAGGTTTAATTAAAATAAAGTAGATATAAGTGCGTGTAATACCAAAATTTGTCTTTTTTTTTAACTTTTTTTTTTGGAAATTTTGATTTCAAAAACCGTGTAAAGTCGAAAACGTGTTAAACGAGTGCCGTGTAAAGCGGGGGATAGGTGTATATATATATATATATATATACAAAAATATATATATATATATATATATATATATATATATATATATATATATATATAAATATAAATATAAATATATACATATATATATATATATATATATATATATATATATATATATATATATATATATATATATATATATATATATATATATATATATATATATATATATATATATATATATATATATATATATATATATATATATATATATATATATATATATATTTAGAATTTTGAAAAAAGTTTTAGTTTTTGATTTTGTAAGAATTTTTGGAATATTTTTGGAATTTTAAAAAATTTTAAATTTTTGATTTTGTTATAACTTTTGGAATTTTGAAAATATTTTCAATTTTTGATTTTGTAATAATTTTTGCTATATTTTTAGATTTTGGAAAAGTTTTTGGAATATTATCGGAATTTAGAAAAAGTTTAAATATTTGGTTTTATTCTAATTTTTGGAATATTTTTGGAATTTTGAAAAAGTTTGATTTTATTTAATTTAACAATATTTTTGGAATTTTGATTATAATTTTCCGGCAACGTATTGATGTTTCGTGTTAGTTTTGTAATAAATTTTTAAACAGAGATAAAAAATACTTGTACTTTAACAAAGAGTTATGTTTGATATACATCGCTGCCCAAAACTAAAAACCATCCCAGCCAGCACACTTAGTGAAATTTAGGTGAACCATTTTGGGTTTTGGTTAAATTTAAGTAAAAGTTTAGTTAAACATGTGGAAAAAGGTAATAGATGACTGTTTCAGATAATTAGTGTACATGTATTGCTAGTCGAAAATTAAAGTTAATATGTTTTTGGTGTAAAAAAATAAGTTAATAGGCAAATTTAACATATTAAGTATACAAATTTAAGTAAAATCATGTAATACAGATAGTACATGTATTTCATGTATTAAGTGAAAATTTAAGTAACAAAAGTGTATCTAATACATGTATTTAACTTATTACCTGTTGTTTAGCTAGCGGTAATTAAGCTGACATTGCAACAGTTATTTCATGAAATAAGTTAAATAGCCTAAAATTAACATAACTACGGAACATTGAAACTTAAAAAAAATTCTCAGACAGTTGTTAAGTTAAATAGGTCGAGTTTTACATGTAATATTGCATTTAATTTGGTTTAGTGAACGAATGTTAACTAAATTTTTGCTGTCTTTTTCATATAATACATATAATAAGTATATGTGTTTATAAGTATCCATAAAGATTTATAGCAAATATCGTTTTCCGATGACATTTATTATTAGTGCGCAGTATATTGATCAAATCGCTCGGATACAGTCTTTATGTTGTTGTTGTAGCGACGTGTTTGGTGCTAATCCTCCGGCACCATGTCCAGGTTCAGGAACTCTGCTACTGCTCTTGGGCGGTACCACAAATCTTCCTTCATCAAGTTTGTAAAATTTGCAGGACAATTAAATAGGTGGTCTACATCGTGTGGCGTGTCCTCACATGCGGGACACTTGTCAATAATTTCAGGTTCAACTCTGCTCATGTAGTTGTTTAGAATGCGTGACCAACCGGATCTTAGTTGAGCTAAGATGGATCTGGTGCTACGGGGCAGTTGAACCTCTTCGGCTGCTACTTTTGGTGGTTTTCCATTCAAAACACGATTTGGAATATAGTTCTTTATTGTATTTTCAACCGTTTTGGTGTGGAGTGTTTTTAAGCCAGTTCTATATGTACATTCGTCTATTTTACCAGTAATCTGGCTATCTCTGACATCTTGCAGAAAGCATCTTGCTGTCTTCCTTATGTCTCTAGGTGGTTCGATCGTAGTTAAGGTGTTATTGCAAGGATGTTGCTCTTTGTGACAGGCCAATAGATATTGTTTGGTTAGCATTTCATTATGTTCACGGACCGGCAATATGTTACTTTCCTCGTGCAAGTGATCTCGGTGAGCCATCAGGTGACATCCGGTTGCGGTTCGCAAGGCAGCATTTTGTGTTGTTTGTAACTTATTCCAGTGAGTGTTGGCAACTTGGGGAGTCCATATGGGTGCAGAATAATTTAAAATAGGTCTTCCTATTGCTTTGTATGTTGTTATGATCGTGTTTTTATCTTTGCCCCATGAACTTCCCGCTAGTGTTTTTAATGCGTTACTCCTGTTTTTCAATCTTGAGTTTATTTCTTGTGCATGAGCGTTGAATTTAAGCAGTGGGTCGAATGTTACACCCAACAGTCTAACAAAAAATATACAGTCTTTATTATATATTTCTCTCACTAACGTTGTTTTAAATAGTAAAAAATGCCTCTGAAAAACGGTCGATACTACATAATGCGGCGGAAGAGAGGGGCCGAATTCGAAGCAAGATTTGATGCATCAAATGTGTCAACGGATGAAGAAATGGATCGGCCACCGCCACAACACCTGAATGCCATTTTTGAAAATTATTTGCCAGCAGAAAATGCTATGATCGAAAAAACCATCTCAGTTAGTGTTACTTGTGATGAAAATGTAGAGTGTGACGATGATATGCCAGATGATTGTACATCCCAAGTTGGTGAAAATGCTGAATTTTTGTTATCAGAAGCAGATATTGCTGAGGAATTGATGCGCGAACACCTGGAATATGAGCATAATGCTCAAACTAAAATAGATCTGTTGAACGAACTGAGGCAATGGGCTTTGCAAAACAAGATTTCATTAATAGCGTTGTCACAACCACTGAAATTTTTGAACAAGGCTGGGATTGAAAATCTATCATTGGATGAACAATGAACTGTTGAACCTGATTAACAATAAAGAAGGAAACATAAAATCTAATTTATTTAACCTAATAATTAAAACACCACCGAACAACATATAATAAATAAATCACTTAAACTATATTTATGACTGAAGGATATTGTTTTATTGTTTTATTAGATTCATTCATTTTGCTTTATATTTTATAATTTTCTGTAGTTAGATTATTAATTTTTAAAAATGGGTTTTTATTAAACCACCGGTATCTAATGGAAATATGGAATGTATCTTACTTTAAAATTTAGCTTTCAAAATGCGTATATAGTAAAAAATAATAAAACTCAGTAAACAAGAATAAGGTTAAGAATAAGGCTTTTTCATTCATTTTTTAAAAAATTTTGTTTCTTATAATATTATTTTTAAGCTTTTTTATGGTAGAATGACAGCCCGATAATAAAGTAAGATTAAAGAAAAATGGATGGTTCAATTACATGTGATTCCCATGAAAAAACATGTAATAACTACAATATCTGACTTTGGTACAGTAAAATTACATATAATTTGCACTTGCTTACTTTTGTATTCAGCTGTTACATGAAATATACATGAATTTACTCTGCCAAAGTCAGATATTGTAGCTATTAAATGTATTCTAGATAAGAATTATATGATCAATTTTCCACTTAATAGCTAGATAATTTACATGTATTAAATAAAATACGTGAAAAAATTTAGGTTAAATTTAAGTGATTTCATGAAACACCTGACAAAATTTAACTTAAATAACAGGTAAATAATTTTATGGCTAGGAATTATGGATACGATATTATCTATCTCCCAAACTAATGCATTTAGGGACAAAATAGGTTTTTATGACAATTTCTAAACCGACTTCAAATAAACATTTTTATACATACTTTGGAGCGTATTTTTGAATGGATTTAAATGTTCATGTGTAAAGAAAGGTTCGATCTTTTTTATACATAAAAAAGAAACAGGAAAAAATAATGAGAACACCCCTTAAAAATACAATTAAATATTTATTTTTTATAAACTGAATACTTTAATTTTCAATTTTCTTTGCGGTATTCGATAAAAAACATTAATTATTGAAAATATAATAATAGTTTTTAGTATACTATAAAGTAAGCTTATGTGATCATGAGGACATTTCGAAACATACATTTTGTGGTTTGCATGTGTAACAAACAAGTTAGATTTAACTAATAATTAGCTAAAATATAACATAACATTTGCACTTATTTAACTTAAAATTTGGTTAAATTATAGTTAAACTTAATCACATATTAGCCAGCATATTACATAAAAATTACATGAAAATTTAACCAATATTTTTATGGAAAAAGTACGACACTTATACGACATTATACATAAATTTAGGTTAAATTAGAATGCTCACTAAAATTTTGTACAGATAATATCAACCTATATCTAAGCTAAAATCCACCTATTGTGTTAGCTGGGATGTCCTCATAAAAGGTTTTTGCCGAAAACTATATCAAAATCCTTAACCCAGACCGAAGTCTTGATCTCAGAGCTGTGAGAGCCCCTCCATATTTTTATATTTAATTTTTATTGTTTCGTTTTTAAAAGTACATTAGGTACTGGCTTATGATTTACATTTTTTGTGTTTTTATTCCTATCTTACTGGAGTTTTGATTATATAAAAATAAAGGGAAATATATAATATACATTTTGTAATTGTTTTGATGATAAATTGGTTTTACAGAGGGCGTATAAAAAGTTAAACTTTAAATTTGTATATTTGTTAGTTGATTATTCAACAGTATGTAAGATTTTTTTTTCTCGATAGAGAAAATTTTTTTTTCTTCACACAATTTGAAATTGTGGTGAATTAAAAATGTATGTCTGTCTAAAAAACCGCTGGAGGGATTTCAAAAAATTGGGAAGAGCTGAAAAGACGATGGGTTCGATAACTGTCAAGTGTGTCAAAATCAAAAATTGAAATTTTTTTCCAAAATTCTGATAATATTCCAAAACTTCAATTTTTTTCCAAAATTCTAAAAATATTGCAAAAATTATAACAAAATCAACAATACAAATTTTTTCCAAACTCTAAAATTATTCCGAAAATTATAATAAAATCAAAAATTAAAACTTTTTTCAAATTTCTTTTAGATCTGTTATAGTTTTCCGGCAACGTATTGATGTTTCGTGTTTGTTTTGCAATAAATTTTTAAACAGAGATAAAAAAATATATGTACTTTAACAAAAAGTTTTATGTTTGATATACATCTCTGCCCAAAAATAAGAATAATGTCCTCTTAAAAGATTTTTGCCGAAAACTGTACCAAAATCCTTAACCCAGACCGAAGTCTTGATATCTCAGACCTTAAGATTTCAGCCTCTTCATATTTTTAATAATAATAATAAATATCACTTTTTTATTTTTAAAATGTGTTTCGTCGATTAATTGCTTCGCGAAAAACGGCCAATTTGTCATTGAGATTGGTTATAACTTATAAATCTCCACATCCGAATCGACGCTGTGAAAAACACCTGTATTTGGATTTTCACGTTCATTTATCTTCTAAAAAGTACAAAACAGAGAACAAATTGTTATTTTAATCTTGTTTGAAATAGCCCACGAAGGACATTATAATAATTTAACCTAATAGCCCACAAACAAATATTTAACATTTCATTATTTTTACAACAACAAAATATAATAAAATAACAATAACTTCACACCTTGTCATATTTGAATAACTTAAAAAACGGTAACCAAAAATTTACCTTAAAATATCTTTTTTTTTTATTTTTATTATTTAAATCAACAATAAAAAAGTCATAATGAGATTTTTTTGGTGTGCTCTCAACGGTGCCTGTGTTTGTTTTCTTTCGCTTTATTATTTTTTTCTAACATAATGGCGTGTTTGCCTACCTTTTAAATAAAAAATATATTTTCTTTAAACCATTTGGATGTTTTTTTTTGGAATATTTTGTTAACACAAAAAAGATGCTTACTTTTTAAATTTTTAATCTTCTTTATTATAATCTTGTTAGAATTTATAAAAAGGTGGTGGTGGGATACATAATTAAATTGGCGCAATTTTGGGTTGAATTAGTAGTCAGCATTAAATTTGTATTAAAAAATATAATTACAAAAGTTGGACAGTGAAATTTACAAAATTATTAACGAAATGAGTAACGTTGAAGCTAAATTTACCTTAAACAACGATTCTAAGTTTATGCAACCGTAATATGTTTTGTTGCAGTTTTGCTAAGCACATGAATGGATGGGTTATATGGTGTTGAACGACGCAGTATATTTATGTGTTCTTCGAAAGCAATATTTATTTAGCAATAAATCATTTCATAGAACAAAATTTAATGTATGGCAATATTTCATCTTCAAATGTAGAAAATAAAAATAAAATATGGAGGGCGCACCAGGGTTGTCACGTTTTAAAAGTTTCAAAGTAGGACACACTACCCCTAGCGTCTCAAAACTAAAAAACTTGTTAGATTTGTACCACTTCATTTTTCAGTTATAAATAAGTTTTTTTTTTTTAAGTTAGGTTTCAGTTTCGTGAAAGGAGACGTGGAAATAGAGCTCTAAACCTAAGCAAATTGGCATAGTAAGATGGATCGAGATGCGGTTTTTTGCATTCAATTCAGGAAGCCCTCAGGAAAGTTTGTGAACATAGCCACTTTTAGGCAAATGCATATTACACCCGTGCATAAGAAAAATGCATTTTTTACAAGTGCATTCAGTGATGCATTCAGTTTAAAAAAAAATTCAAATCTTGGTCAATGACCACAGAAATAGACCCATTTTTGGTATTCGAGGTTTTTGGGGTCGCTGAACACAAATATGATGTCGGCGATGACCTCCTGCGTACCGAGGGGCCGGGGCGGGTTGGCATGCACCTCACCTCCTGGAACTTTCCATAAATTCAGCTCGAAATTGATCGAATATTGTTGGTCGTGGGGTTTTGGGGCCGCTGAATACGAAAATGATGTCTGCGATGACCTTCGTAGTACCTAGGGGCCAGGGCGGGTTATATACACCTCATCTCCTGGAACTTTCCATAAATTCAGATCGAATCTTGTTGCTCGTGGGTTTTTGGGGCCGCTGAACACGAATATGATGTTGCCGATAACCTTCGGAGTACCTAGGGACCAAGGCGGGTTATATACACCACATCTCCTGCAACTTTCCATAAATTCAGCTCGAAATTGATCGAATCTCGTTACTCTGGGGTTTTCGGGGTCGCTGAACCCGAATATGATATCGGCGATGACCCTCGAAGTATCTGGGGCCCATGGCGGGTATATTTAACTCATATCCTGAAAATTTCCATAATTAGAACTCGATTATTTAATTTTTTTATTTTTTTAGGGTTCCGTTTTTTATACGGAACACTATTGGTGAGAGTAAAACGTGTTTTTTACATTATATCGATTATCTCGTAAACTGTAAATGCTATGGACTTGAAATTTGGCATGCGTATAAAACTAACCTGTCCACATGAAATGACGGATACAAATTAAACTAAAGTGGTTTTCGTCTGGTTTACAGGGCTGAGATGTGAGACCTTTGAGAAAATACATTTTTTTATAGATTCAAGTAGGGTATCATATGAAAGGGATTTATTTCAGTATTCCATAAAAATTTATTTTGGAATTTTACACCTCACCCTTTTTTGTATAATTTTGAATAATGACGTTTTTTTCGCGTTTTCTTGCCTCGATTAGCTCCGAACCTATCTGATCGAAAATTTTCAAATGTACTTGGAATGATAGAAAAATTAGTACGTTTTTAATAAACAATATAAAAAAGTGTCATATTTCTATACTTAGATTTATTAAGGGGGTGGAAATGAGGAGGGGTAAAAACACTATTTAAAATGTGGTCAAGTGGGGTGTCATTTGAAAGAGCACTTAATTTAAAAAACAAAGCAATTTTTTAGAATTTTGCGATGCCCAGGTTTTGAGTTATAGTAAAAAAAGTTCGAATTTAGACCGTTCCCCCCCCCCCCTACGTTGCGACACTGATTGACAGAAAAATTTGGAAAAATTCACAGAGTTAGGAAATTGGCTAAATTTTGTAAGAAAACTATAGCGAAGTCTCCAATAATTATATTTCTGTGTGTTTAGGGGACCGGGGTAGAGGGTGTAAAAAAAAACTTTTTTTGACCCAAGCGAGTAGGGTGTCATTTGAAAGAGCACCTAATTTGGAATTCGTTGCAGTTTTTTTTAGAATTTTGCGGTGTCCAGTTTTTGAGATATTGTCGAAAAAGTGCAAAATCCAGACCGTTCCCCCCCCTACGTTTCGACACTGATTGACAGAAAAATTTGTAAAAATTCACAGAGTTAAGAAATTGGCTAAATTTTGTAAGAAAACTATAGCGAAGTCTCCAATAATTATATTTCTGTGTGTTTAGAGGACCGGGGTAGAGGGGGTAAAAAAAAACTTTTTTTTACCCAAGCGAGTGGGGTGTCATTTGAAAGAGCACCTAATTTGGAATTCGTTGCAGTTTTTTTTAGAATTTTGCGGTGTCCAGTTTTTGAGATATTGTCGAAAAAGTGCAAAATCCAGACCGTTCCCTCCCCCTACGTTTCGACACTGATTGACAGAAAAATTTGTAAAAATTCACAGAGTTAAGAAATTGGCTAAATTTTGTAAGAAAACTATAGCGAAGTCTCCAATAATTATATTTCTGTGTGTTTAGGGGACCGGGGTAGAGGGGGTAAAATAAACTTTTTTTGACCCAAGCGAGTGGGGTGTCATTTGATAGAGCACCTAATTTGGAATTCGCTGCAATTTTTTTTAGAATTTTGCGGTGGCCAGTTTTTGAGTTATTGTCGAAAAAGTGCAAAGTCCTGACCGTTTCCCCCCCATGCGTTTCGACACTGATTGACAGAAAAATTTGGAAAAATTCACAGAGTTAGAAAATTTGCTAAATTTTGTAAGAAAACTATAGCGAAGTCTCCAATAATTATATTTCTGTGTGTTTAGAGGACCGGGGTAGAGGGGGTAAAAAAAAACTTTTTTTGACCCAAGCGAGTGGGGTGTCATTTGAAAGAGCACCTAATTTGGAATTCGTTGCAGTTTTTTTTAGAATTTCGCGGTGCCCAGTTTTTGAGATATTGTCGAAAAAGTGCAAAGTCCAGACCGTTCCCCCCCATGCGTTTCGACACTGATTGACAGAAAAATTTGTAAAAATTCACAGAGTTAGGAAATTTGCTAAATTTTGTACGAAAACTATAGCGAAGTCTCCAATAATTATATTTCTGTGTGTTTAGAGGACCGGGGTAGAGGGGGTAAAAAAAAACTTTTTTTTACCCAAGCGAGTGGGGTGTCATTTGAAAGAGCATCTAATATGGAATTCGTTGCAGTTTTTTTTAGAATTTTGCGGTGTCCAGTTTTTGAGATATTATCGAAAAAGTGCAAAGTCCAGACCGTTCCCCCCCCCCATGCGTTTCGACACTGATTGACAGAAAAATTTGTAAAAATTCACAGAGTTAGGAAATTCGCTAAATTTTGTACGAAATTTATAGCAAAGTCTCCAATAATTATATATCTGTGTGTTTAGAGGACCGGGGTAGAGGGGGTAAAAAAAAACTTTTTTTTACCCAAGCGAGTGGGGTGTCATTTGAAAGAACACCTAATTTGAAATTCGTTGCAGTTTTTTTTAGAATTTTGCGATGTCCAGTTTTTGAGATATTGTCAAAAAAGTGCAAAATTCAGACTGTTCCCCCCATACGTTTCGACACTGATTGACAGAAAAATTTGGAAAAATTCACAGAGTTAGGAAATTTGCTGAATTTTGTATGAAAACTATAGCGAAGTCTCCAATAATTATATTTCTTTGTGTTTAGAGGACCGGGGTAGAGGGGGTAAAAAAAAACTTTTTTTGACCCAAGCGAGTGGGGTGTCATTTGAAAGAACATCTAATTTAGAATTCGTTGCAATTTTTTTTAGAATTTTTTGGTGCCCAGTTTTTGAGTTATTGTGAAAAAAATGCAAATTCACACCGTTCCCCCCCATACGTTTCGACACTGGTAGACAGAAAAATTTGTAAAAATTCACAGAGTTAGGTAATTTGGCAAATTTTGTACAAAAACTATAGCGAAGTCTCCAATAATTATATTTCTGTGTGTTTAGAAGACCGGGGTAGAGGGGGTAAAAAAAAACATTTTTTTACCCAAGCGAGTGGGGTGTCATTTGAAAGAACATCTAATTTAAAATTCGTTGCAGTTTTTTTTAGAATTTTGCGTTGCCCAGTTTTTGAGTTACTGTTGAAAAAGTGCAAAATTCAGACCGTCCCCCCTCCATACGTTTCGACACTAAATGACAGAAAAAATTGGAAAATTTCACAGAGTTAGGAAATTTGGTAAGTTTTGTATGAAAACTACAGCACAGTTTTTGAGTTATGGATAAGAAAGGGCTAAATTCAGATCGTGCCGCCGCCTACCTTTCGACGATGACTGACTGAAAAATTTGAAAATATTTACAGAGACAGGAATATTGGTAAATTTTGAATGAAAATCATATCGAAGACTCAAATAATTATATTTCTGTGTGTTTATAGGATGGGTGTGGGGAGGGAAAAAAACCATTTTTGACCCAAATGAGTGGGGTGTCATATGAAAGAGCACTTAATTTAAGAAATGTTACAATTTTTTTAGAATTTTGCAATGCAGAGTTTTTGTGTTATTAAAAAAAAATATTTTTAGTATGTAGCCTTTCCACACCCTTAAATTTCAACACTCGATTGACCGAAAAAATAATCAAATTTAATCCATTTACAAGCTGGTGTAATTGAATCTTTTTTAAGTTACCAAAAACATCTATGGATAATATTTAACCTGAATTAACATTTTTTTTGCCATTTTTGATCAATGTAGATTTGATTGTAATTTACTATTGACATTTACAATTTAACATTTATTTTGTTATGTGTCTATGGTCTGAAAATATAAGGACATTACAACACAACTTTTTGTCAATAATTTTTGATATTGTGTTCTTTTACATTCACGGAACCCTTGACGAGCGAATTTTATTCGCACTTGTCTGACTTTTTTTATTATTGAAAAGAGTTTTACAAAAATGTTTACGTCATATCTTTTAATTTTCTTTTTCGTGGCCCCCACTTAGTTCGCAATAGGACCTGTAAATGATGCGGCCGGCCCTGGCTGATACTCGTACATTATTGTGATGGTTTTATAATAAAAGTAGTTTATTATTATTAGGTTCTTTAGTTAGGTTAGTATATCTCTTATTATAAGTTCCACTCTTTTTCTATATTAGTGTACGCACTATAGAGTTATATAATACAATCACAGATATTATATACGTTGAGTAACACCGTGCACGTGTTTCAGAAATTTTTTATTGAATTTACTAATAATAACAAATTCTTTCCATATTCAAGAAAATTATTATAAACATTACGAAAGTTCCAAGTATATACGAAAGCAAGTCAATGTTTTGTTTAACCAGTAGGATAATTATATTCAGAGAAATTTTTTCTAATAAGTCTCTATCCTTTATATATATATAGATATATGTAATATATTCTTGTATATTACGTTGTAACGGATACTTGTTCTTCAAGATTAAAAAGGCGATAGGATAAAGTATACAAATTTCAGTAAGTTTTTCATTTCACAATTAGTATAATAAATTTTTGAAATATTATTACAGTTGATATTTTAAATTAATTTGACTCATATTTGCAGGGTATATTTTTATATTTATAATTAAAACGATATTTTTAATATCGAGTCCTATCAAAGTGAGATCTGCAATACCGACGAAGGATGCGGACACTAGTTTTTCGAGATAAAAAAGGAATTAGAATCACAGCAAGTTTTTCATTTCATAATGTAACGTGTTTTCAAACGTGTGATTAAAATTCATCGATACGTGTTTTGAGATTTTCGCGATTTTTCTGAATAAAATTATAATTTTATAATAAAAATCCTCTAAATGTTAAGGTCATATACACAGCTAAGAAAGACATTTTTCAAGTAGCAATACATCATAGCTTGAAGGTTTTTTCACTACAAAAACAATGCATTATTCGGTTTTTGTCTGATGTTGATCCGACACGAGAAGGACAAGATATTTAAAAAAATCTGAAAAAAGACGATAAAACCGTAATATGTAAAAATTGCTAAAACGCGACGATGAAATGACCGAAAAATAAAATTCGAACTTTAAGGTGTCCGTACATCATTTTTCTAGTAGTAATAATACTTATTTTTGACTCTACGTCGCAAAAAGCGGAACTATTACCTGTTTATCCAAAACTTTTAGAATAAAATTGGGATTAATGTCGTGGCGCATCACGCTTGATTTTGAGTTCGTTTTCCACTTAAAAAATGATTGTGACGCGAGTTCTCAACCGATTGCTTTTTGGTTGGACTCAAATTTTCTTGGTCCCCATAGCAAATACGAAAAAAAATATTCGAGTAATATTCCTCCATGGGAAATATGATTCCAAAGCATTCGCGCCATCACGCAAATTTATTTGCACGTACGATTTCAGGTGCTTATAGTTGAATAATATTTTATATTTAAGGAGCACACTCCTAATTTTTTTTGCCCGTAGCAAATGCCAAAAGACGCATTTCAAGCGCAACCAGAAAAAAATCGAGGGATACGTGTTTTAGGGAAAGCCATTTAATGGTGCATCACGCAAAAACGAAATAATTTTATTTCAATTTTGCGCTCAAAATTGACTGAAGAAATAATCAATTCTATTCAATGTATCGCTGATGCTGACAGAACGATAGTCACCACTGCAATAGACCTCGCAAAGGTTGTTGGTAAAATAGTGACGATTGTCGCTGAAGATACCGACATCGTGATATTAGTAGCTGCCCCAACTCCATCAGATTCTGAAGTTTTTGTCCTGAAACCCGCTCGACCTAATAAACCTGAAGAAATATACTCTTTAAAGAGTTTGGATGACACACCGTACGTCATGGAAAATATCTTATTACTCCATGCCATCACAGGATGCGATACGGTATCGGCAAATTTCGGTCTAGGAAAAGTCAAATTTATTAAAACATTCCAGATATACCCAGATCTTGTTTTGAATGCGAAGAAATTCAATGAAATTGGTTTGTCTCCTGAAGAGTTGGTTGAACATGGTTCTCAACTCCTTCTGGCTATGTATATTGCGCCTATTAGCTTCCGAAAGCCAAATTTGCTCGAAGATTACAAACCGAGCAATATTCAGTTGGCAGAGACATACAGATACAGGATGTATTTAACAGACATTGCAAAAAATAAAAAAGTTAACATCGGAAAAATTTTGCCAACAGTAGATGTTTTTACGCGACATTTGAAGCGGGTGTATTTACAAGTCCAGAATCGGTTTTTTGGAGAAAATTTCCTAAATCCAACCGACTGGGGATGGGAGCTGATCGACAATTCCTTGGTTCCAATAAGAATGACTTAGCCACCCGGTCCACCCCATATTATGAGCTTAATATTTTGTGCATGCAAAACAGACTGTGGTAATTCTTGTGGATGCCGAAAGCACGGAAGAGCTTGCAATATTGCATGTAAAAATTGTGAAGGGTCAAACGTTCACGGACATGGTAAAATTTGCGGAATCACAATTTTCAGAAAATCTGGACGAAGATTTTCTTGATGAACAAAATAAGTGCACGAACGTCGAAGTAAATTAATAAATTCTGTAAATCGAAATAAATAAAACATTTGTATTATAAAGACTTTACAGCTTTTTTCCTTTATTATATTCGTCGAATAAATAAGATATAAAAAAATAAGATTGTAACAAACAGATGGAAACTCTTTATTCCAGGATTTTTAAGGTCACTGAAGTTCGAGGTACTAGGTACTCCGGGGGTCATCATCGACATAATATTTGTGTTCAGCAGCCTCAAAAACCTCCGAGTAAAGAGTTTCGATCAATTTCTTGCTGTATTTATGGAAAGTTCCAGGATAGGAGGGGGGGGGGGGGGGGTGTATATAAACCACCCTGTCCCCTAGGTACTCCGAAGGTCATCACACACATCATATTTGTGTTCAGCGGCCCCGAAAACCCCCGAGCAACGAGCTTCGATTAATTTCGAGCTGAATTTATGGAAAGTTCCAGAAGATGAGTGAGACATACCCGTCCTTGTCCCTAGGTACTCCGAGGGTCATCGCCGAGCGACCCCAAAAACCCACGAGGAACGAGCTTTGATCAATTTCGAGCTGAATTTATGGAAAGTTCCAGGCAATGAGGTGCATATAAACCACCCTGGGCTCTAGGAACTCCGAGGGTCATCGCCGACATCATATTCGTGTTCAACGACCCCAAAACCTCACGGGCAACGAGCTTCGATCAATTTCGAGCTAAATTAATGGAAAGTTACGTATTTCTGTAATTATTGACCAAGTTATGAAATTTGTCGAAAAGTGGCTATGTTCACAAACTTTCCTGACGGCTTCCTGAATCGAATGCAAAACACCGCATCTCGATCCATCTGACTCTGCCAATATGCTTAGGTTTGGCCAATTTTTGTGCTTTATTTCCTCGCCTAAAGTACGAATGTATGGGCGTCATTTCTGTAATGCTAATTTATTTATAATGAATATTGGCATACAAATTCGCATTGATGTTATCAGCCTTCAATGCGGTAACACTCGAGAAACTTAAATCTTAAGTTTTTAAGAACTCAAAAATACAGCCAACTGCTAAACATACCGTCTGCTGATTCATTGGCACTTTCATAAAAATTAATAAACTTATGTTGTAAGCCTGTTAGATTAGATTACTCATAAATAGTAGCCAGTTACTCATAAATAGTTCTGTTTTGTATATTTACATTTTGCTTCAAAATTGTTAGCTTTCTGTAGCCAAATGTTTTACTTTATAATAAAATTCAGTTTAGTCATTTTATTTTATTAGTAATACTAAGAACAGCTAATTTGTAACAAAAGTTGTTTAAAAAACAGAGGTTAAACGGTGGATTTAATTCAAAATTATTTAAACTATAATAGTTTACCACCTGAATAAATCGTGCAATAGAGCATAGAATCACATATTGAATGAATACATATAATACATTCACATTCACATATAATAATTCACATATAATTTAAGATATTATTACAGCGATGTAAATTATTTGCTATTGTTACTAACCTTTCGACATAGAATTAAATAATCAGTCACAAATTTAAATAAAGTAAAGGTGCAATCACGATTACTTATTTTGCTAACGTGTTTATTGAGAAAAATAGTTAGAAAAAAAATCTTTTTTCTCCGATAGACAGCAAATATAAATTTTGCAGACTTATTTCAGTCAGCAAAGTGGTACTTTTCCTGCCTAGGCAGCAAAGCAAGTACTTTGCTGCCTAGGCAGCAAAATAATTAGACTTCATAGAAATAAACAGATATTGCGATTAAAAAAAAAATTTTTTTAATCGATTTTTTTTTTTCATTTTTAAAATTTTGCTTTATTTTTAAAGTAATAATTATTAAATTACATATCTCTGTAATTAATCGGAGAAAAAATTATATGTTCAACTCGGCAGCAAGGTAGATTGACTGCCTTGGCTGAATTCCTAGCCTCGCTCGCTCGGCTATGAACTATCAGCCGCGGCAGTCAATCTACTACTTTGCTGCCTAGTTAAACAAATAACTATTCTTTTCAGCGTAAGATATTGTATTACAGTTTGCTTAAAGTAGGACATTTTTATAGTAAAGGAGAACGGAGGACATTCTTGCTCCAAAGGAGGACTGTCGTACCGAAAGTAGGACACGTGGCAACCCTAGGCGCACAGTAACTATTTAAAAATTTAAGGGAACAAAACATAAATCGGGTGGCCAATAATCGGTCTGATGGTATTTTTCTCCATCATGTGACGCGTTGTGTTCCTAAACGATAAAATCCCACATATAGAATTATATAGAGGATCATTTCTTCGAGCAATACGCCATAGCTAAAGTTGAGAGTGCTTGCGTTGACTGAATAGAGCTCATTTACCAGCATCTCTAGAATATCACCTTAACTAATGATATCGTTCTACTATATAAAATAGAATATACTATAATCTATATCCCGTTAACTCGTATAGAGGGAGTGAAGTGTACGCGTGGGTTGTCACGCTCTGCAGTAGCTTGAAATAATCTTAGAACTTTTCACAAAACTTACAAGAAGTAAAATCTTGCTCCTTTTTTAGTTTTCTTTATATTTTTAAGCTCTTTTCTGTTGAGAAATCATATACAAAATGTTTTATCTTGTTTTTCTTAATTTATTTTCCATAATATAATAATATTTTTATAATATAAAAAATTTAATATCAATCTTTTGTCAATTCTGTTATAACTTGATTTTTTGTTTTACTTTTAATTCTTGTTGTGCAAAAGATATGAAAAGACCGCAGCTGTCAAATATGCCGCCAGTCATTAAAAATCTACAAAGGACCAACAACAACTTCAAGAACAAAAAATGGAAGCAAAACATAAATAAAGAAAGAAATCTTGGCAATCATGATCATTTTAGTTTTGATGATTTTTATTTAAATTTTTTTTTTTTCATTTTTGAAGTTGAGAAGATTTTTTTTAATTTTTTATTTTATTTATTTTTCTTATGTCAATGATTGATATGGAAAAGGGATTTTCAGTTTTGACATTTTACAACAATAAGAATATTAGTCTGAACCAAAAAAAAAAATCTTAAGATGAATAAAGATTCTCTTATATTATATTAAATTTTGTTTATTGAATAAATCAAACAAAAATAAATAAAATATAAATTGAGGATTTTGATTTGATCCTTATGGTTCTTTTGTATTATCGTTGACATGAAAATTGAATATTATTGGAATTGTTGTTGGAAATGTGAAGATAGAAAAATATTATTGTTTAATATAAATTTTAATGTATGATGAGTGGTTTAAATTATATTTGGTTGGGTTTGTGGTGTGAGACCACCAACAGGATGAATTCTTATTAAAAACTCTTCCAAACACTTTAAAATAAGTTGGGGTAATAAGTGATAAATAAATCATATTGCTTGTGTTTTGGGTTTTTCAGACGGTTTTTTTCTTTTAGGTATGTCCTTAGTGTATTGAATTAATTGAATTGAATTAATTAACTGTATTGAATTGTGTCGTCATTTCCTCCTTCTTCATTATTCTTGCTCCAATAAAACATGGTTAAGTGTAAGTTGCTTTTATAAAATAAAGGAAATAATAAAATGAAACGAGTTTCATCTTTAAAAATATTAAAAAAAGTGTAAAATGTTGTGTGGCATAAAATTATGTAATTAAATCTTCAAAAATACAACTTAAAAATACAGTCCACTAAAATTATAATATAGATCGTTAGATCCTACACAACTTATTATATCCGCAGGCCGCAGCCTTCAGAAAGTCCCTGATTTTAAGGTTATAAAGAGTTTTATACTCTCCATTGTCTGTCTTATCACTCTTAAGTTCCCCGAAAATGTGAAAATGTAACGTAAGATTTTACGCCCAAATGCAGATAAATACGATTCGTTTTGTCAGTTTGTGTAATGGTTCACGTTTGGTACCCAACCCATACATCAACCCGGGTGTAGTTATTGTTGTAAGACTCAAATTCAAGTTTGGTGTTACTTGGAACATACGGTGATCCAACAAGAGGTTTAATTAAGAAAAAGGCTCGATTTTAGCTTTTATGTCTGTATTTTATATGCTGTTGTTTGAATCAAGCATTGATGTCAATTATTATAAGTATTCAACTCATTAAATTCGTTCATTGTGGCACATTTAATCATTTTTTTAACTTTATTTCTAGATTATTAAAGTTCCAACCTTACTCTAAAGCATACATCTAAAGTCAGATCTTGCGCTTTTTGTGGTGAGGGACCGGCCGTTACTGAATACAACACGTGATTGAGGTTTAGGCCATCAATGAATTAAAATACACTAATACTATTTCCATTTCTTTCACAACCAATCAATTACAACAAATACTGAACAAAAAAAATAAAACAATACGAGCTTTCAGCAATTCTTATACTAACATTTATTATATGTGATCAGTGAATATTCATAATTTAAAAAAAAAACAAACATAAGTTTTATTATGCACAATTTGACACGACATAACTTACATTACTTCACTATATAGATATAAAAAATCTATATAAATTTACTTTAAACACAAAATTTAATTGAAAAGAAAAAAATAGATATATAATTTCTAATTAAATATTTACTTGTTTTTTTGTTTTTTATCCTACATCCGAATGTTGGTTGAAAATCACAAATCAGCCGTTGATTGTTGTTGAAGATAATTGCTTAGTAGCCAAAGTACAAAGTCACATCTAGCAGCTCTAATTTGTAATAACTAAATTTTTTTTTACATACATATATATTTCCGCTACAGATCCAGATCTTAATTAATGTAGTTCCTTTGACTCCCAAAAACCAATAGACGTCCAAAATCTTCCAACATCATATTTTAGTAATTTCCCCTCACAATCCTGACTTGTTTAATAATTTTCTCTTATTCTTCTATTCCACATATTAATCATTTTCCCTCAACAATTCTCGACCGTTTAATTATTTTTGCACGATCAGGCGATTTTGCATGTTTACTGATTCGTAAAGAAACATAGCAAGTTTCGTTTACAACTCACAGGTCGGTAAATAATTACTTACCGTCTACCGATAATGCAGGCGGTAAGTAATTACTGACCGGCAAGGGAGACCCAAGGGTGTGAACAAAAGCGATTTTTTTTACATAATCATGTACGTCAATTTTACTAGTTTCAACTTTAATAGTTATTTATGTATCAAGGGAATTATAAGGATATTAATTCCCGCTGGAAACGTTTACTACCCGAGGGTCTCTGGCCCAAGGGTTAGTAAGCTTCACTTAGTATATTACATATCTAGAGTTGTAAATAGCATTTTACATGCGAGGGAAAATTTTGCGCACGAGACGCGTAGCGTCGAGTGCAGTATCTTCACGAGCATGGAAAAGGCATTACAACTCGAGATTTGTTATACACTTTTTCTACGACTTTGTTTTAATGCACAAACGCATATAATTACTTGAAAAAATGAACTTCTAATTACAAATTAAATGCAAATAGTTTACAAATTGTAGTAGACTTTGCATTATTCTGTGTCAAAATGAATTGAAACATTTAATTTTTAAAAATCAAATTTTTCTTTAGATAAAAATTTTTCTTTTTATTAAAAGCGTGCGGTAATATATATATGAAAATCCATTACCGCACGCTTTTTTTTTACTTACCGCACGCTTTTTTTTGACTTACTGCACGCTATTTGAAATAATCAATTTACATGTCATGGATAGTGCGATGTAATTTATAATTTACTGTGAGGTAGGAAAAATTATATTTAAATTATGTTGATGACGTAAAATTACGTTTGTTTATAGTATGAATCAACTTTATTGGTTTTTTTTAGATTGACGACAATTGTCAGTTATCTCCATATATAATGTTTTTTTATTACACATAAATTAGCGAACCTCAACAGCCGGTTTGACGTATAACATTTAGTTTCTGTTATTAAATACCTAATAAACTAATGTAAATCTACTACAATTTTTTTTGATATTCCTAACCTTTAAAATTCCTAATAATTAACAATGCTACATTAAGATTCTTTTTTTTAAATTAACCTAATTGTGTTTTTTTTTAAATAATGTTAGGTTTAGTTCCGCCACATTACAAAACCACCTACTAAGATGAACATTAAAAATTATTTGGAGGGGTTTTTGGTGATCAATTAAGCTTAAGTACATATTGGAAATCACTTGAATTTTGCAATTCGAAATAACTTTTCATTTTCTCTTAAATTCCTTTCGAAAAATTTTTTGTTTTTGGTGCCAGGATTCGAACTCACATCCATCAAAGACACATGTTCAAATCCCTTGTGTCTTACACAACTTAGCCATAGCGGCGATGACGAACTCTATTTTAATTTTCATGTTCAGATAATTTCTAAATTGAACTTCATCATTTTTCATATTTACTTAAGTTGAATTAAAAGTTATAATTTTCGTGTTTTTTAAATGATTAGATTTAGTTTTTACTATCATAATTATTGTGGTCGTGCACAAAATAGTATATACACCTCGGGAGACAGCATTTTATCTCCAACAGTGATATGTAGCCACCACGCTTCGCCCTACAACTTTACCTATAAAAGCTTCAACCTTTGTATGAAAATCAATACATTATGAATGACCAACTTTCCGCGTTGCAACTTGGCTCATACTGAGTATATCGATATAATCGAGGACATAATATTACACTTTTTGTAATTTTTATACGGAAAAATGTCATTAATTTGTACATAATGGATATAAAACTTAAAAGTATTTCACACAGTTTTTTTTGTTCAAAGCCTTGCGTCCGAATAAATCATGCTATCTTATAATTCATCTATCAGTTAATAGAATGCGTTAGTCGAAAGAAATTTTATATTGTTAGCACATAAAAAACAAAAAAACTGTCTAAAAACATTTCCATACAAATTTGTTTTGAAATTTTAGACCATTTTTAATTCGCTTTTGTGACCTCCAATATTTAATTATTTGCATAATCTAACTTCAGAATTTAAAATATGTATTGGTCAAAGTACAAAAAATCAAATGTTATACAAAAAATATATGGAAATAAGCGCGCCATCTCATGTGTAGTAATAGAACTTAAAATTAAAACATTGAGTAAATCAATCATACTAAAATTTTACACACAAAATTTTACACTACAATTTAACACTTCTACACAAATGTATGCAAACGGTATGATTATTACTAAATATTAATCTCTAACGAGATACTACATTAACGTTTATTCTCTTTCTATACTGACTGCACCTCCCACTTCTATTTATCTAACAAATGGGAACGGAAAATTGTTATTTATAGTCAAAAATCTAATGTTGCATCTATGCTAATATGTGTTAAATATTATTTAAATATTTTTTTATTCTTACAATTTCAAAGAAAATGTAATTATAAGAGCCATAACGTAAATACGAACATATCGTTTGTTGCTTTGCAACATACCGTTTTGTCAATGCAACATTTATTTTTTACTTTTCAGTTCGTTTTTCTAAAAGTTTGCTTTTAGAATTTTTTTATAAACAAAATGTGTTGTGAAGTAGGAACTACAATATGTGGTCATAATAACATATAAGCCTTCTAAGGTCTAACTACATACGTCTTGAACTTGACTGACGCAATTTTCTGTTTTTGGTTTTTATATTGGTTTTTTAAGGAATGGAAAACAATAACTACCATCACATATAAATTATACCAATACCAATATTTTTCAAAATACCAATATTTTAATACTGAATTCATTTGCCAACAACCCTAAGACATTACCTTGGCTAGTGATATCTCACTGATATTGCCAGTCTCATGTTAACTTTAACCAAAAATATAAAAAAACAAAATAAGGAAAAATGTATGTCCATCAACATCTTTGAACGTATGTTGTTGTGGGACATGCGTCTTAAAAGGTTTTTATGTGTTATTGTGAAGTAAAACTCGAGTAAAAAAAAAAACTCATATGACAATAACAGGGACTGGATTACGCGGGCTTATCACATCCATATATAAAATAATAAAAAAAAATTTATTAAATTACAAATGAACCAACACTGATCTTTCCATGCATAGAAAATGTAATTAGGGCTGTTATAAGTGTTTAGATGTTTAATCAAACGTTGTTGAGACATGCGTTCCTCGAGCTGATACATATAATATTGAAATGAAATGAAATGTTTCTGATATGAAAAAAATAACTGTTTAGATGAAAAAAAATTGAAGCTAGAATTAATCTACATATTTAAAACTGCAGTAACATTTCAATATAAGAAAAAATGCTTCCCATGAGACCACACTTGTTGATTTTGTTATCACGATTACAAAACAAATAAAAACAAAACTTACAGATTCACCTTAAATTTTTAATAGCTTAAATAAAATTTCAGATAGAAATGTCATTGACTTAATCTAGAACACTGATCCCCTTCCTAATAAATTGATATTAACATTTTTAGTTGAAATTAACAAGCGCTCGCTCGCCTTTGTTATCGCATTTAACCAAAAACAAATTTACCGACCAATATAAATAACTTCTGTTGGCATTTACTAATAACTTCCCATTCTTAATATTGAAAACCGTAAATTAGAAACGGTAAATTACAACTTTATATAACAAAACGTTTACGATGTGATATTAAAATTTCCTCAAATTATGTTTGAGAATTTTAATTGTGACATTCATGGTCTAAAAGTTTAATTATTAACAAAAAATTTGCATTTATTGAAAAATTATTAAAAATTGGCCTAAAAGTTAATTATAATTAATGAGTATAGTAACATTATCTCTTTTGTTTTTAATTAATTTCGATCGTTAGTGTTCTAGTTCTATAAAATATAGTTCTAATAATCTTTCCTTATCGTGATTAATCTTCAGCGGTATTTGATTGTTTTAACTAATGATATTATAATAACAGTAGAGATCTTAAGCGGAAATTTGAGATTAAAAATTTGGTCTTTACCAGAGTGATATCAGTTTTCATTATTTCGATGGAACGACAATGAATGTTTGTCGTACAGTTAGTTGCTTTTATACCCCTGAATGGATTAAAAAATTTACAGGATTAACAATACTAATTAAAATTGAAGCGTATTTTTCAACGTTTAGTGATGTGCTGATTTACCTTATTTGTTTTTAAGAATTTTGATTACTAGTTAAATCCAAGGCGTCCATCAACACTTTAGCACGAATGTTATTGTGGGATATTGATCTTAAAAGATTTTTGTGTGTTGTTGTGACAAATATTGTAACCCCTACTATACAACACATTTTGTACAAAAAATATTGCGACGCTGATGCATAGACTAACTTCACCACAGCTCTGGAAACAAAATGTTCTGGATGTATAGTGAGCTAATAGCCATAAAAAACTTTAATTAGTGGGTAACAAATGTTATAGATTTCGCGTAGTTCTAATTATATAAATGACAAAGAAAGCTGTAGTATCCCAACAAACATAAATTCTGTAGTACGAGAAAAAGTAAAAAAATGTTTTACCGGAAGTGACAAACCGGAAATTGGGATGCAGAATTACTGTTGTGAACCTTAATAAATGCTTATGTACCAAGTTTCATCCAATTCGATTCTCAGGTACAGATATTATGCAGCTTTAAAACTTTAAAAAATATCGCTCAAAAACTAATCAACTCCTTGCCATACATATTTGCATCTTTTTCCAAAGTGTCATCAAAATTCATTCACGAATGAATGTTGTATATTCCCAACAAACATTGAATAAATAGTGGCACAATAAACAGGTGTTTGGAGTTCTCCCTACCACTTATCCCAATATTGCCCAAAAACTAATCAGTTCTTTGTCATTTAAGTCTCCATCTTTTTTCAAAGTGCCATTAAAATTAATTAAAGAATGAAGTCTGAGTGCTCCCAAAAAGCTTTAAAAACAAAGTGTGAAAAATCAGCAGTCCGATGGTAGAACCCTCGCCACTTTCATCAATGTGCTCCAAAAGATGATAATTATCTTCTCACGCTAATTGAAATCTTTTTTATAAGTATCATCACAATCACTTCATAAAGTGATCAGTGCATAAAGACACTGAACTACATTCAAAAAATTACACAAAAACAAATTTTACCAGTGAAAAACTGGAAGTTAGGATGCGGAACTGTTGCGAACCGTACTAAATGCTTATGTACCAAGTTTCATCTAATTCGATTATCAGGTACAGATGTTATTGAGCTTTCAAAAAACAGGTGCTCGGGGAACCCCCTACCACTTTGTTCACTATCGCTCAAAAACGTATCAGTTTCTTGCCATACATATTTGCTTCTTTTTTCAAAGTGTCATCAAAATTCATTCACGAACGAATGTTGTATGCTCCCAACAAACATTGAAAACATGGTGGAAAAAACCACCTGTTCCATGGTGGACCTCCCAACATACTATCCAATACTATCCGTACTCCGCATCTTGGTACGCAGAAATATTGGAAACGGTACTAAAACCTTATATTTCAAGTTTCCCAGATCATAATCCGAGATTAGAAGTTATTGAAGATTTAAACTTAGAGGTGTTAGGGTGACTCCCCGTCATTTTGCCCAAATTTGAAATGAATCCAGATCTTTCATTTTCAAGTGAACCTTACCATTTGCCATAGTTTCAGCAAGATCCTATGCAGGAATGTCACCCACAACAAACCCATCCAACTACACACCCATCTACAAACAGACCAAAATTTTTATTGACTATTTAGATATAGGATGGTCCAAAACCAAAGAAAAATCAAAATTTGGACATTACTTCACTAATGACTATTTAGATATAGGATGGTCCAAAACCAAAGAAAAATCAAAATTTGGACATTACTTCACTATTACTAATTTAAAATTGTGGTGAAGTAAAAATAAATTTATCCTGAAATTGACAAAGATTCCTACAATCAGCGTTGCCACTCAAAAAAATTTAAATGTATCCAATTTTATAAAAAAAATGTATCCAAATGTATCCACTTTTTTGAAAAAATCAAACATGATTATTTGATATTGCTAAAGGACTAATTACAATATATGTTTAGTACAATTCAGTATCCTGATCACATTTATTTATAATATAACAACAAAAAAATCACATTAATTCAAATTTTTATATCTGATGATTTTTATATGTGTTTTATTTGATGAATAAATTCCATATACATTTTTTGCACAGTTTTTGTCACCTCCAAAAATTCCTCTTTTACCAGTTTATTGTATGCTAAAAATGATTGTACTGCATATCCCATACTTATTTCAGACAATTGTATATGGTTTTCTTCATTTTCAAAACCTATAAGCTCATTTACATTCCTTAGATTTAAGAAACGATAAGGGTCTATAAAATTGTATAAAATGTTTTTTAAATCGACTGTTAAATTATTAAAAAAAATGTGATTGATTTTCAAAAACTGTTTAAAATTAGTTCTCTGCTCGCCAATTTCTTCTCCTCCAAGAACTAAAGTGTGTGTGCTTCATCATTTTCTCCAAATTTAATATTTTTCTTCGTGCACTCCTCCAGTATATATAACGTTTGTTGTTCCAGTATACATAACGTTTGTCACTTCCGGTTAAAAAATTTTTAAAAATATTTATTGTGTTTAAACGTACTATAGGCTACAATTTCAAATTGATTTCCATGAAACGTTTGTAAAAGGTTTCAATTAGGGTTTCTAATCCGGATATCCGGATATCGAATTATCCGGATTATTCGACCATATTTTGACTATTCGATTATCCGGATACTTTTTTGCAACTATCCGAATATTAAAAACCCTTTATTTTGTAAAAAAATAATCGAATTGCGTTGCAAAGTTCAAATAAATATTAAGTTGTGTTGCAAAGTTTGTTAGTGCAGTGAAGTGACTATAAGTTTTAAAAATTTCTTTACAACTTTATTGTTTTGAAAACTGTAATCATTGAATACTTTATGAAACACTTCGTGAATCTGCAATGTAAAGGTATTTTACTATAATTTATTTAATGCTATATTAATTTTAAAAAAATAATGTTTTATAAACAATGAAATCTGAAGTGTTGGCTATTTTTTTAAAGCTAATGAGAGCTGTACTTCTAAATTATGACTCTGAGGAAATCACTAATGAAATTACTATTGAAAGTGAAGATGAAGAAAGTCTAAGTAGTGAAGTTTGTATAAGAAATCGTGACTGCAGAAAGTATTTGAGAATGCTATTGCTTTAATTACTTATGTTGAGAAGCAGAATGGAGGAAGTTCCATATTGCTGAAAAAAGATTTCAATTATTTAAATAATTATAAAACACGGACGGGCAATTTAAATATTCTAAATCGCGTATTATTACCAATAAAACCGACACCGACTGCAACGGTGCGGGTATTTTCAATTGCTGGGATAAAAATTAGAACTCGACTCAATTTCGAGACATTATAATAATTAATTAATTAATGCAATAATTTTTCTAAAATATGCATTTTGAAAAAATTGATTTATAAATGCATCAATAACTTAAATTAATGAAGTTATTGATGAATTTATAAAAATGCATATTTTAGAAAAATTATTGCATTAATTAATTAATTATTACAATGTCTCGAAATTGAGTCGAGGTCTAATTTAAATCAATAAATAATAAATAATTTAATTAAATTTATCAATAATTTTATTTTTTTATTATTTTTATGATTTGTAACTATTTTTGTTATTTTGTGACTATGTATAAAAATTAATTAATATAGATACACGAAAAATATACATAAATGATTTAAATACCGCAAAGTAAAAAACATGTTTTATTTATTGTTTAATTATCCGGATATCCGGATTATCCGGATAATGTATTGTTTATGTATTCGATATCCGGATAATCAAATAAGTCGGATATTTAGAAACCCTAGTTTCAATCATTATGAGACAGATTTTATTAGCCTTTTTGGGTACATAAGACAAAGGGTTGGGTGGTTTACCATAAAACAGTTGATTTTTTTCACTATGTTTTAGATGTTTGTCAGGTGCATACAACATTCATTCGTGAATTAATTTTGATGATACTTTGACAAAAGATCCAACTATCCCGACGAACATGCTGTACATGGTGCTCGAGTCTATGCAAATTTCATACACGACTTGGATCTTTGAATACGTTATGAATCTTTTCTAGATCAATATTTTTAGTAACGTCATCACGATAAATGAATATTACGGTCGTATTTTCAAGTTATAAAATGAAAATGTGTGTGTGATTTGAAATGAAAAAAAATCAGAACTGAAAAAATTTAAATATTTGTGGCTTACATACAAAAGATAATATTAATTTTCCACAATTTTCTTAATTTTATCAAAAAATCATTTAAATATTATTAAACCGACACCAAAAATGACAAACAAAAATTAAATATGTAAACATAAGAATTTTTTTGAATCACTCAAATCAATTATTCATAGTACCCGTTTGTGTTTTGTGAATGTTTTCATTACCTTCACAAAAAAAATTATTTCGCACATAATTTTATATGCAAATTAAACAAAATTCATCAATTTATTATTACGAAAGTCGTATTATCCCAATAAATAGTTACCTGAAACCCGTCATTTAGAAAATGTTAAACTACTTTTTCACTCTTCATTTTTTGGTTTTCTTTGTTTGTTATTCTTATCATTTAATAAATTTCGTTTCGCTTCCATTTTTATTATTTGTGAAATATGCTGCTAACGTTTGTGTGCACGTATGTGCGAAGGCGTTTTACGACATCTGCACGGTATGGTGCATATCATATGAATGACATGAACTATGCACAGATTTGTATACGGGAATTTTGTAACATGCACAAATAATGTACATGCTACGCACTTTTTTCAAAATTGTTTTACGGGTACGTATGGCAAGATGATAAGTTTTTTAACCATAATCACACAGTGATTGGAGGTCTTCTAAGCACCTGTTCTTAGAAAAAAAATACTTGGATAAAATGTGGTACATAAGCATTTAGTACGGTTCACAACAGTTTCGTTTCCGGTTTTTCACTTCCGGTAAAATTTTTTTTAGATTTTTTGCATATTTTTCAATTCAACCTATAGACCACACTTCAGCCTATATAGGTTAATGAAGCTGATCTTCTTACTTTTTTGTCTTTAAACAATTTTGATGACACTTTGACAAGAGATAGAAACTTGGATGACAAAGAACTGATTAGTTTTTTGGACGATATTGATATAAGTGGTGGATGGCCTACCTAGCACCTGTTTATTTGAAATTTTAATAACTTCAGCTCCAGATAATTGATTTTGATTAAAGTTGGTAAATATGTGTAAAGAATGATTTTTAACAGTTTGTATCCTATAATCCGGATTATCACTTCATGTAAAGTGGTTTTTTACTTTTTTATTCGTACAACAAAATTTGTGTCTGTTGGGATACTACAGCTTTCTTTAATGAACTAATTTTAATGACTCTAGCAAAACTTGGAGATTAATATGAGAACGAACTGAGAAGTTTTTGAGCGATAATTGACATAGTGGTTGGAAGCGTCGCAGCGACTACTTTGAAAAAAAAACTACTTTAAACTTTGCCCCAGTTAAATATTTAACTAAAAATTTGAGTAAAAGCTACACAAAAGCAAACGCAGTTAACATGCAGAAAAATACTTTCCCAGGTTGTTTGTCCTCCACAAAACTCACACTGTTTTCATTTTCTAGAACAAGTAACAAAATAAAGAAAGGTTGCTGTAGTTTTAAAAAAGATTTCAGATATGGATTTCAAACGCACCATAAGCTGTTTGATCGAACCCATAACAATTTAAAATATGTTTACCAACCAATACTAACCAACATATTTGCAATTGCAAGCATCGAGAAAATATTGAAATTCTCCTTGCACTAATCATTCTAGGTTTCACTAAAGAATTATGTGCTAAAAGTTGAACGATATAAGAAAAGAAATTAACACATAAATTATGACATAAATAAAAATTACATAAATTATGATTTACTTTTATTCTTAGTCATAATGGTACATTATGGTACAAGAGATGAAAACACTGAATTTTCTTGATTGAAAAGTTGTTCACGAGACGCGTTACCGTCGAGTGGGAAAATTTCACGAACATAAAATGTTTTTCATCTCGCGCATTAAATGCAATTTTTTCTACGATAGTAAATATGTAAACGATATTTGTTTTTACATTAGAAAAATGATTTTTTGTAGCACATGCATAAAAAATATTCAATTTTGTACTATAATAAAAAAAAAGAAAAATCTAATATTCCGCACATATGACCACAAAATATTTTGTATGCCTGGCATGCACGCCGCCTGCATGTGAGATTTGTAGTTCAATCTATCCTATATATAATATTTTTATAGCACTAAAATATCAAAATAATAATTTAAATAACTTACCATATAGTAAAAACAACTTAAACACATTGCATCATTTAAATTGCAAGAAAAAACAATTTATTTGGGTTTTAAAAGTTTACAATTTTGACAGCTCGTAGTTGGATTACTATGTTTTTTTATAAAACCGGTAGTTGGATTCCTATGTTTATTGTTTCGAGCTAGTATAATTTACAACTATTACAACGAAGATGGCGCACTTTAATTATTTAAATATCTTAAATTTGTTTATAACTTTGTTAAATAAATGATTAAATTAACAGTTAAATAAATATTTATAAATTTTATGCATTTGTTACAAAAAATAGTGTGTATTACTAGTGCGAATGCGTTTTCCAAACGCGAGTTATTACAGCACCCCCTACGGTCGTGCTGCAAACTAACTCTTGTTTGGAAAACGCATTCGCACTACTAATACAATCTACTATTACATTAGAGGAAAAAAACGATATTCACACGGGATTAAGCCTGTATGAAAAAAGACTTTTCATCTGCTATGGTAGAAAAAAATTAATTTCCACTTTTTATGAAAAAGTAAACAAACTATGTATAGGATAAAACAAGGAAATTATACCAATAATGCAGTAAAAAATTCCGTGACTTTTTCTTTTCTCCAAAGAAACTAATAAATTTTAGTTTAATGTTTCATTTAAAATTACTTTTAATATTAAGCTGAGTATTATAATCAATCAAAATATTTAGTGTCACGTATGTCATTACAAGGGTACATGAATTACAGTGAATTATGATAAAATGTTTGGTCACATATTTTTTTAAGCTTAACATGAAGGTCGATACTATTGTTTAACGGATACTCTCATATTAATAATTTTACACTTCTGATTCACTTTTTATGTTAAATATTGTATAGCACTATTGTATAGCACTTTTTATGTTTAATATTGTATAGTGCTACTTTTGTTTGAAACCTTCAATTCACTTATCAATTTACCCTTATATGTAAGCATAGTTAAAATACTTATGTTAATTGATGACATGTAAGAGAAAATGAAATAAAATTTGTGTACGCGGGTGTATACCGATACGGTTTTTTTATGACAAGTGGATAAATTCTCGTGTAAGAAAGAAAGTATAGAAAAAATAAATTGACGTTAAGTAGATGGAAATTTATTGTTTAACATAACAAAATAAACAAAATATAAATGACATATCTTGTTGTTTTTAGTTTATTTTGACATTCTAATGTGAAGTACAAAAAACATGAAAAACGTCAAAGTTTTCTTTGATGATGTTTGTGTTTTATTTATAAGTGGATCCCAAGTGCATGTTGACGAATTTTATTCCCATGAGAAAGTTTTGTATAGGGTAATTTACATTTAATTAATAGCAGTTTTATATATTTATAAAAGGATTGTTTTGTTCTGAATTATTTAAAATGCAGAAATATTACTTCGGTCTAAAATACCTAAGTATTACATTCATGAGCTAAAAGTGAAATTCTTACCCCCACTTTTTTGGCATTTCTCAACGTTTTAGGACCTACTGATTCTAAAAAAGCAAAAAAAAAATGTATGTCTGTCTGCCGTCCGTCCGTCCGGCCGTCACAACCGACGAAATCTAGAAAACGACTGAAGGGATTTCAAATTTTTTTTTTCCAAAAATAGGTACCGGAAGTGTGTCAAAAATATCGTCAAGTGTGTCAAAACAAGGAAATATGCATATTTTTTGCTTAAAAAACGGTTATTTTAAACAGAGATGGAAACCAAAGTTTTTTTTCTGTTGGTTCGGTTTTGGTTTAATAACAAATTTTTATTATGGTTTTTGGTTTGATTTCGGTTTCTTGAAATTTCAAAACTTGGTTTTGGTTTGGTTTTTTGTTTAAAGACTGTATAATTTTTTGGTTTTGGTTTGGGTTTGGTTCGGTTTTGGTTCAGATTCAGAATTTAGATTTACATTTTTATTTTTAATTAATTCTCGATATTCAAATAAAAACAGCTTTATTCGACTAATAAGTCGCATTAAAGAGGCCGTAGTGGGCACACTTAGATTATAACATGCAGGCGAAGAATTCTAATTTTGTTTCGATCCTACAGACTCATTTGGTGTAGTTTCAACGTGCAGAAGTTTTAAAAAGAAGTGATAAGATTTTTTCAATTTTTGTAGGTAATAAAACAAATTTTTAGGTAGATTTCATATAAAAATCTACCTATTGCAATGGGCTTCATCTCGGAATTTCGGAAAAATTTTTGTGCCAAACGACTATATATGATAAGCGGAGACAAAAAAACAAAAAAAAAAAAATTTATATATATATATATATATATATATATATATATATATATATATATATATATATATATATATATATATATATATATATATATATATATATATATATATATATATATATATATATATATGTATATAAACGATATGAGATATAACGAAAACGACCGGCACTCTCACGGTCGCATTTGTTGAGGTAGATCAAAAAAATTTTCTGTACTTGTGTGTTTTAATAATATCTTGGACAAGTTCGTGAATCAGCGAAATCCGACACGTGGTTAAGAAACTAGAGGCTTTTTTCTGAAAAAAATTGATTTTTTAAAACCGTTATAACGGCCGTTTGGATACTAATATTTCCAAAAATTTAAAAAATTTAGAATCTTTGGAATCTTTTTTATCAATTTGTTTTAAATCTAGACCTCTGCTGTTAGAGGTTCCTGAGTGAGCGGCTCCAACAAAAAAGTTTGCAAAAAAAAATTTTTTTTTGAAACAACCGGCACTCTCACGGTCGCATTTATAAGGCCAGATCAAAAAACCTTTTTTAAAAATGTGCGTTTTGTTAATATCTTGAACTAATTCGTAAATCAGCCCAATCCAACACATGGTTAAGAAACTAGAGCCTTTATACTAGAAAAAAACTCTGTTTTTTAGATCCGTTATAACGGCCGTTTGGATTCTAATACTTTTAAAAACTTCATAAATTTAGAATCTTTGAAACCTTTTTAATCAGTTTCTTTCAAAAAAAAGACCTCTGCAGTTGGAGGTTTCTGAGTGAACGGCTCCAACAAAAAAGCTTGTAAAACACAAAATGCGTTTGAATCAACCGGCGCTCTCACGGTTGCATTTGTGGAGCCAGATCAAAAACCTTTCTTAAAAATGTGTGTTTTAATAATATCTTGGACAAGTTCGTAAATCAGAAAAATCTGACACATGGTTAAGGAACTATAGGCTTTATACTAGAAAAAAAAGTGGTTTTTTTAATCCGTTATAACGGCCGTTTGGATATTAATATTTTTAAAATCTTCATAAATTTAGAATTTGTGGAAACATTTTAATCCGTTTCTTATAAATATAAATCTCTGCAGTTAGAGGTTTTTGACTTGTTGGCTTCAACAAAAAAGTTTGCAACAATCCCCAACTACAATTTCCAAAAACCTTATAACAGTCAATGTCAACCTTATAACAGTCAAAAAGTAAAAGATGAATAGAAGAAATTAATTTTTTTTTCTTAGAAATAAACTATTTTGATATTTTGCAGCAATTGCACGACATATGATATAGGCTGTTTTCTAAACGACGACTTATTTGAAACTTATTTATGTAGACTTACTTATTTACCGCCATTTTAAATAAGTATTTAAAAGCTATTCTAAATGATTTAGCTTTCTTATTTTGACAGCAACAAAAAGCAAATTCGAAAATAAATTTAATTAGAACGATTTATTTAATTTGATCAATTAAAGAGTTTACAAAACTTCTTTTTTTCATTTTAAATTACTACATTATTTTATTAGGGATCGAAAAAGAAATTTTATTGCTTAAAACCATTTTGTAAACAAACATAAAAATATTTGACACTGTCAAATCGAATTAGATTTTTCTATGAAAAAAAAATTTCAAATAAGTCACCTATTTAGGTTACTTATTCAAATAAGTAAGTCTCCACAAATAAGTTTCAAATAAGTTTTGGTTTAGAAAACAGCCATAGAGTAGGTTTGTGTCATAAATTATCACACACATGTTCTGTGGTAGATTTGATATTTGTTTGTTGCAAAATTGGATACATATAATTTTGCTTGTAGGTAGCTAATTTTCTTTTTAAAATTTGTTCGATATCTGTTTGAAATTAGTTTGTTTTGTTTAAACTAATCTGATACATCAGATTCTACTGGCACACAAAACTGTCTGATCTCGAAATCTACCTATTTCTAGCGGATATACGTGCCGCTTGGACTTTTTTTTAACTATTAAACCGAACCGTGAACCAAACAGAAAACATTGGTTTATGGTTCGGTACAACTATTATTTAAAAAAATGGTTTGGTTTTGGTGTGGTTCAATCAAATTATTTTGGAAAATGGTTTGGTTTAATTTTGGTTTTGGTTCGGCAAAATTTTGTTTGTTCAGTGGTTTTGGTTTGGTTCAAACGAATCGGTTTCCGTCTCTGATTTTAAGTGATAATGAGTAGGAAAAAAGAATGTGGAGAAATCTGGATGGTCGGAATTGGTATGTGAGATCAAAAACTAGATTATTGCATTATAAGTTTGTCAAAAAAATGTTGTCAAGTGTGTCAAAAGAAAGATTTTTATTTATTTTTTTAGCCAATTTTTTGGAAAGTAAAATTAATTATTTGTACGACATGAAATTTTATTATTATTATTGAGAGTTATAAGATAGTGAAAAAAATAACGTCAAGTGTGTCAAAAGAATGATTTTCATTTATTTTTTTAATAAAATTAGTTATTTGTATGAAATTTTTATTTTTATTTTATTTTATTAATAGAAGATGTAACAACAGGATAAACCCAAAAATATTAACAACATTTTTTTTAAAGTAATTTACAAAATATCGATTAAAGATTTGAAGTCTAATCGTGTGAGTTTTGGAAAAAGTTTGAATTTTTGAATTTTTAAGAATTTTTGGAATATTATTAGAGTTTCGAAAAAAAAATAGAATTTTCGAATTTTATAAATATTTTTTGAGTTTTGAAAAAAATTTCAATTTTTGATATTGTCAGAATTTTTGGAATATTTTTAGAATTTTGGAAAATTTTAAATCATTGGTTTTATTATAGAATTATAAAATTTTAGAAAAAGTTTGAATTTTTGAATTTTTAACAATTTTTGGAATATTATTAGAATTTAGAAAAAGTTTAAATATTTGATTTTATTCTAATTTTTGGAATATTTTTTGAATTTTGAAAAAAGTTTCAATTTTTGATTTTGTAAGAATTTTTGGAATATTTTTAGAATTTTGAATAATCTCAAATTTTTGATTTTATTATAATTTTTATAATTTTGGAAAAAGTTACAATTTTTGATTTTGTTAAAGTTATGCAATATTTTTAGAGTTTTTGAAAAAAGTTTCAATCTTTGATTTTGTAATAATTTTTGAAATATTTTTAGAATTTTGTTTGAAAAAAGTTTGATTTTTTATTTTATTTAATTTTTACAATACTTTTGGAATTTTGAAGGAAATATGAATTTGTGATTTTGAAATATTTTCTTGAAACGCTAAATGGAGAGGCTTTTGAGTAGTTTGCTGATTGTAAAATCTGTTCACTAAATCATGTTAATTTATGATCTGTTATAATTTTCCGACAACGTATTGATGTTTCGTGTTAGTTTTGTAATACATATCTAAACAGAGATAAAAAATACATGTACTTTAACAAAAAGTTATGTTTGATATTCATCGCTGCTGTGCCGGATGGAAAATCTTTCCTATCCACCTTCTTTCCATTCGTCACATTTCCCCATTCTCTTAATTGGATTTCATTTCAAAATTAAAAAAAAAACCGTCTTCAAAATTTATCTCAAATCTATTTGTTTCATAAAAATTGGTTGATATCTTACAAACAATAAAATTTGATGGAAATAATATTTGCATTGTATTACATTGCAAATTTATTACACAAAACTAAGGTAAATGAACTAATTGACGACACATGAATTACGTTAAACTAATTAATGTGTCGATATTAAGTTTCATTAACCTTGGTGTGTAAGTAAATTGAATTTTATTTGATTGTAATTTGAAAACCAATCAAATTACAAATTTTATTATATTTTTTAATTAATTGGCAAAAAATTTTCCAACACTATTTTATTTTTACTAATGGAATGAAAATTTATTGGTTTTAATCGGGGAGTCGAGTCTAGAATTCTGCAATGGACAGATGTTCTATTGGAATTTCTGGAAGTTAAAGTTTTGTTGTGTTGGAACATATGTGTGTTGGTACAATTAGTTAGTGTATAATTGTTGATTATAATTGTGAAATTTTGATAGTGATACCTTTTTGTTTAAATAAAAAGAAGTGTTATTCATAGATTTTAACTATAAAGTTTAAGTTAAGGTTATTCTGCCAAATTGATATAATTTAAGTAAAACAAAAGTTGTTAAAACAATTATAAATTAAAAGAATAAGTGGCCTTAAACACTGACAAAGTTATCTTAAATATGATTTAACTATAACGTGAATATACTATGATGATTTATGAATACAAATACGATATGAAAATATGATCTAAAAACTGATTGTTAATAAGTTTACTAGTTTTAAAGACTAAAACAAAATAATAAGTATATACCTGTAAATCACTATGTTCTTTGTGAATTTGTTTGTACTATCTCAAATTAAATAAAAGAAAACATTTCAACATATAAAAAAGGGAAATATACAAGTAAAAAGTTGTTGTTTTTATTTATCGAAAGAGGACTCCTGTATGGATTTTAAGCTGATAGCAACTCAAGATGCTATATCTAAGGTATGAGTTTCTATATTATTTAGTCTTGTAGCATTAAGTTAAGAAAAATTAATGTTTAGTATACTGGTTTGTTTGTTTTTTTTTGTAGAAGTATAAATTAATATGTGCTAATTTCAAATCCTATGGTGTGAGATAAGATTCGTCAAACCTCCGGGGTTCCTTTCCATCCCCCCTCCCCCCTCGTGTACATGCCCTGTTAAAATGAATTGCGTTCCAATTTTTGTTTTCTTAACCGTCGTGGTTTTGTTGTGTTATTTTTAGTATGGCAGTCCTTTACATCGAGATGCGTGTAGCCAAACCCCACCCCAGTCTGAGCAAAAGTCGTGGAATGACTGCCTGTGGCTACACAAAAACGCATCCCGATATTTGTTATATTTCCGGCGGGTTATTTTCAGATATTCGGTTGGGTGAAAGACTTAGCTGTAGACGCTTCAATGTCCCATTTAACTTTAATTTCATGGACAATCTCTTGTCTTTCGATGTTCGGAGGCTATGTCAATCACCCAGCATCTTTAATCCCAGCCTGCCGGTTATACTGCCCAAAACTAAAAACCATGAATATCTCAGAGCTTAAAATTTCAGCCCCTCCATATTTTTGCTTTTACTTTCCTGCAATGTATAAAGAAACAAATTAACGATCAAAAAAACTTTATACTTTTGAGCCTTAGTTAACTTTCAAAGCAACATGTAAGGAATATGAGACAAGGTCGAGTGCTAGTGAGCCAGCATCACTTGACTTTCGTACCTTTCGAGCGTAAACGGTTAGTTTCGGCTACCAAGATTATGAATAATTATAAATTATTGTAACGTCTACTAATATCCGAAGATACAATGCCAACTAAGGCTAAGGATCGATTCAAAATTAAGCTTATGAACGAAACATAACATTATAAAAGGAACGTATAAATTGTGTGCAACGCTGAACCCAGGCATTTCAACGCCTTGTGGAGATTAGGTAAATAGCCTGTATTTAATATATATTGTACTCCAGTCTTAAGTGGTAGTATTAATACGCCATGTTGATTTTTGTTTTAATAAAAATGAATGTTAACTATAAATTCTTGTTGATAGCATAACCGCGTTTATTTGGTACTCTCTCGATTTAGATATATAAAAAAGCAGTTGTACATGTAGTTCCTCATTTTTATAGTAGTTCCTCATTTTTCGTTAATTGGGCTCTGGTGAGGTTGAAGACTAAAAATACTGCAGGCGATCATAAATAAATATTTTAATGTGATTTTCGTTTGTATTATTGTAATATTATTATTGTAATATTATTAATATTGTAATATTATTATTGTAATATTAAACACATATAAATTCACTGCAAGTTTTGTAATGATACAAGAAGCTGCTGAAAAATAAAAGTCGAAACTATGTTTATTTGAAAACATCACTTCTTTGACTCAAACAACCGCTTAAAAACAGCTGATTTTAATTTTGTTAGGGAACGGATATATAGAATTAAATTCAAGTTTTATTCAGATCATAACCGTAGAGTAAATTAATACTGGAAAACATGCAATACTGGCTGCCATCCATTGTACCTTTAAATAAAACTCAACTTTACATCAACACACTTTACATCATCAAACTCTCATCATCTTTGGTAGCGATATGTGGTCCTGGAGATGATGCCTTTAAAACATCCTGATCATCCACTGGCTTTACTGGACAACAAAACTCCAGCTGCTGCCAAAAGTTTTAAAGATCTAGGTCCCAAAACAACATGCGTTATTAAGTGTTCTTAAGTGTTAAACGCTTTTGTAATTGAATCAACATTTTGTTTGATTGTGTTTTAAATGTTGGATATTTATGGAAAATAAATCAAATAATAAAATATAATATATGACAGTATTTCATTATAGTATGTAGGAAATAAAGACAAAACAAAAGAACAAACATTTTTTTTTAATTTGCAAAAACATAAATTAAACCGAATTGTTAATAATCGAGCTGGTGGAATACTCCTCATTTATATGACGTACTCACATCCTCAGTGAATAAAGTTCACAAATAGAGTTATATTTTCTAAATATATTGTAACGAATATGGAGTGCGATGTATTAAAGATCCATTGTTAAGATCTTTCTGGAAAGTGGTTCCACTACAGCAATATTAACATAACAGCTTAATAAATATTTGAAGATAACAAAAATAGAATAACACGTAACAGAAAACTGAGTATTTTAACTAATAGAAAAATAATAAAATACAAACTATGCCGTCTATGATAGAGTAGGTAAAAGAACGTGGTTTGAAGAGCGTGTTATTATGTTTTTTGCTATTTAATGTAAAATTCTATTCCAAAATATTATAGAGTAAATGCTATTGTTTTTACTAGTATAAATAAGGTTCCTTGCCTTGACGGAGGAATAGTTCAAAGCAAACAATACAGTTATCTAAAAATTAATCATTAATTAATTATATTCATAAATAATTAACAATAATAAAACATTTATAAATAATTTAACACATTGCTTCTGAGGATGTTCTAAGAAAACGAAATATAATGAGTAATCATAGAAAATGGGTGGGTGATAGTCTTGAATCCTCTGACTTTTGGGGTCATCAGACCCCTCTTCTTAGCTCATTTGAATTCGTCCTCTTGTGACACTTTTGCGTGCAATTCAACATTTGTGATGAACTGAGGAAAGGTATAATCGAACTTGCAGATTGCGCTAGTCGGAAATTTAAATCTTAAGGCATGCAATTCCTCTAATGTTCCGGATAGTTATTCCACTAGTCATTCTAAAAATTCATTGAAAATTAGTTCGAGAATAAATAGATTAACTTACTTTAAGCAGCTTGCGTTATAGGAAGTTTTTCTGAAAATTATTGCTTTTAGACCTCTTTGCGAGGAAAAATGTCAATTTTGTCGACCAACAAATCACGTTTTCAGACTGTTTTTCGTTAATGAATTTGAAAGTAAGTATTTTATCGAAAAAATAATTTAATTTAATTTAATTTAATTGATTAATTAATTAAAAATGTAGTTTATTAAAAAATAAACAAAATGGTGGGTGTCTGTAGACCTAATACACCACTAACCACCATATTGAAGGTTTATTCAAGAACTATAAGCTCATATAAATTAAATTTTCTTACAGCCTTTATTTTTGAAAGGGTTTGAGCAGAAAGGCCTTGACCAAGATGCTTTTTACGCACATATCACATATGCAAACTGTAAACGGCCATACCTTTCTCAATTTTTATCGTAAGTATAGAATGAAAACTATTAAAAAATCCAAACTTAAAATTGTGTTTTCTACAAAATGTTTAGTGTCATAATAGTATATTAAGAAACTAGTTTCATAATCGACGATTTTATCGCACGCAATCTGTTTAGAAAACGACCCGCGCAGCGGGGAGTTTTTTAAAGGATAAGTGCGATAAAACGTCTTATGAATCGAGTTTTTTATACTATTTTTTCTATTTTGCATTTTTTGTCTTGCAATTTTAAAGAAATGTGTATTTTATTAAAAAATAGTCAATTTGAAAGTTTGTTACTATTACTAATTATTTTAATTAATTAAAATATTTAATACTAATTTAGATATTCTGATTAATTTTATTTACATAATTATTCGTTTTAATGTTCACTGACGTTTGTATGACCAATGTGACTAACCTTGGAAGACAAAACTTTTGCGTATCGTAATGAAAGCCATTTCGATACGCATTTGGGTATCGAAATGACTTTATTTTAGACGCAATATAGAAAAATAGTTTTTAAGTTACTATGAAGAAAAATCAATTTTATTCAAAATTACAAAAATGCTCGCGAAAACAAAGCAACGTAAACTGGTGAAACTTCTAGAGCATATTACAAGTAAATTAGTAAAATGAATTGTGAAGTAGTACTAATTGTTTTTGATTGGGGTAGTAATTCGGTTAAAAAATAGGGACCAACTTTATCTTCGACATAACTCTCTTATAGTTTTGATGATAGGGACTTTTATAAAACACAAAAATCAATCAACCCCCAGCACAGAGACTGAAATTTAAGGACTTGTCCTTTTATTTAAAAGATCTTTTATTAAAAGATCTTTTATTTTAAAAAAAAACAATAAAGCTTTCAAATAACAATTTTATTTTCAAAATCGCATATTAGAATCGGTTCTTTTGTTTGTGGTAAGATTGTAGTTTTTTTATAATCACCTATTCCGTGATATGCAACATTCCTCAATAAGAAAGCTTCTAATAAATGATAATTATTTACAGAACATGCCTTTCATTCAATCAAAATCAACAACACGATTCAACATTTCATTAATTATTTCTTCAAACTAATGCAATCGATTTAAATGAACATCAGAGGCTAATAAAAAACATCAAAATAATCAAACTCAAGTTAACACAATACCACAAAAAATTATTATTTCACATGACTTTAAATCTTAATATTTTTTTAGGTTTGTGTTATTTCGGCTTAATTTTCAAGACAAAAACCATCAAAACAAAGAATTAATAAACAAAACAACAAATTTTCTATCATGTTTTTCATTTTAATTTCAATTCTTGAAGTTTATGTTTAACAGCTGAAACGACAGTTTAAGGAATGAAAAAACTTTTTAAATTAAATTAAAGAGAATTTAATTTATAGTTGTTGGGTGTTTTGTTAATGAAGCGTTTTATGTTGTATTATGGGTTAGTAAGTAGTCCATTCGATTCGAAAGTGTCACTCATTACAGCTTCACTTCAGTTGTGGGTGTCAACATCGTCAGAATTCGCAACGGAGTGGACTTTAAATAATTATGTTGTTTGCTCGTCCACAGTTTTGAGTGGTTTTAATGTCATTTGCATTGTGATCAGCTTACCAGAGAGTCTCATGGACGCTATAGAGACTAATTAAATACCGTCGTTGCTTGAGCTTCACGAACATTTGCTGCGATGCTGTAGTCGGTAGTTGTCTTTAATTACTTGATGGTGATGATGCAAAATAAAAAGGAGGTCAAGTGCGTATAAATGCCGAAATATTCCAAAACGCATTTTTAAGAAGCACTGAAGTAGGTGCTCTTTCATAAGATACTCTACTTGACTCGGTAAAACAGAATATTTTCTTAAAGGTTTCACATCGCAGCCCTGTAAAACAAACCAAAACAACTTAATTTTTGTATACGCCTTCAGTAAACCGACTAGTTTTATACATCTCTCAAATTTCCTTACTATTTATGGTTTACGAGATAGTCAATAAAATTGGAATAACACCCTTTACGCTCCCCAATAGTGTTCTGTGTAAAAAACAGAATCCTAAAAATGATGACAATCAACGATCTTTAAACGATCACTTAATTGTTGCATTTTTCGATGACACTTAAAGGTGATGTTCATCTTGTAACGAATACAGGCTACTTGAATCGTAACAATATATTTAATATTGGGTCTCTTTTTAATTCAACCGGGTCGTATAGAGCTAACAGATTTACACTGAGCGGAGCGAAATTATTCCGAACTTTTTTAGAGTATAACACGTAGAGTGTTGGTTTACACAGGTTTTATTTAAAAACGTTTTATTTAAAAACGCAGTTCACAGGCTAAATTTACACTACTCCGCATCGGTTGAATTAAAAAACAGACCCATTGTACACAATGAAACAGTTATTGGCCAAGCCGCCATGTACATATTTAATTAATTATCATAAATCAGTGGCCGACATTACTTTCACTCACTTACGTAGTGAACATCTTTGAGACTTTAAGTTACTAATTTGGGAGTTGACAAAGAAGGAGAAATTGTTTCACTAGCAAACTGATACTTTAATTCATTTTACGTATTGCTGGTATAAAATATATGAGAACACCCTGGCTTACTAACGATATGCTATTCTATATTCCAAGGTAATTTAAGGACCTAGAGCACTGTTAGACAATTTTTGATTTAATAGTGTTATTTTTAAGATAAGAGATTTTAGAGCTACTCGATTACTAGTAAAAATATTAATGGTCTTACCAGATCACTTATGGTCGCAGTGATACTGCATTTATGGCAACTATTTGAGCCAATTAAAATGCCCTAAGTAGAATTTTTAAAATACAGCCCAAAATCTTCAGCTTAAGATATAGGTTGGTGTCGCTGTTGAATAGTATATTAGCTTCATACCAGTCCTCTTTGATGATTTCTTCTATAAGTCGTTGAAGTTCTTAGGAATTTTTGCCTTTTGACAGCACAGAACCGCTGTTTTGATAAAGAACTATGAAGAAGAAAGTGGTGCACTGCAACAGAGTTACACTAAGATACTTTAACTAATTAAATTCAAGTATAGAATGTTAAATTGTTTTTGTTTTTGGAGCACTAGATATTATAAATAAAATATTTTACTTTTGAGTTTAAAACACACTTTTTTAATATCTATATGAGTTTTTTATTTACCAATTAATTTCGTTACCTATGCTAACATTATCAAGGATATTTCTAAACTGGTTTAGAAATATCCTTGATAATGTTAGCATAGCTAACGAAATTAATTGGTAAATAAAAAACTCATATAGATATTAAAAAAGTGTGTTTTAAACTCAAAACTAAAATATTTTATAGAATGTTAGTTAGTATTTTTCAGTTTCCTTTTCTTGGTAAACACAAAAAGTTTTCATAGAGGTGCTCTATATAAAGATCGCTGGAAATCGTTACAATGCATGTTCGCGTGGTAAAAGTTAACGGAATAACATTCCATATTTTCCTCATTACCGGCTCACAAGTATTTCTTCTTATTTCTAAACGTTAAAGAGGGCTAAGTAGCATGCATCTCATCTGCTAAAAGTTGCTGAGTGCCGTCTCAGTTCAGAAATCTAATAGAATAGAAATAGAAGTAACAGTACTGATGCAGTACGTGGTTATTATTATTAGGCCCGTACTATGAATCGGCCGATCTACGGTTTATAGAATATAACCAATCCAGTTTACTTTAAATGCCCAAGCAATGGCACATGGTTAACGTTAATTGGCTACTGTTATTGGGCCAGTACTAGATCCATTCATCGGCCGATTTATGGTTTATAGTAAAAGCCTGTATTAAGTTACCTTTGAATGGACAATCAATCGCCCATTAATGGTTAACATTAATTGGAATTTTATATTTGGCCAGTACTGAACCTAACTTTGGTATTTGGATAAAATTCACTAAAGTAATATCTATTTTGGAAATATATAGTTTGAAAAATTTCACCTGTAGTGTAGTTATCACTTCGCGGTTGAAAGACTAAGATAATATTGCGCAGGTATTTTTTTTTTTTTTTTTTTTTTTTTTAAAACACAAAGTTTTAAATTTCTTTTAAATAAACATTTTTATTTTTGGAGCAATGGATCTAAACATTATGTAGTTTGGAATTATAAGTAGTTTAAATTGGTTAGTGGCCATTCTCCACTAGTTGGGATTTGTCACCCATATTCGAAGATCCATAATGCTCTTCATTCAATGTCAGTTAACATTGTAGTTGAAGTATGTAGAACGGTAAAACGTGTTCTTAGAATAAATGAAAAAAGACAAAAGCTAAAACTAAAATTGAATTAACAAAAAAAATGTTGATGTTAAGTCGATCGTCCAAAAACAAATTTTTATCTCGTCGCTGGTCGAGTGGGTTAAATGGTTAACCATAAACTCTGATCTAATTGAGATAAACGTTTGTTATAAATCTTTTGATTTTCAAAGCCATTTTTGATTCTATTCAATTGCACACATTCATTTCTAGTGACTTATAATTCTAAGCAATATAATGGTTAGATCCATTGCATCTAATAGATAAAAATCTTAAATTTTCATTTTATTTTAATTATTTTGTATTTGATTTATTTAAATTTATATAGATATGATAATATTTAACATTATTGGCCCAGTCATTTTTGCTAGTACTCGGCCATTGCTGCAATACTTGTTATCATTATTGTTCAACCATTTATGGGAAATTGCTGTCCTCTAGCGCTAGCCCACGAATGGCAGTAATTTATTATCCGAAGTTGTCATCCAGTTAAATTATGTTAATGACCGAGTTAAAGTTATAGGCCGAATATGAGTCAGGGTTGTCAGCCCTCGGCTTATCATTCAGAAAAATTATGTTAATGACCCAGTCATGGTTGCCAGTTTTTACGAAGCAGTTGATATAAATTCATCAGCGTTTAGAGAGTATTTACCGATTCTACGCAGAAAATATAATTCTTTTCGTTCGTTATCTCCATGCAAAATAATAAATTCGGTGGTTTTTTTTGTTTAATTTTTTTTTTGTTGTCTTTCGTTGAGTTTCGACCGATAAATACTTTGATGAGTATACATATTGGGGTAGCTCGGAAAAATTTAAAAATGCTTATGGATCATTAAAATAAATATCGATTATTTAAGTTCAAAGAAAAAGGATTGAAAAAAGGTTTGATCATATGAAAGATTGTCGGTGGTATTTGCCTGTGAACACGGATACAAGCTAGATAAATTGGAATTACAAATTCTATATAAATAAAACACAATCATTTCTACTCAAAGGTCAATTTTTCTAAATACAATCTGTGAATATAGTGTTAAATATAGTGAAATCAGTTCTATTATTTCAACTATTGAAAAGAACTTAAGGTATTTATTATGTTGATGACAAGTCCGCGTGTTTCATCTATTTTTGCATGACAAATCGAACATTAGTAGATGTCAAGTTAAAATAATAAATTGTGCCTTGTGATTTCACTTAGATGTTGCATTTTTCAATCGTTGTAGAGTACGGATATCTATCTTTATACACATTTAATGTTGTACAACTAATTACTTAACGTTATTGAATTAATAATTTTTTATATTGTTGATGCACGCTAGGAATATTGGCTCAACTTTTGATTATTGTATTATATTATTATTCATATTCAACAATCAAAGGTCCATTGGCGTAATGATTGGTTATTTTATTATATTAATTTATAGTTTATTCATTATGATTGATTAACGAAGCGTTGAATAAACGACCAATAATAGGGTGAGAGAATTATTTTAAGTGTTAAATATATGTAGTAATCGTTATTGAAGTGGTGTAGGTCTTGGTTCCTTCGACTTTTGAAATCATCAGAGTCCCTATTTTGTAGACTTTTGAAACTTTTGCGTACAATTCACCATTTGTACTGGGCTGAGAAAAGGCATACTCGAATTCACAAATTGCATTCACAATTGCCTTGTCGAAAATTAAAAAAATCTGAAGGCTTAAAATTCCTCTAAAGTTTCTGATAATTATCTCACTATCAGGAATTAGAGTTTGTATCCCGGTCGGGAATGTCCAGGAAATTAGCTATTTTATCTAATCCCGATTCCCGAGATTTTTAATAATTTTCTGCGATTTCCCGTATAGTTTAATTAGAATTAAATAAAAGTGACATATAGAGTTTGATGTATAATCAATTATTTTTTACGGTTCAGTTTGACGCAATACGTAAAATATCGCGATAATTTCGATCATAGTGCACAACTGAACACTATACCATTATTTCGTTTTTAACAATGAAGGAAGGTTTGTAACATATTTTATAATAAATCAGGATTCATAAGCAAAAGCTTTCTATCGTTGCTTGATTCCATACAATCAATATTGACATGTCAATATGATCTTAGCATCTCTATTTCAAGGTATTCAAGGTTTTTTTTACAACAAACAAAACGGAAATCTGTTGACGAAATCCTTGCGAGATTAGCATCAGCAGGAGACCGAATTTCTCAAGAATTCAAACTATGTTTTCGAGTTTCGATAGACAGCCAAAAGTCAAGATCGCCCAATTTTAATTTAAATTAATAAATAAGATTTTCAGATTTTGTTAAAAGCATATATTTATTTATCATTTAAAAAAAAGATACTAATTTAGTTAAATAAGTATAGTTGACTACATTGGATTAGCATTCCCAAATTATCAAATACTGTCATCATAACATGTCATCATAACTAGCCGCGACTGGTAAAAGGTTAAGATCCACTGATAAGTATAGAGTATAAATTATAGTTTAGTCCCTTATATGAATGATAAACTAATATATAAATTTTAGATTTAAAATATTTCCCGGGTATCCCGATAAATCCCGGGATACGGGAATTGAGCGCTTCCCAATTCCCGTATCTCGGGAAAACTGTCAGGAATACACAATGATCATTTCATAGTACTCAGCCATTTCTACATTACAGGTCACCAATAATGGACCATTACTGGACCAGTTGTACAACCTTGTATGGGATACCAAAACCGGGTTTGCTGGATTTTGAAATACGTCCGATTAATACCCCATTAATGGTTTAAAGTTCTTGGCTGTGGTTATTTGGCCAGGACAAGAATCATTCATTGGCCATTCTATGATTTACTGAAAACAAGCAAGTATATATTTTACCTTTGAATGGCCAAGCCCTAGTTAACCCCTAATGTTAACAGTTCTTGACTAATGTTATTGGATTGAAATCATAAATCACTGAATCAGCCAATCTACGGTTTATAGAAAATAACCAGTACATTTTACTTTAAATGGCGAAGCAATGGCCTGATATTGGTTAACAACAGTTGGCTTTTGTTATTGGGCCAGTACTACAACCATGAATTAGGCGATATTTGTCATTTTGTTAAAATTCACTGGAGTAATATCCATTTTGGAAATATTTAGTTTGAAAACATTTTATAATTTTTTAATGTCCCAGAAATGGTTGCCATTACTCGGCCATCTCTGCAATATTGGTCATCATGAATGGTCCGTTACTGTACCAGTTGTACAATCTTTTATGGGTTTGTTACATATAGAATAGACATTAATAATACGGTTGGGATTGGGATAGTGTCGTTGTTGTTGTCTATGGTAACCTTTTCTTGATGGGCCACCAATGGTGGTTTTCTGTTCAGAACTATGTTTTTTACATGTATTTCTCTCCATTTTAGCTATATCTTTCTTGTGTAAATTTTATATAGTTATTGCTTCTTATAAATCTCAATTTTATCAACTTGATCGATGTACATCAAGCTCATGTCTTCACATCAAAAGTATTGATGACGCCGTAAATGCACTGTAGCAATCCATACATTACAAAATCCCAATTGTGGTTTCGAGTTGATTTTGTAGTTAATCGATGCTGAGTGTTAAAACCGTTTTAAAGGTTGTACAAGTCTTGCAGTTTTGCAAAAATAAGATCGTTGCCTTACAAACTCTCTAAAACTTTTAATCCACCCATTTTATCTACTCACATCACAACTAATAATCACTCTTCATCCACTGTTCATTTATTTCTGTTCCTGTCTTGATGTATAATTTAAAAATTTTTTTTTGTCAAAATGTCAAAAAATTAACCGATGATCGTTAAAAATTATGAAAAGTAAAGAAAATTAAAATCAAGAAAAATTAGGCAGCTGTTCTTTGATTTTGATTTACACACGAAGCGGATCATTTACATAAAGATCAAGAAGAGTGATCGTGAAATTAATTTGTTCTTAGTTTTCTTCTTATTTAATTTTTTTCTCTCTCAATTTTTGTTGTTTCTCAACGAAATGAAATAAGAAAGTCAAATAATTTAGGATTAATAGGATTTAGTTTTTTCTTGTTGTTATTATAACATTTACTTTGTATTTATTTTTATTAATGTTAAGTTTTTGTTTTATGAATACATGAAGTTGCTGGGAAGAAGAGTTTGAAGATTTATTTATCTTAAACGAGATTTAATGGTTACTTTATTATTTCTGAAGTTTTATGTATTATTTATGAGGTAATGAAAGTTTTAAATAAATTATTCAATAAATTGAATAATGAAGAACATGTTTTCTGTAATTAAACACGACTAAACGATTTAAATAGATCCCACATGTGTTAGATACAACAAGATAAAATGGCGGTTTATCAAAGTTTCGTTCGATGGTTATGAGACTAGAGTAACTATAGAAAGGTAGAAGACGTCTTTGCGGCATTTTAACTCTTTCTTGTACATAACCTTTGCAGTTTAATTTCTCAAAAATTAAATTAAATTAATAATGAATATTTAATTAATAATAATATTTTGTTGAGTTTAGTAACATTTTACTACATGGTTGTCAAGTAAAATTTAAAATTTAATCTTTTTTCTTTAAGATTGACAATTCATGTCTTTATGGTGGAGGCAGACTTATTTGTTATTTTAATTTGATCAGACTGGTTTTTAAAATTCCTATAAATTCCTTACTGAGTTTGAATAAAGTTTTTAGTATATGGAGGTGGGCATTTAAGTGATTTTTGCGTACTTTCAGATATAAGCTTTTAAGACAAGGTGACGAGTGTCATGACGATTGTCATCATAATACTTGACGTTTTTTTTTGTAAACATTTGAGCTCCTCAAAACTAAACAACCATCACAAGCACATTAATACCATCCAGTCACTGAATTAATTGAATACAATTTTTGTCTTTAATACAAAACAATATAATTACTTTCAAATGTTTTCTGTTAACATTTTATCGATTTTGGTTTTATTTATTAATAATCATAAAAGAAACATATTAACGAACCAATAATTTAGATATAAATTTGATCAAATTGTAAAGTAATAGAAAATTATAGAAATAATTGAATTGATTTTGATTGATTGACTTGATTATTGGTGACATGAAATATCATTGAAAGCCAATTTTTTGTTTCTCTAATATTAAATAATATTACTATTATTATTGGTTATTAGCTTTATGATAAATAATTTTATTAAAATTGATTTTAGAGGTCAATTGATTTTTATTATTTATTGTGATGTGAAATTAATTGGGTTTTTTATGTTTGAGAAACGACGAATAAGTTATTATTATAATTGACAATCAATCAATATGAATTTATGTTAGGTTAAAATAAGATAGTGCGATATTATAGTATAAAAATTAAATCCAAGACGTATCAAAATAATGGAGTGTTAAGCTAGACAGTTGGGAGTATATAGCTTTGCTAGTCACGCCAAGAATAACCCGTTATATTGAAAATTTTACATATAGAGACATAAATCTTTCATAATAATAATTATAAATTTATATTGTTCAAGCATGTCCAATTATGATGCGAACCCGATCAGGATGAACTAGGCTAAGCCATAATGGGGCATTCAGATCCAAGCTCTATAATCAGAAAGCATAGAATCCTGATGAAACTTTGGTATATATGATCTTTACCATAAGCTGCTTAAGGTTATGTTGATATTTTTTACAAATATGGTTGACATGATTTTCCAAAACTAGAAAGTTATTAAACATTATACCAAGGATACGTAAATTGTCCACAACTTTGATTTTTTTACCGTTAATGCTGAGCATTGCTTCTTTTTGCAGTCTGGATAACACATTCCTATTTAGGGTAATGACCATATTGCCTTAGATTTATCAGGATTAATGTTAATATTGTTAATTCTGACCCAATCCGATATGTTCACTAGGGTTTGGTTTATACGATTAATACAGCGGGAAAAGTCAAAATGCGAATCAGAATCGTATATTTGTAAGTCATCAGCAAAAAGATGAAATTTAACATTCAGAGTTAGAATAATGTCATTAACAAAGAGAGAAAATAATATATAGGATCTAATATTGATCCATGAGGAACTCCAGATGTTATATATGATGGATCAGATAAGATATTGTTATGAAGAACCAATTCTTTTCTATCACTCTGGTAAGATTTAAATAAAATTAATGCAGATTTAGATAACTTAAAATTTCTTCTTAACTTTTCTAACAGTATTGAATGGTCAACAGAGCCAAAAGCTTTAGAAAAATCAAGTAGTACTAAAACGGAAACATTTCCATCCGAAACATTCCCATCCGCAACTCAAATCTTCAACTATTTAATGATTGCTGATGTTGTTTTGTGCCTTTTCCTACTGTAGAGGGTTTAACATATGAATTATATGATGCTTATCCACATAATCCAAAATTTGAGATTTTATGACTTTCTCTAATATGTTGGAGAGACAAGATAGTAAACTAATAGGACGGAAATCACTTACAACATTGGCATTGGAAACTTCATTAACCGGAATAACGTTGGTTCTTTTCCAGGATGGAAGAAAAATGGATTTAGTGAGTGTAGTATTAATAATATGAGTTGAGTATTTAGAAATAATAGGTAGAATTAATTTAATAAAACGAATAGAAGTTTCGTCGGTCCCAACAGCTGAAGAATTAATTTCACTTACAATAATAATAATATCCTCAATGGAAGTATTAGAGAAATAAAACAGGTTGGCTCCATTGCTATCACATTCTGCATCAAATTCATTATCCGGAGGTCTGTTAAACGATAAGAAGTAACTATAATTCAGATGAAGCAATGTCATCTAATGAGAGATCTAATTTTGCATATACCATATTTTTTAAAGTTGTTCCAGAAAATGTTTGAAGGAAGATCGACATTAAATATTTTTTTTAAATTATTGAACTTTGCTAACTTAATCATAGTATTGACTTTATTTCTGTTTTTGGTGATAAAAATTCTAATTGGTGACAGTTTTATCATTTTTCCATTGAGAATAGAGATTACATATTCCTAATATTCCTATATGGTTAAGCCATCATAATTCTGCGATTTACATTTTACTACAGTATTGGTGTAGTTTAATTTATAATCAAATGAACCATAAATTAAATCATGAGAAGTAAACAAACGTAGTACATAAATTTGGGTGAAAAAGTTCAATTTAGAAATATTAGTCATAAGCAACAAGTCAGGCAACTTTCTTTGACAAAGTTAGTGGGCTCTCTAGATGTGCATACTAATCCCATCGAATTCAGACGATCATTGAACCTTCTTATATGCAAATCGTTACATAATATGTTAAGGTTGAAGACTGAAGTTACCAAGAATAACAATATCAATATCACTGTATTTACTAGCAGACTGCGTTAAAAATTGTTAACACGATTTATAAACTTAACCTTAGGAGGACAATACAATACACCCACCATAAACTTATCGTCACAGTTATTAATTATCTCTAAGAAAATCATATCAAAGTTGCAGAAAACGGCATTTTTTTATAATAATCTGATATCGAACTTCTTTATTTATATACAGCGCCTCACCACCTGCACGTCTGCCATCTCCTCTGTCTTTTCTTATAAAATTGTAGTTATTAATTGTCACCAAGCAATCGTCATTCATTTTCTTGAGCCATGTTTCAGGAGCTGCCATTAAACCAAGTAGAACATCATGCAAAATAGTCTTAAATTCATCAAAATTTGAAATAAGATTTCCCGGTTTGTTATGTGCCAAATTAAAACCGATATTATTCGACCAGAAAGTAGATTTTAAAGCAATGTTTTGGATATCCACAGAGGAAACACTCATTATAATTAGAAGAATAATAAATAAAATAGCAACAACAAATAGGGAAAAAATTACCAAAACAAAGTGTTTCAGATTCAAAATTTTAATTAATTTTGTTATGACACAATCCATCGTGTTATCTAACCAGTAGTATTTATAAGGGAGTCTGCACCCCACTCCAGAACGAGTTCAGGTTCTGTATTGGTAGATGGAAGGAGATGTATGCCTTGGTAGTGAGATTTAACGATCGACGAACAGTCAAAGATACATTCTCTTCAGTTGCCACACTGTTCTGGTTTTTCTCTCCCTTATAAACTGACTACTTGGTAATCCTAAAATTCAACATCCGTAAATGCATAGAACAACAACTTAGTACAACGACAATACATTACCTGGTTCATTATCAATACAATTAATTAATCGCGTTGCTACAACAACACGTCGTGTTGATTCATTATCAGTTTCTTTTATATTATCTCGGTTAAAAAACTATCAATCTCACAATTAGCATCGCTTAAATTCGTAAACATTCTTCTACTTTGTTTTAATCAAACAAAAGTAAAACTCATATAGTTGTAATTGCATTTTTCTATTTTTGTTGATGCTATCAGATACAATCACATATTGAAATGTTTGGGATTGTAATAGTAGTAGTTATCATCTGTTCAATTAAACTATTAACGCATTGTTGCATTTTGTGGTTATTGTCATTTCATTCTCTTTATAATTTTTAATAACTGCAACGTAAACAAACACAAATTAGTTATGGTTGTCTGTTTCTATTCATGATCGACGATAATCAAATGAAACAGAGTTTAAATGATATATGAGTTTTGTAATGCGATTGTTGAGACAGTTTTTACTAGTGCTCATATTTTTTAACCAAATCCCAGGTTAGCAGAGAGGATTGTTTTGACATTGAGCCAAGCTTGTTTTAAGGTCGAACAATGTTGGGACAAGCTTTAACATAAACTTGGTTTAATGTTGTTTTAACCTTAAATGATAACCACGTACCATTATTATTTTTAGACATTGGAACAATATTTAAATACAATGCTGGCCCAATACTACCCAGGTAAGGACAACGGATTGTTTTTACATTGAGCCAAGCTTGTTTTAAGGTTGAACAACGTTGAGACAAGCTTTAAAATAAAATTGGTTGAATGTTGTTTTAACCTTAAATGATAACCACGTACCATTATTATTTGTACACATTGGATCAATATTTAAATACAATGCTGGACCAATTTTAAAACAAATAAATCGAATTCATAGCTTTTTAATTTTTTTTGCAATGTAAATTTCATGTTATGTGTTGTTATGGTTTTCCATATTATTCTCTGTTTGTGTGCTTTCGTCACTTTTGAATTAAAATGCAATTTGAATTTGATTTTTTATTTTAATGAATATCGATTTCGACTTACGTGATCCTCAGTTCTTAAATTATTATTACAATCTTTGCTTAAACTAATGTCTTATATATACTATTTCAACTGCTATTTTTTATTATTATGTGATATATTTTATTAGTTTTAGGGTTGCTTTCATCATTTAAAATGTTGTTATTGTTTTTATGTTTATATATTTCTATTTCTTCCTATATATCTAGATGTTGTCCTTTTCTTTTTTTATATAATGTTGTTAAATTTGTGTTGATATTGGTATATTTGTGTTTTTCTATTTTTAAATGTTGGGCATATATGGATTTTGGATCACTTTTATCAATTTCACTGATGTGTTCAATAAATCTTCTTGTGAAGGACCGCCCCGTTTGACCTATATAAAATTTACTGCAGTCATCACAGGTAATTTTATAAACACCTGTGTCTAAGGTTTGGGTTTTTGGTTTATAGGTAATTTTCTATTTTATTTTTGTTATTTGTAAGCTGCAATATATCCATATATTTTTAAAGTTTTTTGCATTATTTTGAAGGTTGTTTTATTATATGTTACGCCTATGTATTTTTTGCCTGCTAAGTTTTCTTTATTCCTCAGTGTTGTTAGGGTTTGCAAATTTTTCTTGTTTTTATGTTTTCTATTTAATGTGTCAATTATTTCGTTTTTATATCCGTTTTTACTGGCTATGTATTTTATATTATTTAATTCGTCTAGATAATTTTCTGCCTTCATTGGTATATTGTTCAATCTATTGATCATGTGGTTGTATGCAGCTAGTTTATGTTGGAATGGATGATGTGATTTAATATTTATTGTTTGATCCGTTTGGGTTGGTTTTCGGATGAAATAATAAATGGAATCAGTAAAAAATGATATGGAAAGCACGATAAAAAAGAAAAGTGAAATAAAAAATTGAAATTAAAAAAGTTAAAAGAATCAAAACTAATAGAAATGGGAACTCATCATATTAACATAATAAATCAATACAGACCGCCACAATATTGCAGCTTTCAAAAACAAAAATAAAATAGAAAATTACCTTAAAACCAAAAAAACCCAAACCTTAGACACAGGTGTTTATAAAATTGCCTGTGATGACTGTAGTAAATTTTATATAGGTCAAACGGGCGGTCCTTCACAAAAAGATTTATTGAACACACCAGTGAAATTAATAAAAGTGATCCAAAATCCAGATATGCCCAACATTTGAAAATAGAAAAACACAAATATACCAATATCAACACAAATTTAACCATATTACATAAAAAAAGAAAAGTACAACATCTAGATAGATAGGAAGAAATAGAAATATATAAACATAAAAACAATAACAACATTTTAAATGATAAAACCAACACTAAAACTAACAAAATATATCACATAATAACAAAAATAGCAGTTTAAATGGTATATAAGACATTAGTTTAAGCAAAGATTGTAATAATAATTAATTTAAGAACTGAGGGTGACGTAAGTCGAAATCGATATTCATTAAAATAAAAAATCAAATTCAAATTGTTACTATAAGGAAATTTATATGATTATAAATAAAATAAAAAAAATAAATAAAAAAAATAAACATTTTAAAAAAGTATATTTTTAAATATTGCATTTTAATGTATAATGCAGTATAATCCTTGGCTAGCTAACTTTGGTTACAGTGTGGGCCAGTTGTAAATGCCTAGACTGAACCAAGATTCAGTTTATTATGTTACGCATTATTTACTAGTCTAATGTAGTGTAAACATGTGCAAGTAATTTTAAGCTTTTCTCTAATTTTATAAATGTTACTCTTTCAACAACTTCTTTCCACACATTTAAAGGAGGTCTGGAAAAAAATTGGTTTGGTAGATCTAGCCCAAGTCTTATTTGCCAGACATGGCCCAAGGACATCAGTCCAAACTTGGCACAAACTTGGGCTGTTTGAAAATATTAGGTCTGACCAAAACCCCGAAAGCTGTTGCTTGGCGCAGGTCTGGCCCCTTAGCCTTTTATTACCCGAGTATTGTAGCGGAATTTTCTCATATATTGTAAATTTGTTGGTTACAGTCCATCATTGCACAAATGCTGAAATTATATAACAATTACAATAAATTTGTTTCAACACACAGTTGAAAAAGTAACTGCAATATTTAAAGCAAGTCTTGCAGTAGGAGCTATGCGTTGCAAGTTATTATTGAATTGTAAAGTAAACGTTGCATTAAACCTAATTTCAATGCATTTCTATAAAATTTAAAACAACTCTGGCATCATAATTTATTTCTATAGAACAGCTAGAAGTTTTAATGCACCTTGCTACAATTTAATACATTAATGAAATTTTAAAATTCACTAGAGTATTATCCATTTTAGAAATATATAGTTAAAATCGTTTCATGTGTGTTTTAGTTATCGCTTCTCAGCTGAAAGTCTATAATAATAGTGATTAAGGTGGTATGTATGTTTTAATTTATTCCGTTGTAATTTTTTTATTTTAATTTGATTAATTTAGGCAGGTGCGTTATAATCAAAGTATCTCGAAATTATGATGTAATTTGCATTAAAATGTTATACTAAAAAAATGCTGCGCGTAATTTATTTAATGCAAATAACAGACATTTTTGTTGTTTAAAAAACAACTTTTGTTGTTGCTTTTTTATTTTACTCCAAGTACTCTGTTAAATATTGATGCAAAGAGCATTAGTTTAACTTTATACAGCAAGCTTTGTATTGTTTTGTAGTGGAAACTTCCGTAGGACCTATATGTGTAGCAATTTGCATTACATATTCAATTTTTTTTTAACTGTGCATTGAACCAAGCTTGGCCCAAAACTAAATATAGTAGTCAAAAGATACAATTTACATTTATTTATTTTAACCATTGGCTTAGTATGACAAAATGTATCAGACTAAGGCTTGGCCATGCTTTGATAATCATTTCTTAGTTTTTCAAGCTTGGGCCAAGCTTGGCCCATTCGATAAGCCTTGGTTTTTCTAACCTGGGATGTTTAGTTTTCGTGTCAAAAGCTGGAAGCATTTTTTGGACATGCAATTGGATATGCATGCATAGCACCTTGTACGCTATAGTACATGGGTGATGTGTTTGTTCAGGACCGTCAATGGAACCAACATCATATTCAGGTAACATACTACTAACTGAATAAGTTTCCGTTCGAATTTAGTCGTATGAAACGTAGTGATATAATAATAACCAGATTACCAACAAACCCAATAGTAGATATATTCAGAACAGTTGTCGGTTTATAGCTCGAGCATCATTAAATTTTAATCCATTTTCAACTAGTCAAAAACATAGTTTAAAAGTTGAATTCAATTATGAAACGGATAAAAACCATTTCGACGACTACAATGATCTAGACAATTTTGGGAAACAAAAAAAATAAAAATTATAACGCTCCAGTGTTCACCACCAAAATATAATTAGTTAAAATATTTTTATGTCCTCTTGTTTTTTAATTCTTTTGAATTGAATTGTTGTTTTAGATCTAAGGGTCTGCTAAATTAGTTTTGTGTATTAGAGATTTTTCCGCGGTAGAGTCCGCGCATGGTTTAGTCCGCTTATTCGTGTATCATTCTTAAATATATATAATAAAACCCTTGGATAAATAGATGCCTAAACATCTACTATTTAAATTGTAAAGTCCAGGCTTTACAATTTGAAAAAAAAAAAAACAATATGAAAATGTTCAAATTCAAAAATTGCAATTAAATAAGAAAACAAGATGTAAAAATTAAATCAAATTTCTTATACTAACTCCTATCCTTTACCACGAAAACAAAATATTAAATATTCCCAAGATTATTTCATAAGGTTCCGATCGGAGGAAATATTATGTCGAATTATGATGTTTATCTGCCGTTGTTGGAGACCCTCTTCATTATAAAACAACTCAAAATCTTCATCTACAGAAAACTTGATTAAAACTCTCCCATGTATTAATTTGGATTGATGAATTTTATCTTGTCTTTGTAGTGTAAGCGCTAATCTATTAGTTTTATAGCACTCCTGAGTTTAATTTAGCTGTATATAAACTCGGTTTTTACCATTAAACCCATCAATGTTATCCAGGAGCAGATTTTAAAAAATTTTTAATATAGCGTTGAAAGTATTGATTTTTGTGCAACAAGCTCGCGATCATTTAAAATCAATAAAAGGAGTAATTACAGATATATTTATCCAAAAATCAACTTTTTATTTAGACGGGAGTTTATGCGTTTGTGTTTTTTCCATTTAGGGAAAAGCAGTTTCATTAGCATACGGGAAAGGTTATCTATGCGCCATCTCGATAATATTTTTTATAAATTTATTACAACACATTCCATCACATTGCAAATATCAATGCCTAATTGATTGCTTTGGTATATGCAGTGCGATTTGATAGGGAAGATATGGAGGGGCTGAAATCTCACAGCTCTGAAATATCAAGACTTCGGTCTAGATTAACAACATTTTTTGACAAACTTATGGCATTATTCTCAATAATAATAATGAAACTAAAAAAATAAATAAAAATCTTTCTTTTGACACACTTGACAACATTTTTTTGACAAACTTGTAATGCTAGTTTTTAATCTCACATACCAATCCCGACCATCAAGATTTCTCCAAGTTTAATGCTCCTACTCGTAATCACTTAAAATGAACGTTTTTTAAGCAAAAAATATGAACATTTGTTATTTTTGACACACATAATGATTTTTTGACACACTTCCGGTACAGTTATCAAACACAGCGTCCTTTCGGACCTGTCCCTTGTGAATACCTATTTTTAGAAAAAAAAATGTTTGAAATCCCTTTAGCCGTTTTCCCTGCAGCGTAGGTAATGACGGACGGACGGCCGGCCGACAGACAGACATACATTTTTTTTGCTTTTTTAGAATCAGTAGGTCCTAAAACGTCGAGAAATGCCAAAAAAGTGGGGGTAAGAATTTCAGTTTTGGCTCATGAATGTAATACTTAGGTCTTTCAGACCGAAGTAATTAATCACAATAGTTTTAATCTATTAATAAATTAATATTTTCATTTTCATTTTTAAGTAAATAAGCAAAATTTTGTAAATAATTAGACTCATCTTATATGCATTTTTAACATTCTATACATTCTTTACATATACTTTGGGACACGTAAAGAATGTATGCTTTATATGTAAAGAATTACCAAAATTACTTTTTGTAAACAATTTGCACAACACTAGTATAGAGTAAGATTATTTTTCAACATTTGTTTTTAAACACACAATTTTAATGATTATTTTTAATATATATGAAGACCAACAATTGGGCCTCGGTTTCAATAAAAGTTTCAATATTTGATAAAATTAAATAAAAAAATATTTTTTTAAAATTATGTATATATATAAACATTTTTTAATAAAAAGTGTTGTATAATAGGAATTACAAAATGTGTCACAACACATAGATATTAGATACCTTTTAAGATGACACAACATGCATTCTGAGGTGTTTATGAATCTTAAAACCTTTGTTGCGTTTTAAATTTAAGTCATTTTTATATATCAGGAACCGAACGACACAAAAGGTCTAAAGAATAACCAGTTTTCAATGATTTATGTATCTCTCGATTTAAATTTATCAAACATGAATTACATCCAAACAACCAAACGAAAACAGTCCATCAATAAAACCTTCACAAAAACTTAAGATAACCAAATTAATTTCCACTTAAAGTTAATAAAATATCTGAACATATATGAAAACACACAACTTACATGTTAGTTTCGATAGTGGGTGGTAATATAATATATTTTTTTTCTGTCTTGTGTTTATCGTTTTTCATAATGATTAATGATTTGAAATTTTTAAGTGAATCATAAAACAAATTGAGTAAGAAAATTTTTCTTGAAGCTAAAATAAATAAGATTTATGAGATAATTAAAAAATTAACATTAAAAAACTGATGAGATTTGAAAACGTTAAAATGAAAAATGGTAGGATATACTCGTTTTAAATATTGTGTTCGAATCTGTTATGTAATGTGTTGGATGCCAGTTTTTAATATATTAGGAAACATAAGGGCAGTTTAAAATAAATTACATTTATTATTCACTTCTTGGTAAATAATTTTAAGCAGAAAAGTGTACAAGAGTGTAAAAAGTTGTAAATATTGTAATCTTTTCATTTAACGATTTAATAATTTTGGCATGAGTACCTAAACATCATAAAATCGCAAAAACATATAGCGTCACAAGAGTCTACTTATTTAGGTAAGATTGGGCTGGGTATTTTTGTTGAACTTAAGGTTCAGCTTTTTGACAATAAATAAAAAAAACCGTACCCTACAAAATTGTAAAAAATTGCAATGTCTCTTGAATTATAAGTGCTATTTCGATTGACATTCGAATACGTAATACGTAATACTTCATATTACAACACACTTCGAAACAAATGTGGACGATCTTAAGGCAGACCCCGCTTAAAATAGCACTTGTTTGAGCATAATTTCAAATTTGAAAAAAATCCAATGTTTATTAGCAAATTAAGAGCAAATTAAGTGCTCTTTAAAATGATGTCCCTCTTGACTGATTTTCAAATGAGGTTTTTCGGCCTTCTCATTCCCACTCCCTTATTAAATATGATAATTAGTTTTTGACACTTCGCTATATTTTTTGTTTTGAAGTTTTTCGATCAATCAGGTTTGGAACTAAGTCCCGAAGGAACACTTGAAAAAAACGCTAGTTTGCAAAATTATACAAAACACTATGTGATGTAATATTCTAAAATACCCTTTCATATGATAGTCTAGTTAATTGACTCGGTAACAAAAAAACGTATTTTCTTAAAACCTTACATCACATTCCTGTAAAACAGACGAAAACAACTTTATTTTTTGTATCTTTTATCTATTTTTTTTTGGAAAATAACAGAAAATTTGTTTTCAACTACATATCTGAAAATCAGTCAGTAAATCCGAGAGTGTATCAACAAAAGATTGGTTTTCATTCTGAAGCATTGTTTTTTTTAAAGAAGGTCTTGTTTTTTTCATGAGTTCGTATGTAGACTTTCAGAATTCTTTGATGGCGTCCAAAAACTTGATCAAGATTGTAATTTCAATAATTCATTCAGTTATATTGGTTGTGGCTTGTTTGCACACTTTGCCGGAGTCTAAATTTAACTACTCTTTAAAACCTAGAGATTATGCATTTAAAATTTAGAGTATTTAAGTATCATTTATTTTCAATACAAAAATAACATCTACATAATTCCTGCAAAAGCGAGTTACCGCGAAAAATCCCATTTAAGAGTTGTTAAATGTTAAAAATAAATTTTCTTTCGGTCTTTTCTGTAATAATAAAAAACGAAGAAAAACGAAATCTGTTTAATGATAATAATAATAAACAAAAGAAAAGAAAGAATAGGAATAGAAAAATAAAAATTATTTAACATTTTAGGAAATAATTTACATGCGTTTAATTGAATTGAATAATTTTAATTTATTGTTTGCATATAAAATTATGTGCGAAATAAATTTTTTAGTGAATTTAATAAAAACAATCTTGTTAAACAAACAGGCCCTTTCAATAATTAATTTTAGTGATTTAAAAAAATTATTATAATGTTTTAATATTATTTATTTGCCTTGTTTCATGTCGATTTATCGATATTTTAATTTAATTTTTCATAATATTGAGAAAATTATGGAAAATTTGTATTATTTTCTAAACATAATTCAAATATTTAAATTTTTTGATTTCTGAATTTTGGTCTTTTAAATTGTATCATTAAAAAAATGGCAAAAAAATGGACGCATTCTTTTCAAACAAAATCACACTCATACATTTCCAGTTTAGAACTTAAATATACGAACGCTATCTTCATGTATAAAAATGTTTGTCGGGTTTGATGTGAAATAGATCGGAATCGTAAATAGTTTTTGAAGATTTGAATTAAAAGGACTTTTTAAGTTTTTAGGATATGATAAATTCTTAGTAAGGTGTTGATAAGCAGGCTTATTTAGGTGTAAAGAAGTATTTTAAGAAAAAGTAGTCTGTAAATAGTTTTTTGAGATAAATAATAATAAATAAAGAGTTATTGTTTTAATTGTAGAAAACGTTTCTGTTTTATATAATACATAATTATTTGTCAGAGAATAAAGTAATATAATCAATTCTTGTTTAATGTATTTTATTCTCTCGCAAATTAAAAATTCTCGCTCGTGCCTCGCTCGAATTTTAAACTTTTTGTTAAAAATAAACTAATACATTAAACACTTATTGGTTAAAGTACTATATTTTAACAATTTCAACTAAAAAACAACTTCAAGGACTTTTCGCATTTCAAACATATATTTTACCCCAGAACTATCAACAAAACAGATATAGTGTTCTCAAGCCATGAGACACATATTCTCAACAAAGGATTAAAATACAACACTCCTGAATGCAACAATTTTACTAAAGATATAACCAATGAAATATTAAATTTGGAAACCATAGTAAAAACCATTCCCAACACCCAAACACAAAATGAAGTTAGAGTTATGTTAAATGATAAAATCAAAAAAGCCTTAAAACAAGAGAATAATATACACCATAATTTAAAAAAGACATATACTCAAGACAACATTACAATCAAGGGTATCCATAAAAAATTGACAGAACACAATGCCATTATATGCAAAGCCGATAAAGGAAATACTGTTGTCATAATGGACTCTAATGATTACCACCAAAAAGTTTTAACATTTTTCAATAACAATAAAATCGTAAAATTAAATTCTGATCCCACCAATAAATACCATAAAAACATAAATAGCACAATAAATTCATGCATCAACTTAATATACAGCAAAAATAATATAAAATATAAAATCATTAACCCCACAGCACCTAAATTTACTGGGCTACCAAAAGTGCACAAAAATGACATGCCAATCAGGCCATTAATAAATTGCACAACTGCACCTAGCTTCAAAATATCCAAATTTCTCGAAAATGTCATTAAAAACAACATCACGCTTCATAACAACCACAGCATCAAGAACGACAGTGAATTCATTGAAAAAGTAAACAAAGTGAAAATTATACCTAGTCATAAGCTAGCGTCGTTTGATGTGGTCAACATGTATACTAATATACCAATACAGGAAACGGTTGATATCACCATACAACTATTAAAGAAAAGCAATAAATTACAAGTTAACCAAATCGACGACATAAAGCAATTACTTCTCTGCATTCTATCTCAAAACTACTTTGAATACGAGGATGAATTCTACACACAAAATGATGGTCTAGCCATGGGATCACCTTTGTCTGGACTATTATCTGATATCTATCTCAACCACTTTGAAAACACATACATTTTCAACCAATCAGCTAACATACACAGAGACAAAATCATCTTCTATTGCAGATATGTCGATGATACTTTCATTATATTCAACGGTACCAATCGACAAATAACTAATTTTAGCAACACAATAAATAAACTTGTCAACAACATAAAGTTCACAGTGGATTTTGAGATCAACAACACAGTCAATTTTCTCGACATATCAGTTACTCGACAAGCACAAAATTTGGAATTTAAAATTTATAGGAAGCCAACCACAAGCGACGTCACCATCCACAACGACTCATACCACCCATATCAACACAAGTTAGCTGCGTATAATAGTTTTGTCAATAGGCTTTTGACCATCCCTATGAACGAGAGGCAATATCAACAAGAAATTAACACATTAAAATATATAGCTCAAGCCAACGGATACAATCCTTATCTAATCGATACTTTAATCAAGAAACAGAAAAAACGGATGAAAAATAAAAATAACAATATTAATGAGCCTAAGGAAGCAATCAAATATACTTCATCATCATACTCAACTTTCATGCCATTCGCCATAAGCAATCTATTACGCAAATATAACATACGCATAAGTTATAAAACGAAGGACCATTTAAAAAATAGGCTGAAGAAACATAAAAAAACATCTCTTGAAAAAGCAACAGGAATATACAAGCTATCATGCAAAACATGCAAGAAGTTTTACATAGGCCAGACGGGAAGGCCCCTCAAAAAACGATTTAAAGAGCATCTGCCATCAAAAAATTATGATGATGAAACATCAAATTATGCACGACACTTAATAGAAGAAGGCCACGAACATCCAAAATTTGAAAAAAATCTCAAACTTTTACACAAATGCTCTAAGGGTAAGCTTATGGACGTATACGAGGGGTTTGAAATATAAAGCTCACAAAGGAAATAACGATATATTGCTCAACGACAGTTAATTTGTCAAGAAAGAAAATCCATTATATGAAACCGCTATGCAGAATAAGAAGCCACAAAGACACAGGTAATTAATACCACCCAAGACACAATCATCAAAAACTCATAGCAATCAGCTCACCATCACCAATGACATCTATACATAATTTAAAATTAAACTTTCATTATAGCAACTTAGCATTAAGTTTTAACCTATTGATCCTAGACATAAAAAAAAAAATATTTTATTTTACTATATAGACCACAATATTTAATTTAATTAGGAAAAGTACTTATTTTATATATTTTAATCTTATCAGTTGCATTTTATCAATCTTGTTTCGTTTTTGTTTTATTGTTTTATGTCATAGTATTAAGGTTGTTTTACTCAAATTGTTTTTCGAAAGTAACATACTTAGTATAATTCGTCTCATAATTTTGATAACTGATGATGATAATTTAAAGATTATCGAAACATGTCTTAACAAAAGTCTGACAAAAAATTATTTCACATGACGGAATTTATTAATAATATTATTTTATTAATAAAACATTAAAAATTACACAAAATATTTTTATTACTTATTTTGTTTTTTATTTAAAAAACAACCATCAGTTTTAAATAAGAATAAACTATTTTAAAACAGAATCAAAATAAAAATCGAAAACTTAAATATGACATGAAATTTTTTGGCACATTACCATCATTATCATCATCATTAATTCGTATTCCTTCTCATGAGAGAGTTAAAACTTTATAGAAATAACAAGAAATAAAAAGGAAAAACGCAGTTGAATGATTTACGGTTCTAATTATCGTCAACCTACATGTCAGTGATTAATAGAATTTAAGCGACATATAAGCGACAGGTGGTGATTTAATGAAAATGACAAACAAAAAGAATAACAAAAAATTATAATTCTTTCATTTTAATTACGGGCTTATGTTATAAATGAAATGTTTAAATTTATGATAATAGCTCTAGATTATAAGTGAATGTAATTATTACTGAAAATATCAAAATTGCTTGAAAAGTTTGTTACACTATAATATAACCTAACCCCAGGAACTCATAAAACCTTTTCCTAACTAATGCTTCAGGCATAAAGTAAACTGTAACAGGTAAATATCTAATTGAAAGCCTTCTACAATTCATTCGTGTAACAGGGTAGTATTACATTATTCAAATACTTATCAAAAACAAAATAATATGGATAACGTTTAACTATAAATTTATAAAAATTTTAGTTATTAAGGCATATATTTAATACGAAAATAATTTTATTGTAAGAACGTACAAAACAACGACTTCTCAAACTCAATTTTATTTTATTTATTAATAATTTACTAGGACAATATCCAGATGTGATGTATTTGCTATAAAAAATATTGGCGATGCTGATGCATATATAGGATAACTTCACTACACTCTGGAAATAAAATGTTCTGGATATACAGTTTCATTTACACTTCAATTAATGGTTAACCTGTGTTAGAGATTTCCTGTAGTTTTGATTATAAAATCAGTAAATAAAACTGTAGTATTCCAACAGAAATAAATTCTGTTGTACGAATAGAAAAACAAAATAAAATTTTACCGGGAGTTGCAAACCAAAAGTTGGAATGCGGAGCTATTACAAATCGTACTCAAAGCATATATACCAAGTTTCATCAAAATCAATTATCAGGAACTGATGTTATTGAAGTTTTAAATAAACAGCTGCTCAGGAGGCCTTTCACCACCTATCCCAACATGTAATGGACACCGTAAATTTCTGATAGTGGAGCTACTATATTAGGAATATTAGAGAAACTGCATGCCAAACAAAATGAATAAATTATACAAAGTACATTAATAAGTACCTTTGGTCCCGACGATTGTTGTATATATGAATAATAATATATTACAACAATCTAAAATCATCAAAAGCTGCGCCATTGGTTCTGGTAATTGTTGAAAATGGATAACAATGCAATGCATGACCACTTAATAATCAAAAAGTTGCGTTTTCGGTGCCGCCTATTGTTAAACATGAATAATATGACAGCACAATGATCAAGAACAATCAAAAGATGCGCCAGTGGTCCCGGCAATTGTTGAACATGGATAATAACTCAATCCAATAGTAATAGTTTTGCCCATGTACAAAAGATCATACAAAACAACAAAGTATATATCATTGTACCAAACGACATACGCTCACTCCAAGAATTATCAAAACTGATGCAAAAATTTTGCTTATACAATTAATTCAAATATAGAAATAAAAGCATCCAAGATCTCCTTTATGTTGCTATGATTCCATAGTCAAATCACAAACCATGAAAATCCATAACAATATGACCAACTTAGATTCTATTCCTCCAATCAAAATTTAACTATTAACCAAGTACATTAAATACAACTATGATTAACATCCATTACCAAATTCTTATTATCTTCAACACAACTATTAATAATAGTATATTCTTCAACGATTCCGAAAACAACGGGAAGACAGTTAACCAGCCGAGGTGATAGCCGAAATTGGTAATGGTCTCGAGATTCAAAATATCATTTTCGGCGAGTAGAAAACTTTTCTTTTTCTACTATCTTTTTAATAATTAATCATAATAATTATTATTAATTATTAAATATTTTCATATGTTCTTACATGCATAATATCGTCGGCTACAAAGCATTTAAGTGTAACTACATTTTAGAAAAATGGAAAAGAAGCTCAGAAAATGATTTATTGCGATTCTAAACAAGCTTAAAAAAAAATCACTACCAATTTATAAAAAAAAATAGTTTTTTTTTATTTATTGATAAAAGAATTTTATCTTCAAGCTAGTTTAGAATCACAATAAATCATGAATGTGATTCATGAGAATGATTTTAGAGTGAAATGGATATTGTTGGACGATTAAATATTTTTGGTTTTGTTTTTATTTAGAATGAAATTAAAATAAAATATATGTTGATCGGCAGTTATTTCTTTCTGGCAATAGAAGAATAAAATTATATTTTTTCCTATGAATAGAAAGAGATAACCATGCTGCATTTCTCTCTCTCTGGCGTTTACATCCCATGAAGGGATTTTGCCGTCTGTGCAATAAGCTTCCAATCATCTCGTTCCATGACCAGTTGACCCCAGTTTCGACATCCTATATCACGAAGGTCTTGGATGATGTCATCACGCCAGCGTTGTCTAGGTCTTCCTCTTCGACGAACACCAGCTGGTTGTTGTTGGGACGCTTTTTTTATCATTCTATCTAATAGAGCCCTTTCTACATGACCAAACCATCTGATCCGGTTAGATTTAATGAATCCGATTACATCGCAGCCTCCAAGAAGCTGTCTGATTTCGTGATTCATTCGGATTCTATACTGATTGTCAGCAACTTTACATGGACCATAAATTGTTCGTATGACCTTCCTCTCGAATGTTGATAAGATTCTACAATCGGAGGAAGTCAGTGTCCAGCTTTCACTTTCAAATGTAAGCACAGGTCGAATTAATGCTTTGTAAAGTGTGAGTTTACACGACCGCGAAAGATGTTTTGATCGCAGAAGTTTTGAGTATGCGTAGAAAACTCTGTATGCGGCAGAGACACGGGCTTTGATATCTGCCTGCATGTCATTTGACGATGTTATTACAGACCCGCGGTACTTGAAGTTTTCCACGCGTTCCACTTCGTAGTCGCCAGTATCCAGATTTCCGGGAGGTATGTTCTTAGATGTAGTTAACACTTTAGTTTTGCCGGTGTTGATGCATAATCCAAGTCGTTTAGCATTTCTTTCAAGCTGAGAGAGACTATCTTTAATATCGCTCGTTCTACGTCCGAGAAGCACAATATCATCTGCGTAGCCAAGAACTTGACTAGATTTATTATATATGCAGTTTTGCGTCTCAATTCGGCTTTTTCTTATCGCGTACTCCAGCGCCAAATTAAACAGTACAGGCGCGAGTGCGTCACCTTGTCGAATACCTGATGTTATATCGAAAGGATCAGAAACTGACCCTTCGATTACTATTCTACAATTTGATCCCGATGTTGTGAGTTTGCACAGAGAAACAAGTTTCTCTGGGATACCAAGGCATATGAGTGTACTTAAACAAACTACATTACTTAAACAAACTACAAAAAATTTTTAAAAAGCATCAGATTGAGCTTGTCACGAGACCAAGTACACAAATTAAAAAACATTTAAACAATTATAAGGATAAAGAATGCAGCAACTCCCGTTCAGGTATTTACCAAATCAAATGCCAAAACTGTGACAACACCTATATCGGACAAACGTTCACAGAATTTGGCACAAGATTAATTGAACATAAGAAAGCCAACGGCAATACATCTAACGTGGCCCATCATATGAATGAAAACCAACATACAATAGACGATACTAACTCAAAAATTATTAAAAATGTTTATCAGAAATGGAAACTAGATGCATATGAGTCTTATCACATCACAAACACAACAAATAAAATGAATTTAGAGGACGCACATATCATTTCACCACTATTTCAAATTTCGGAAAAACCAGGAAACTATTAATGAAGCCATAAACATTTTAAGAATAATTTTTTTTTTTAATTTTTTTCTCAATTTATGATTTTTGTCATTACTTTAGAGTTAAGTTACTTCCCTTTTTTTTTGTGTCTTTTGTTGTTTTTAGCTTTTATGTTTTATTGTTTAATCTTAGGTTACTTCCCCATTTTATTACTGATACTTATCTTTCAAAAATCGATAATTAGTATAAATAGAACAATTAAAACACTGGATACTTTAGTTGTAAATCCTTTGTTAATGGACTCATAGAGTCCGAAACTAGTCAGGAATACAAATAAAATTAACGATAAAATTGAAGTTTTGCCTGTTTGTTTTTGTTTTAATTTCTTTTGGGAAAAAATAATAATTAAAGGGTTTTTCTAAAAAATTTGTCGTTAAACAGTGAGTGAAAGTAATAGGTGATTACAATTCGTTAAAAAAAGTTTTTATATTTAACAAATATAATTTCATTCATTAATAATGGATCACTCACGTCACTCCGAAATTGATATTGAATATATTAATATGGATACCATCCAAAAACAGGAGTTAGATCAGTATATACAACTAAAGTTAAAAGTGAAAAAATTAGAAGCACATATCAGGTTTCTTACAAAGTGTTATAAAAGTAAAATTTATCCAGATTCTATTAAAATAAAATTTGCTATCAATAATAAAATTACAAAAAGTGTGGAGAAATCAACCAAAGTAACATGGTTAAAAAAGGAAATCAGTGATAAATACGCAAAATTAAACAAAAGTGAATTAGAAGCATATTATCTACATCTAAAAATCTTAAAGAACTATTACTCAACAAACATAAATTATAATTGTGTTTGGCTAAAATTTGATACATATGTCCAGAATAGAATGGTATCTACGGAAATTGAACAAAATAAAATACACAGGAAGAAATTTAAAAATTTAAAGAAGCAACAGAAGAAAGAATACGCAAAGAAACCGATACCAATAATTCCAAATTTTGTCCATAATTTATCGTCGTGTGTTTTTACCAACAGTGAAATGGAACTATTGAATAATGGACTGAATTTTGCAACTAAAATACCAAACATTCCGCTTGAAGATATTACAGTTGATATTGAATCTGGCATAGCTCGATGTACAAACTTAACCAAAAATAACATTAGATTTGAATCTAAAAACATCTTATTAAAACACATCAATAATACGGAAAGAAACAACAATGTTACACAAAAACAGCGAAATCTCTAAATTCGCTAAAGAAGAACCAGGATATAGTGATAACGAAGGCAGATAAAGGAAACGCGATTGTGATCTTGGATAAAAAGGAATATGATAATCGAGTGTTAACCACTATTAGAGAGGGACCATATAAAGAACACACTTGGAAAAACGGAAAATCTAGAGATCCATTAAACAATATGGTTAAAGAAACCAAACGTGTTTCCAAAGAGGTAGCAGACTTACTAGAAGATCGAAAATTAGAATATTCCTTCCATGTAACCAACCCGAAAGTCTCAAAACTTTATGCGTTACCCAAAATACATAAACCTGGAAACCAAATGAGACCAATTGCTTCAAATATATCGACACCTACAGAGAACATGGCTAAATATGTGTTAAATAAATTTGATGAAATTCCACCTCCACAAGGTTACAGTATTAAAAACACTTCAGAACTACTAGAGAGAATCAAAAATATTACAATAGAACCAGACGAAATCATGGTATCATTTGATGTAACTGCACTCTTTCCAAGTATCCCGATCAATACCACTATAGAATATCTAGAGGACCATCTAACTAGAAATCGTATTCCAAGAAACAAAATAGCAGCTTACATAAAAATCGTAAAAACATGTATGGATCAGAATTTTGTCAAGTTTAGAGACAAATTCTACAAGCAAACATCTGGTACATCAATGGGGAGCAAACTAGCCCCATTATTAAGCAATATATTCATGAGCAGAATGGAAATAGAAATGAAAAAAAACTATATGTTATTTCCTAAGATGTGGCTTAGATACGTGGACGATGTTTTTTCTATAGTCAAAAGAGATGATTTGCCAACAATATTTCAATTCATTAACAACTATCATCCCTCAATTAAATTTAAATATGAAACAGAACAAAACAACATTTTAAATTTTTTGGATCTAAAAATTATAAGAAAAGACAACAATAGTTTAAAGTTTGGAATATACAGAAAACCTACAAACACAAACCGGTATATCACAAACAACTCCTTTCATCATATAAGCCACCAAAAAGCTGCTTTTCATTCGATGGCCAACAGATTGTACAATGTTCCAATGGAAAAACCTGAGTTTGATGAAGAGGTAGAATATATACATAATGCAGCAATAGCCAATGGATTTTCAAAAAAATTTGCTGATCAAATAATGAAACAACACAAAAGAAAACATGAAACCTCTAAGCTATCAAAACTAAGCAGACTAAAGGAAAGCGTGAAATCAAGAATTAGCCTACCATTTTACCCAGCAATCACAAACAAACTACAAAAATTTTTTAAAAAGCATCAGATTGAGCTTGTTACGAGACCAAGTACACAAATTAAAAAACATTTAAACAATTATAAGGATAAAGAATGCAGCAACTCCCGTTCAGGTATTTACCAAATCAAATGCCAAAACTGTGACAACACCTATATCGGACAAACGTTCACAGAATTTGGCACAAGATTAATTGAACATAAGAAAGCCAACGGCAATACATCTAGCGTGGCCCATCATATGAATGAAAACCAACATACAATAGACGATACTAACTCAAAAATTATTAAAAATGTTTATCAGAAATGGAAACTAGATGCATATGAGTCTTATCACATCACAAACACAACAAATAAAATGAATTTAGAGAACGCACCAATCATTTCACCACTATTTCAAATTTCGGAAAAACCAGGAAACTATTAATGAAGCCATAAACATTTTAAGAATAATTTTTTTTTTTAATTTTTTTCTCAATTTATGATTTTTGTCATTACTTTAGAGTTAAGTTACTTCCCTTTTTTTTTGTGTCTTATGTTGTTTTTAGCTTTTTTGTTTTATTGTTTAATCTTAGGTTACTTCCCCATTTTATTACTGATACTTATCTTTCAAAAATCGATAATTAGTATAAATAGAACAATTAAAACACTGGATACTTTAGTTGTAAATCCTTTGTTAATGGACTCATAGAGTCCGGAAACTAGTCAGGAAATACAAATAAAATTAACGATAAAATTGAAGTTTTGCCTGTTTGTTTTTGTTTTAATTTCTTTTGGGAAAAAATAATAATTAAAGGGTTTTTCTAAAAAATTTGTCGTTAAACAGTGAGTGAAAGTAATAGGTGATTACAATTCGTTAAAAAAAGTTTTTATATTTAACAAATATAATTTCATTCATTAATAATGGATCAGTCACGTCACTCCGAAATTGATATTGAATACATTCCATTTTAAATAAACATAAATGATACATGTTTATATTGAAATATGTATGTACATGTGTACATACTAACTATTTCTTTTTATGTATGTATTGATCCATAGTGGTCTGTTTTTGCTTCTTTCGATTTTCTTTTATTAATATATCTTGGATTAGATTAAGACTAATTATGTCCTGTTCGGTAATAAAGGTTTTAGTATCCAAGTAGCCAATTAATTTACTAACAGACTCAATAGATTGATCCGCAGTCGTTTTGTTTTCTTCGACTACAACAGCTTCAGAACCATCAAAGCTGTCGCTGTCTGTTTCAATCGCCGATTCAGAATTTAAAACAGCATTAATAATTTCTTCATCAGTCATAAATTAGAATAAACTGGTGCGGATTGATCACAATTCGGGCAGTTTGCGACATCTTCCCTATTACAGTTTTCAAATTGTCTCACAACACTTACGAGATCGTCAATTAATGGTTGTTCGTCTAGTTCAGTAAGGACTGAATCGCCTTCTTTCTCTAAGTTATCTAAATCAGGCCAAACAGTGTGCCAGCTATTTCTTAAAACCGTTGATGTTACAGCATTCCAGGCATGAAAAATATACCAAATAAAATCTTTGATGTGATATGCTTTTTGTAAAGCCATAATCCCTTCATTAGTATCCATAGCTGTTATTTTACGTATCATTTTCTTGCGGTGATTGGCTTTCAAGCTTCTGATAACACCTTGATCCATGGGCTGTATCAACGATGTACAATTCGGTGGTAAGTACATTGCATGCACATTACCTTCTGTCAATCTATTTCGATCGGGATGTGCTGGGCAGTTATCCAATATTAATATAACTTTGAAATTTTCTGAAAGTCCTGCTTTTCTTTGGTTTATGTAAAAAATGGTGTTTTTAAACCATTCAATGAGTTATCTGAGTTACCTTAGTTACCTTAGTTACCTGAGTTGTCCAAGCTCTTTTATTAAACATATACAGTACAGGCAAATTATAAACACCTTTTAGTGCTCGTGGTTTATCAAAAGCTTGCAATTATGAGTCCGCGTTTGAACATACAACTACTACTTCTACTTCTTTTGCTGCTTTAATGCCAGAAGGTCTGACCTCATCGGCCACTGCTAATGTGCCATATGGGAGACATTTCCAAAAAGTGCCCGTTTCGTCGGCATTATATATCTGCTCGGCTGTTAAATTTTTCTCTTCTACCAATCTTGATAGTTCTTCAACAAACAATGTTGCAGCAATGTCATTCGCAGCGAGTCGTTCTCCAACAATATTAAGATGTCGTATTCCATGACGTTTCTTAAATTTTTGAAGCCACCCTGATGAATAATTGCATTGGGTGGAAATATTTAGCTCCTTATGAAAATATTTAGCCTTTTCAATAATTAATGGTCCTGAAATAGGAACTCCATCTGCTCGACATTGTTTGAACCATAAATAGATTACGTTATCTAAAGTGGGATTTTCAGCTGCTCGTACCGTTTTCCTATCAATCATTCCTTTTACGGTCATGCTTTCCATAAAAAATTTAAAAATTGTGTCCTTATTTTTTTTAAGTCGTAGATTGTTGAAGCTCCTACCCCATATTTATCCTTTAACATGTTGACACTATTTCCACTCTCTAGAGCCTTAATTATTGCTCAAAACGTTTCGAACTCTTTTAAGGTTTTTTTGTTAGGTGGCACCATTTGCACATGATAAAACTGATAAAAAATAACGCACAATTAGATATATATAATTAAAATTAAATTAGAAATATAATTAGAATCTACAATTACAGACATAAAACTATTGAAAATACACAATACATATGTCACTGCATACTTACTGTTTTAGTATGAATTTAGCAAAAACACAACATTCCACAATTCGGGGACTTTCTAAAATGAATATGAACAATAAATTAAATATGCATCTGCTGTTCTACTTCTACACAAAAAACAAAATACAAAAACGAAAGAAAACGGTGAAAATCTGTTTTTACGGATAATAGAGGTTTTTACGGATAATCGATACAAGGTTTTTTGTGAAAAAAATTCCGGATATAAGATTTTCCGGTTGATCGAATTCCGGATAAAAGAGGTTTGACTGTATTTTGTTTTTTCTTGAACCAAATATAATATCGGTGCTGCTATTGACACCCACCACGGAAATTTCCGTGGCTCTTAGAGACACGGAAATTTGTATAGAAACGGATCAGAATGAAGCTTTTTCCGTATATCTAAGTCTTACCACCTGATTCGAAATTGCCACCATCCACGGAAAAATCCGTGGTCATCATTTTATCCTTATAGACCCGGAAATTTTTATAGAAACGGATCAGAATGAAGCTTTTTCCGTGTCTCTAAATTTTACCATATGATCCAAAATCACCACCTACCATGGATAAGACCGTGGCGTAATTTTAATCTTGGGAACACGGAAATTTTAAAAGAAACGGACTTGAATGTATCACAAGCCACGGATTTCCGTAGTTGGAAGAAATAAATATCCGTAGATTTAAGCAACAGAATTTTTTTATGTAAACACCAGCTACGGATTTCTGTAGCTGTAAGGAATGGATATCCTAACTATAAGCTACAGAAATTCCAGTAAATCGTATTACGAAAGTATTTGAATCCGAAAGTACGTACGAAAGTATTTGAATCCGTAAAATCTACCAGTAACTTGCCTCTTTCATTGAAACACTAATCTACAGCTGAACTAATATCTAAAAGTATAGTTGAGAGTAAGGCATTGGGATATAGGGAACCCAGGGATCCCAGGCGAGAATTAAAGTCACCAGCCACAATGAATACGTCGAATTGTTGAGTTGATTGAATGTTGTGTACGGCACTTGCAGGGTTTCAGGAGCAGGTTCGTCGTCAAGAGTTGGGGAAAGATATACTGAGGCTACGATGATAGTAAGTTTGGACGTGATGAATTTTCATATTATGAGAGCAAGGTTAAAAGTTCTATGTTACGAGAGTTCTATCTTAAGCAAGAAACAGAAGACCACTACTTGATCTGCCAAGCCCGTTTGGTTTGGAGGCCAGGGATGAACTTTTATTTAAATATTAATTATAATTATATTTTTATTATAATATAATTATATATTGGTGGGCGAGATGGAGAAGTGGATAAGTCAACAACATCACTTACAAGGAAGTTAAGCAACACTGGCAAGTATCACAACTTAAACGGGTGACCGCTTGGATACTTCATCAGAAAAAATATGGAAATATGATTGTAGCACATTGAAGCCGGAATATCTCGCCCACGGTATGCCAGTATACCTTATCCAGCAGCCCTGGAAACTGGCTAGGATTCGATGGCCCAATCACCCGTTAATCCGAAAGGTGAATCCGAAATTCAAATGATTAAAGAAACGTACACTAGAAAGAAAAACAAAATAAACCAAACCGGAAAAAATCAAATATCGACTCTTGGCTACCGTACCCGGACACGAGTAGGAAACTGGAATATCAGAACTCTGATAGAAACATCAAGGTTAGCACAAGTTGAGAAAGTAATGGAAGAATATAACATCGAGATACGTCACTCAGTGAAGTAAGATGGAAAAACAGCGGAGAACTAACAACAAGTGAAGGATATTACATGATGGTTCTCTGGTAAATCCAACACACATGAACAAGGCGTAGGAATATTAACAACACCTAACGCAAAGAAAGACATACACAGCGACCATCAACTGGTAATTGCAACATTCAAAATTAAACCAGCCGCTGTAAAACACAACAACTCATGTCAGAGGAAATTTAACATCAGCAGATTGAGCGAAAAAAACACAAATAACATCTTCAAAGAATCGCTCCAGCTCAATCTAACAAACAACGAAACCACCAGCATTGATGAAAAATGGGAACAAGTTAAAGAAGTTTACGTCAAAACTGCTACAGATGTGCTTGGATACCAAGACAAATCACGGAAACCATGGATTAGCGATGATACCTGGAAGAAAATCGAAGAGCGTCGACAGCTCAAGTTGCAATTGTGTCATCAGAACACAACCGAGATCCGCAGCAAATATGAAAGTACAGCAAAACATGTTAAAGAGATGGCAAGGAATGAACGCAGAAGATACAGAAAGCATCCTCAAGACTGCAGAAACAGCAGCAGCCAATAGAAATATGCGCACACTACACAAATGCGTGAGAAAGGTCATTAACAAGTATACAAACACTCCACCAATAAAGGGTGAATCTGGAAAAACCCTCACAACACATGAACAACAGCTAAATAGATGGAAAGAATACTTTGAAGACAACTGCCACCAACATGAAGATAATTTGCAGTCTCCGAATGACAACTATAACGAAACTATCAGCACCCATCCACCAACGGAACGGGAAGTTAGAGATGCCATACAAAAACTCAAGAATAACAAATCTGCTGGTACAGATAATATATCAGCAGAATTACTCAAAGCAGATGTAAACACAACAGCAGAAGCTCTAACACCACTATTAGCTGATGTATGGAACAAAGGTAAAATACCAACCAAATGGAAAGAAGGTTTAACCATAACAATTCCAAAGAAAGGTGATCTTAGAGAATGCAAAATTGGAGAGGTAAATCTCTGCTCAACACAATAATGAAAATACTAGCGATGATCATTCTCGAAAGCATATCTCCATCAATCAACATGAAACTAAGAAATGAACAAGCCGGCTTTAGAACAGGAAGAAGCTGTGCTGATCATATCAACACAACCCGTATCATCATAGAGCAATCAAACGAATGGGACTCACCACTGTATCTCCTCTTCCTGGATTTCGAACGCGCCTTCGACTCAATCAACTGAAGCGCGATATGGAAGACACTTTGTGAAATGGGCGTCCCGAAGAAAATAGTTGATCTAATCAAAAAAATGTATCGGGATGCTGGAAACAGAATACAATACAAAGGACAGCAAAGTGATAAATACTACAACCACCGAGGAGTGAGACCAGGCTGTGTACTATCCCCGCTACTGTTCCTAATAGTACTAGATAGTATCATGCGAAAGCTCGATGATGCAAGTCCAAATGGAATCCAATGGAACACAACAAAACGGCTCAATAATCTAGACTACGCAGATGACATCTGTCTACTTACACACACACATTCGGACATGCAGCAGAAAATACAAAAGCTATCAACCCTTGCACATGAAGTTGATCCACACATTAATATCAGAACAACAAAGACTATGAGATTGAACACCAAAACGATAACACCAATTACCATCAACAAAACACAAGTGGATGAAGTCGACAAATTTGTGTACCTTGGTTGTACTGTAGCAAAAACAGGCGGGACTGAAGAAGATATCAGTCAGCGTATTAACAAAGCTAGAAATACGTTCAATATGCTTCACAAGATCTGGAATGCATCCGTCCTGTCAAGAAAGACAAAGCTACGAATGTTCAATGCATGTGTCAAGTCAGTACTGCTTTATGGGTGTGAACTGTGAAACGTGGAAAAATACAAGAAAGATCACAAATCAACTACAGGTGTTTGTGAACAAATGCCTGAGAAGACTGATCAAATGCTTCTGGCCGAACACCATCAGTAACCAGGAACTTCTACGGCAGACAGAGCAGTTAGACATTGAGATCAAGATAAAACAAAGGAGATGGAGATGGATAGGACATAAACTGAGGAAATCACCTGAAGACATAACAAGGATGTCCCTAGAGTGGAATCCACAAGGTAAAAGGAGAGTTGGAAGACCACCCATGACGTGGAAGAAAACGGTGCTAGCTGAAGCAAAACAAATTGGCAAGACATGGGGTGAACTGAAAGTGATTTCCCCCAACATAGTCAGATGGTCCAGTCTTGTAGACGTCCTATGCTCCTAAATGGAGATAAAGAAAAAAAAAAATAATTATATAATATAAAATTATAAATTACAATAAATACAATAAATTATTAATTCTATAATTAATAATATTATAATAATCCTAAAATTTAAAATGTTTATTATTATTATAATTATAATTATTATTAATTATAAATAAAATTATAAATATTTTAAAAAACTGACGTAATTATTTGCATTCGTAATACAGCCATTTCTTCATTTTTTTGGTAGGTGACAAACTTTTATGCATTCAAAGTAGAACCATCAGCATGCATCACATATTATACTGCTGATTTCTTAATCGATCTCCAATTTGCATAAGTTGTATGTCCAGCGCCTTTTACTCATTTTTTGGCCCTAGTCACGTCTTTTAGTTATGACTTTTTCAGCTAGTAGTGTGACAGCGTTCTACTTTTCTTTGGAGTTTTGCATTCCGGTTATGATATTATCCACTGTCAGCGGGTCATCAAAGAAATTAAAAGCCTTCGATCTCCCTACTGTCTAACACTGGCACCTAAAAAAGTATTCTCAGCATCGTGAACTAACAGTACTTATAATATGACTGTTTATCAAACCCATTCTGTATAAATACGCATTAAACTACCTATGTTCAGTGCAACAAGACACTTGGTCTGTTAATGTTGTTTAAATAAACTAAGTTGTCAGATATCCTTGGCCATACAGACCTTCAAATACTACGCGGTTGTTATTATTATTATAATATTAAATTTCATTGCAAAAATAACAACTAAAGAAACCTATGACTGGTGTTTACAGTTAAGGAAATCTATTGCTCAAAGTTACAAATATCTGTCCTTTCTAGCTACGGTAATGCGTGGCTTGTATTTACGTTCAAGAATTTCTGATTCTTCCAGTTACGGATATACATTTTTTACAGATACATATTTCCGTGGATTATTTTTATATTCAAGAATTTCCGTAGCTTATAGTAAAATTAATTAGTGAATTCGAAAAATAATCAAAATTTATAATTTTTGACAAAATAGGGTTGATGATGGCAGAATGGAATTTTTTTTAAAAATCCTCAAGTATAATTTAGATGAAAAATATGAAAATATATGTGGAGCAAACTATTCGTAACGTGATTGGTCGAAAACATAAAAATATATCTAATTTAAACAACAATATACCTTTATGTAACACATGCGTAAAAAATATTCAATTTTGTACTAGAATAAAATACAAGAAAAAACTACTTTTCCGCATATATGACCACAAAATATTTTGTAAGCCTGGACCGTAACGCCGCCTGCATGTGAGATTTGTAGCTAAATCTATCCATATATCTATCTATATATAATATTTTTATAGCACTAAAATATCAAAATAATAATTTAAATAACTTACCATATAGTAAAAACAACTTAAACACATTGCATCATTTGAATTACAACAAAAAACAATTTATTTAGGTTTTCAAAGTTTACAATTTTGACAGCTCTTATTGGATTCCTATGTGTTGTTTTAGTTGGATTCTTATGTATATATTTTCGAGCTAGTATAATTTACAACTATTACAACGAAGATGGCGCACTTTAATTATTTAAAAAGCTTAAATTTGTTTATAACTTTGTTAAATAAATGATTAAATGAACAATTAAATAAATATTTATAAATTTTACGCACTTGTTACAAAAAAAATGTGTATTACTAGTGCGAATGCGTTTTCCAAACCCGAGTTATTTGCCGCACTCCCTGCGGTCGTGCGGCAAACTAACTCTTGTTTGGAAAACGCATTCGCACTAGTAATACAATCTACTCTTTCTTACTATCACCAACATATGCTGTACACTAAATAAATTTATTTTTTTGGACAGACATGCAACGCGCGCGCTTGCATAAGGTACACAGTATCTTATTTTTAAAAGGCCTAATTTTGGGCGTTTAATGACAAAAGATCCCTTCCACTTCAAAGAGTTTTTGCGTTTGGCTTGTACTTCTCTCGTTTCAGATTAAGTTTCAAATAATGCATTGTGCATTTAGAATTCAAAGAAAAATAAATTTATACTTTGTAAACTTAATTGTGTCGACCATCGGGACTATTTGTTTATATATTTTTTATTTTTAAGTTTTAGTTCATAAAATGTACATACATTTTTGTAGCTTGGTATGTTTATTGAAAATTTTAGCTTGAATAGTTACATGAAATGTTTTTATTGTCGCAGTATCCAATTTCCTTATCAAAATGTATCATTTCTTTGGTACTTTTATGTTGTGTATTAAACCCTAAAAACAAACTCCTGATTTGGTTCCTTTGACGTTCTTACCGCTGAAATGTGCGTGTGATAAGATGTCATTGCTTTTTATTTGTTTTTTTACGTTGTGTACCTAATCTCTCTAAAAAACTGCAGTATTTACATTTTTGATGTTTTTTTCCGCTAAGATATCATTTCTTTTTGTTTGTTTTGTTTTCGTACATTGTGTATTAAACATCTTAAAAAAAACTGCTGAATTTACATTTTTAATGTTTTTTCCGTTGATAACATTTGTTTTTGTTGGTCTATATAAAAAAAATATAACATCAATATCCAATTTTTAATCCATTACTAATCCCTTTTCAATTATTATCCAATCCACATCCATTCCATATCTAATCCATATCCAATCCATATCCAATCCATATCCAATCCATATTCAATTCATATCCAATGCATATCCAATCCATATCCAATCCATATCCAATTCATACCCAATCTATATCCAAGTCCTATATTCGTCCCTGTATGGAGTACTGCTGTCAAGTTTGGGGTGCTGCCTCTGTTTCCATCTTGGCCCTCTTGGACTCTGTTCAAAAGCGAGCTATACGAATTGTAGGTGATCGAACTTTGACATCACAACTTGATTCCCTACAACATCGTCGCACTGTTGCTGACCTCGTTGTTTTTTACAAATATCGTCATCAGCAGTGCTCAGATGAAATCAGCGGCATCATGCCTCAAACTTATTCTTACCCCCGTTCCACTCGGCAATCGGCTGCCGCAACCAGTGAAACGGTAAAGATCCCGCGCTGTCATACTGGCAGATCGCAGAGAGACTTCTTTGTCCGAACTGCGTACAAATGGAATAGTTTGCCGGAACACTTAGTCTCAGGTGGCTTCAACCCACAGATGTTTAAAAAAAGCGTTAATCTACACCTCAGAACGCCAGTTGTTGTGGGACCCAGGTCTAGACGTAGGTCTTAAAAGGTATTTATGTGTTGTTGTGACACATATTCTAAACCCTATTACACAACACATTTTATTAAAAAAAAAAAAAAAAAAAAAAAAAATCCATATCTAATCCATATCCAATTCATATCCAATACATATCCATTCCATATTCAATCCATTTCTAATCCATATCCAATCCATATCCAATCCATATCCAATAGATCTCCAATCCATATTCAATCCATACTCAATTCATATCCAATCCATATCCAATTCATGCCCAATCTATAGCCAATCCATATCCAATCCATATACAATCCCATATTCAACCCATATCAAATCAATATCCAATCTGTATTTAATACATATCCAATCCATATCCAATTCATGTCCATGTCATATCCATACGAAGTCCAATCCATATCCTCATCCATATCCATATCTATATCTGCATCTATATTCACATCAACATCCATATTTATATCCATATCCATTTCCACATCCATATCCATATCTAAATCTATATCCAGCCCAAGTTAACAAATCATCTTAAAATTAGGAACAATAACATATTTATGAGACTACCAGTGTAAACTACAGAAGAATTTTTAAAAGTGATATTACATCTTTTTGATTAGTAGCCCGAATAATTGCAGTACCAGCAACAATCATATTTGCTCCAGCTTTAGCACACTCATTAATTGTTTCTGGTCCAACTCCTCCATCAACCTCTATATCTGATGTTGGGGTAATTTTAACGTGGCCATTCCACTTGTGGCATAATATCACTCATAAATGTTGACCCCCGAAACCGGGTTCAACGGTCATAATTAAAATCATATCAGCTAAGGGAATGTACTCTTTCACAAGCTCAACCGGAGTGCATGGTTTTAAAGCTAAAACCTTCATTCCAGCGTCTTTAACTTTCCTTGAAACTTCTGCAACAATTGTTTGAACCGGTTCAACATGAAAAGTATATTGATCAACACCAGCATCGGCCATTGGTTCTATCCACTGATCTGGGTTCGATACCATCATATGAGTTTCACTCATAAATTTTTGACCACCAAAACCGGGTTCAACGGTCATAATTAAAATAACTAAAAAGAAAAAGTGAAATTAAATATAATTAACAAGTTACACACCTATTATTGTTATCTAATATCTAGTATGTGTGTTTCGGAGAGTAGATGTTGTACAGACCGTGATATTATAGATCTACTGATCTTATAAATAAACAAAACTTAAGCAAACGTTCTAACAAAGCTATAGTTGGAATTCCAGTCACAAAATATAATTTTTAACAGATGGTAGCTTATTAGAGTTTGCTGATTCACTATTAATTTGAAGAAATACGTCGCACTTGTTACAAACTAGAAAATAAAACATAATTCCACACATACTTGATACTATACAATTATACGATACGATACAATTATTAATCAAATAAGTTTAATAATTAATAATTATTAATCATTTAAGTTTAACTTAACTTTTTCTTTTCAGTTAACTGTAGTAATTTAAGATAATAATTGTATTAAAAATAACAAAAGCAACCTTGATTTGGAAGAAATAATATTTATGAATGTTTTCAAAATACAAATTAGCTGTCAAAATTTTTAAATAGGAAAGGTAGTTTCGGAAAGTAGGAATGTAAAATGTATTTCGAAAAAAGGAAATCAATGCCATCTCTATTAAAAATTATGTAACTACGGCGAATTTTAAGTGAAAATAAAATCGCATTCCATAAATATTAAATTATTTCCGTTGTTTTTTCAGTTTTTTAGTTTTAAAATATGTTACAATTTCAGATTTAAAGAATATTTATATGCTTTGAGCCATATAATGACTATAATATTATTACAATGGTGAAATAAAGGAATTCGAAATTGGATCTTTTCATGGTTAGCTGTAAGATAAGTGCTCGTCAAAATTTTAGTTTGAGTTTTTTTTTTGAGTAATTTTTTTGTTGTATTAAAAAACTCGCCAATTTCTATCGAAATTTATGATACTGAAAAGATATTTTATCTTACATTACTTTTTAATTGTAAACAATTTTAAATAACCGTTAAAAACATTCTAAAGTAACGTAAGTGTCAAAATGATAAAATTATTTTCTTAATAGTACATTATGATGCTAGGACGTAAAGCTAAAGATTTTGGACGGATGTGGAGTTTGCAAATCGAGGCGCTAGCCGAGATTTGCACCCACATTAAGTCCAAAATAGCTTACGTCCGTGCATCATATACTATTTTTTATTCGCCGCAAGCAAAATATTTTAAGAAAATTTGTTTGTTCTAAATTAAAATTATAAATTTTCATAAATTTTAAAATAAAAATATGTGGAACAAGTAACCTTTGATAAAATATTTATTATTTTTTCCAAATTATTGTGTAGCTATGACAACAAATGATAACAACTATTTTAATTGGATAATGAAATTTTGAATTTAAGGGTTGCTTTGATAAAAAATTTTATTTTTCATAGAATATAAACAAATACAAATGCTTTTTACTTTTTTGGACGTAGCTATGACAATAAAATAAATAGTTGAAAAGTGATACTTTAAAGCCGCAAATCACAGTAATAAAGTAACACTTTAATATGTAGGCGAATAAAAAAGAATTTATTTATCATTTTACTTTTTTTTATGCTTGTGCTTCATAATAGCGTTAAAACTTGATTTTTTACCTGAATCATTTATGAACAATTTTTTTTATCTATTTTATTTTATTTTATTTTTAGGAAAAATATAATGTTGTTGCTAAATTATTATTGATAGTAAACATATATTTGAATTTTTCAATTCAAATTTTGAACTTTTCAATTCAAATTTTGAATTTTTCAATTCAAATTTTGAATTTTTAATCATCCGTGTCCAATTGCCACGGATATTAGTCACTCGTGTAACGTGGTGCACTATCAGCAAGCTTAAAATAAGAGTCAGAGAATAAATTACGAGATATACTCATAGCAGTATCATCAATTCTTTATTACTAAGGTTATTCTTACAATCAAATTATTGATTAATAAATTTTTTGTATAATTCGTTCTAAATGAATGAAAAAAATATATGGGATTAGAAATGGCATATATGTCAGATTTTATCTGTAGGTGGTATTTGTCCGTGGATGATATTTGTCCGTGGATGGTATTTATCCGTGGACAGTATTCATCCGTGAGTTAAGGCTTATTATTGTAATATTCACGGCTGATATTAGAGACACGGATAAAGCTTCATTCGGGCCCTTTCTTTTAAAATATCCGTGTCTCTATGGTTGAAATTAGATTTACGGATTTTTCCGTGGTGGGTGCCAAACGGATAAAGCTTCATTCGGCTCATTTCTTTAAAAATGTCCGTGTCTCTATGGTTGAGTTACGGATTTTTCCGTGGTGGGTGCCAAACGGATAAAGCTTCATTCGGATCATTTCTTTAAAAATGTCCGTGTCTCTATGGTTGCAATTAGAGTTACGGATTTTTCCGTGGTGGGTGCCAAACGGATAAAGCTTCATTCGGTTCATTTCTTTTAAAATGTCCGTGTCTCTATGGTTGAAATTAGAGTTACGGATTTTTCCGTGGTGGGTGTCAATAGACACTTCGATATAATATAGGCTGATTTTAATACCGTTATGGAACACACTAAGGTTAGTATTATTATACACTTACTCATTTATTCGAGAGCAAAAATTTCCAAACTGGAAATTTAGGTTTTTTTTCATACCATCTCCATATAACCAAAACAAAACCGCAAAAATTGGAAGTTGGTAAGTTGGCGCACAAATATTAGAAAAAGTACTAAAATCTTTTATAACAAGATTTTCAATACGATTGAAATCCAGGATTGGAAGTTATTGAAGATTCAAGTTTCAGGAAGCCCCGCCATTTTGTCCAATTTTTAAATAAATCCAGATCTTCCATTTTAAAGTTTCAAGAACCTGGATCATATACCATAGTATCATCAAGATCTCATGCGTTTTTGTCACCCACCCACATACTCACCACCAGAAAGCTATTTTATTATTAATAAAATATGGATAGGACAGAACATACACTGAGAAAATCAACTCAAGGTATAAGAAGGATGTCTCTATAGTGTAATCAATAAAGTGGATTCCATAAAACCGCCAATGACGTGAAAGTAAACTGTGCTAGGCTCCAAGATAATGTGAAGTATCTTGGTTTTACTCTCGACAAGCAGCTCAATTTGGCTGTTCATGTTGAGACTAAATGCGCAAACGCAACTCGAGTTCTGTGCCAATGCAGAAGGGCGTTCGGTGGCAAATGGGGGCTGACTCCGAAAATGGTCTACTGACTGTATCAAAAAGTTGTCAGACCCATTGTCAGCTATGGATCCCTTGCATGGTTCTCAAGAGCTTTTGTTGAGAATGCGATAAAAAAACAGGAAGCGGTACAAAGTCTTGCTTGCTTATGTATCAATAGTGCTTTCAGGATAACGATCACAGCAAGTCTACAGGTTTTATTAGGCCTTCCCTTGCATATTTTTGTAAGAATGGAGCCTCTTAAGGCTACAAAAAGGCTAGAACTCCTAGGAAACACCAGTAGAAAAAATCATCAAGCGCTATGGAGGGATCTGGAAGAACACCTGACAGGTTTGTCCATGCCGACTGATGACACAGTACCTCTAATTGTCTTTCAAAAGCAGTATAGAATTGTAATGCCAACGATAGAGGAATTCTTTCCTCTATCGATATGGGAATTTTTTCCTCGGTCCTCAGCTAATTTGCTATTGGACAGTGCAGCCAACACGTTGGACAGCTACACAAATAAATCTCTCACTGAAAATGGAGCAGAAGCTACGGTTTACTTAATGAAGATCTAGATCTGCAATTTCTACTTGGCAAATACTGCACAGTCTTTCAGCCTGAGGAATTCGCCATAAATGCAGCATCAAGGCAAATGACGGAGCGTTAGTGTTCTGGCAAGATCATTAATATTTTTACTGATAGCCAAGCTGCTCTAAAAGCTCTGGGACATGACACTGTTAAGTCAAAAATAGTGCAAGAATGTTCTAGGTCCTTGAATTATCTCGGGCTCAAGAACACCATATCACTGATATGGACAACAGTGCATAGTGGAAATCTCGGGAACGAAAAAGCTAATGATTTAACAAAGAGCTCCGCAGGGAGACTCATAGGCCCTGAACCAGCAATTGGTATATTGAAAGGTAGGATAAGATGTCTAGTCGAACAAGTTCTCTTTCGGTCCAGTGACTCTCAGTGGAGGAACACGGAAGGCTGCAAGGTCTCCAAGATGTTCACTCCAGAGTTGAGCCAGCAAACCACCACATTCCTGTTAAATCTGACTCAGTCAGACTGCAGGCTAATGGTGGGACTACTAACAGGTCACCATCATGTGAACAAACATATGGTACGGCTTCGAGTAGAAAATGATCCAACATGCCGCTTTAGTCTTGAAAAGAATGAAACAGTCCCTCACATTGTGAGAAAATGTTTGGCTCTCTCAGGGCGCCAAAGCGTCATGTTAGGATCAAAATATCTAAGGATAGAAGATTTCTGCAAAGCAGACCATTCAAAGGTCTTGGCTTTTCTCAAAAAGGTCTTCAGCTCTTGAATATGAGGATGACATATAGGACTCCGCAGTCTACATGTCAGGCTATGACTACATGGTCGCCTCGCCCAAAAAAAACGGTGCTAGCTAAAGCAATACAAATTTGCAAGACATGAGGAGAACTGAAAACGATTGCCCTCTACAGAGCTAGATGGTCCAGTCTAGAAGACGCCCTATGCTTCTAAACAGGAGATAAAAAAATTCAATTGTCTTTTTATGTTTGCTGTAATTTCGATATGCCATATTGACTTTACTAAAGATTGAGAATTGCATAAATGCTTCGGAAATTTATTTTTTTGAAAATGTGATTGATTCTTCAGTAAATTAGTTGTGATATAACATTACTCCGATGGAAATTCTACCAACATGAATATAAGAACTGAATCTAAAAAATCATGATGCAAATTATGAAATTTTTTGCAATCCATACAATTTTCGACCGATCTAGTTTCTAACCAATGAGAAAATTTTAAACTTTAAAAAAGTTTATCATTTTCAACAGGGCCAGCCGACTAGATAAACTACCAAAACATGTCAAAGCTTATAAACCAAAAATTAGTTTACATTTCTAGCAAAGTATAAGACAACAAAAAATTTACATACCAACATATGAGCAATTTCACGCAAGTTCAGCAAATTTTTGGGAAATTTTGACTTGACCCCTTTTAATTTTGATTATTTTTTGTTTATGGATAGTCTTTCATAAATAAAAAATACAAGTTCTCTTAGAATTTTTTTTTTCGACCAGGGGTCTTCACAGGGTGCCCCTCAATTTTTTGTTATTTTGTGATGTGAGTGCATTTTGACGAGCGATTGTAGAAAAACTACTGAATCGATTTTCATAAATGATATGTCGTTGAATAGGTATTAGAACAAAGTTTTTAAAAATTGTAGAGTTTTGCTTTTTTTAACCAAATGACGCGTAGCATTACTGTTGTTTGTTATTATAATTATACGGTTATTATAATTATATTATTATATTTAAAAATATAATAATTTATATTATTATATTTAAAAAAAATTCTACTTGAAGTCGTATTTTTCATTTATCAAAGGCTATCTATAAACTAAAAATAAACCAAATTAAAAAGGGTCGAGTCAAAATGTCGCAAAATTTTGCTGAACTTGACTGAAATTGCTTTTTAAAAAGTTCATTTAATAATAAAATATTTGATATTTAACATAAAAAAAAAATCTGAATCTAAAAATCGCCATTTTTATAATTTTCCTTCAGAACAAAAAAAACTGATTCCCGACAGTCATATGCACAACAAATTTTATCTTTAAAACAAAAAATAACACAAGTCCCAAACTTTCACAAGTGGTTAGATATAAAATAAGCTTCAATTTAGTTTAAAAAAAAAAGGCTATGCCATCTTTTTTTCAATTACACCGTTTTTTTCTTATATTACACCGTTAAAAATTATTTCAAAAAATTAACAGTGTACATTTTTAAAAACTTTGTTCTAATACCTATTCAACGACATATCATTTATGAAAATCGATTCAGTAGTTTTTCTACAATCGCTCGTCAAAATCCACTCACATCATAAAATAACAAAAAATTGAGGGGCACCCTGTGAAGACCCCTGGTCGAAAAAAAAAATTCTAAGAGAACTTGTATTTTTTATTTATCAAAGACTATTTATAAACAAAAAATAATCAAAATTAAAAAAAGTCAAGTCAAAACGTTGTTGAATCTGCGTGAAATTGCTCATATATTTAATAGATTCAGGTTTAGTCAATTAGTTTCTCTTGTTGTTATACTCTAGCCATGCTAGTATTGAATAACATGCTTGTTTCGGCGAGTAGAAGATGACTAGTCTTCACTTGTGTCTATTGACACATAATCAAATATTAATTCAGTAAATTAGTTGTGATATAACATCACTCCGATGGAAAATCTCCCATCATGAATATAAAAACTGAATCTAAAAAATCATGGTACACAAATGAAATGAAATTTTTTGCAATCCATAAAATTTTCGACCGATCTAGTTTCGAACCAAGCGGTCTATAAGCGTTGACATTTGTTGGTAGTTTATCTAGTCGGCTGGCCCTGATGAGAATGATAAGCTTTTTTAAAGTTTAAAATTTTCTCATTGGTTCGAAAATAGATCGCTCGAAAATTGTATGGATTGCAAAAAATTCCATAATTTGCACCATTATTTTTTAGATTCAGTTCTTGTGATTGATTCTGTCTAAAAATTTTTGTTTGTTTAAGAAAAAGCCATACTTGTGTTGAGACTTGAGGTCCAACCTCTTCGTTAAAAAATTAATATTAAATGGATAATTTTACTTCAATGTAATTGCAAATACTAAAACAAAAGTCATTCTCTGTTAAAACTGTCTAACAGTTATTTTGTCTTCGATAAATTAACCTACAATGTAAACTCACTTATCAATTCACCCACATTACTCCATAATTAATGACCTGTCTTTTGTGCTAGTAAAAATCATAATAAATGGAAATATTTGGACAGTTTAACAAATTTACACCACAAAAAAATTCAATTTGAATACCTTGAACCACAACCAATTGCTTTTTAAATCCGTCACAACAACATTTAAAATCAAATAAGTTTTTGACGATAATTTAGAATTAACATTTTGATCTAAATACTGACAACAACAATGAAATAACATTAATTTATCGTGAGCTGGCTGACGATTATTAAGTATAAGTTATTTCATTTTTATAATAGAAGAATATTAAGTTAATAAAAATTTATGTTTATAATAAAATTTATATTTTATTTGACTTGATTTTCATTTTTAATTTGTGGTCAATTAAAGTTGTTTGCATTTTTTTATAAAATGAAAATAGATAAATTTGGTTTAATAAAGATTGTGTTTAACATTAAATCCTAATTGGCTTAAAATGGTTGAAATTGCTAACTGTAATAAGGTTTGTTAAGATTTTTTAACAATTTATACGGAACCATAGTGTTGTCCTCGTGCGTGTGACCTTTGGAATGTTAACCTAATAGCAATCACTGCTTCCTTTAATGGTATGTAAGTTGTCATCTAGATCTCTATCTCTATCAATACTGTGTCAGCTATTAAAACACTCGATGTCGATAGGGGGATTATTTGAAATTCTGATCATTATTTAATTTTATTTAATTTCATATTTAGACACCAAAGAATTGTAATTTCTGGTTGGCCAATAGCTATTATAATACAAAAAATTCGTATATAATCTTAATCTAGTTTCACTTATCAAAATTAATGAACTAGCCTAGGGTTTCCCCAGCCCTTAAAATATTTTATTCAGAAATAAACACTTATTGCCTTTTCAATTGTTGTCCTCTGTACCATAATTGTTTTTATACTGAAGATGTAAACCTTTTGTAAACGATTTTGGCTCATAAATTTCATTGAACTCGAAATCACACTTAGAACAATTTTGAACAAAAACGCTTGAAATATCATGTACATTTCTAAATCCTCATACTCAAAATTGTGCATAACAGTTATCATGCAAATGATGTGTACCATATCGTGCACATGCCGTAAATAATCTAAGCACATATATTTCAGACGCATGTTTCACGATTAATAAAGACGAAGCCAAACGAAATTGATTTAATGATAATAATTAAAAATCAAAAGATTAAAACAAGGGAAGAATGAAAATGTATTTTAACATCTTATAAAATGGCTGGTTTCATTTAACTTTTTAAGAAATAATATGACTTTCGTAATTGCAAATTGATGAATTTTATTTTATTTTCATCTAAAATTATATGCGAAAGCAATTTTTTAGTGAAGGCAAAACAAAAAAACAAACGGATACTTTGAATATTTAATTTTAGTGATTTAAAAACACTATTATATTTTTTTAACTTCGTTTGTCTGTCTTGTTTCATGTCGGTTGACTGATATGTAAATATATTTTTTTATAATAGCAAGAAAATTAATGAAAATAATGTTATTTTTTATATATAAGTTAAATATTTAAATTTTTTGAATTTTAATTTTTTTTTTCATTTAAATTATATCATTAACAAAACGGCAAAAATATGCACGCAATATTTATAAATGCAATCACTTACATACATTTACAACTTAAAAATACGTTGCCAAAAATAATAGTCTAGGAGGGACTGATAACATATCAGAAGATCCTAAGCATAGAAGTCATACATCAAATATTTTTGTATTTATGCCCGATGCTCTATGCACATTTTGTTTACATGTTTACATGATTTAAAAAAGTTAAATTAAAACAAATTTGTATGACGTAAGCACTCAAATATTTTAAAACTATGAAATACTTTGAATATTTAAAATTAGTAAAAATAGAAAAGTTGCACTTCAAAAAGGTGCACGAAATGTACAAACACTCGTGTACTATGCACATTATGTTTATCGGATCAATATAACATTTTATTCTTGCGACAGAGTGATGTATTTATTTAAATTGAATTGCTTAATTCATTAGTAAAAAAAATAAAAGAAATCAAAGAAAAAAACAAAAAATGTATTTACTTCTTTGTACTATTAATTCCAAACAGCTAAATAAATTTTATTCAATATCAATTCGTATTAGGTTGTTTGTTATTTTGAAAATAAAATCACCCACAATGAATTACAACAAATTTTAAACTTATGAGAAACCAAAAAATATTGATACCCAATTTTTTCACATTGGAAATTTAATTCAAATAAAATCAAAATAGCCTTTTGATTTTTATTATTTGAAAGAGGAACATGCAGACTAGTTTAGATTTATTGTTTTTAATCTATTTATTTTATTTAAAATGGTTGCGAAATGTTAAATACAACTTTAACGAAATATGTAATACGAGTTTAACACAATCAAATAAATTGTTTTATTGTGTCGCAATATATAATATGGAACGAACTAAAAAAAATTCAATTAATTTCTCGTAAATTTTCATTGTGCAAATATTGATATTTTTTATACAAGTTATAAGAATATTTCAAATTCAAAGTCTTGGACATGAAACTAAGAAAGAATTAACTATCTCGACCGATGAAAAATGTATTTTTTATTTTGAATGTTCAAGTTTTTTTATTATTATTACAAACAATTTTTGTGTAATAAGTTTATTAATGCTTCAAGATAAAAACAAATTCAAATATTTTCGTGGTCCTTTCATGTAAAAATAAATACAAATAAAAAAATATTGAGGCTCTGAAATCTCAAGCTCTAAAATATCAAGACTTCGGTTTTGGTTGAGGATTTTGATAAAGTTTTCGGCATAAAACTTTTATGAGGAGATTGTTCTTAGTTTTGGGCAGCGATGTATATCAAACGTAACTCGTTGTTAAAGTTCATGTTTTATTATAGGCTTTTTGGAAAACCGAAGTAAAATATTTTCAATATTATTTCGGTTTTGAAAAAACCAAAGTATTGAATTCATTAGCCAAAATTGAAATTCCTACCCCCACTTGTTTGGCATTTCTCGACGTTTTAGGGCCTACTGATTTTAAAAAAGCAAAAAAAAATGTATATCTATCTGCCGGCCTGACCTGTCCTGCCGGCCGTCACTACCTACGAAATCTAGAAAACGGCTTAAGGAATTTGAAAAATTTTGGTTTCTATAAATAAGTACACCCAATAATAAGAACCGAAAGAACGATGTGTTCGATAAACGTACCCGAAGTGTGTCAAAAAAATCATCAAGTGTGTCAAAACAAGGAAATATTCATATTTTATGCTTAAAAACGTTCATTTTAAGTGATTACGAATAGAAACATTGAACTTGAAGAAATCTTGATAGTCGGGATTGGTATGTGAGACCAAAAACTAGATTATTGCATTATAAGTTTGTCAAAAAAATGTTTTTAAGTGTGTCAAAAGAAAGATTTTTTTTATTTTTTTACCTATTTTTTGGAAAAAAATAAAATTAATTATTTGTATGACATGAAATTTTATTATTATTATTAAGAATTATGGCATTATACGTTTGTCAAAAAAATGTTGTCAAGTGTGTCAAAAGAAAGTTTTTAATACGCTTTATTTATTTTTTTACCCAATTTTTTGGAAAAATAAAATTAATTATTTGTATGACATGAAATTTTATTATTATTATTGAGAATTATGGTTTGAGTAAGTTGGTCATTTATTTTTGTACCCAATTTTTGGGGAAAATAAATTTAATTATTTGTATGACATGAAATTTTATTATTATTGTAGAGAATTATGGCATTATGAGTTTTTCAAAAAATTGATGTCAAGTGTGTCAAAAGAATGATTTTTATTTCTTGTTTTAGAAAATAACAAAATTAGTTATTGTTTGAAATGAAATGTCATGAACATGATATTTTTATTTTTGAGAATTTTATTGCATTATAAATTTGTCAAAAAAATATTCTCAAGTATGTCAAAAAAATGATTTCATTTATTTTTTTAGCCAATTTTTTGGAAAAACAAATTTAGCTGTTTGTATGACGTAAATGTGTCATGGAAATTCTTGAATTTGTTATAGTTTTTGAAATATTTTTGGAATTTTGAGAAAAGTTTTTATTTTTGATTTTGTAAGATTTTTTGGAATATTTTTAGAATTTCGGAAAAATTTTAAATTTTTGATTTTATTATAATTTTTGGAATTTTGAAAAAAGTTTCAATTTTTGATATTGTTATAATTTTTGCAATATTTTTAGAATTTTGGAAAAAGTTTGAATTTTCGAATTTTTAAGAATTTTTGGAATATTATTATAATTTAGAAAAAGTTTAAAATTTGATTTATTCTAAGTTTTGGAACTTTGAAAAAAGTTTCAATTTTTGATTTTGTTATAATTTTTGCAATATTTTCAGAATTTTTGAAAAAAGTTTAATCTTTTATTTTGTAATAATTTTTACAATATTCTTGGAATTTTGAAAGAAACATGAATTTGTGATTTTGTAATATTTTCTCGAAACGCTAAAGCTTGAGATTTCAGCCCTTCCATTTTTTGTGAATTAATTTCAACAGTAAGTTGTCAATTTTAGTGATTTAAATAATACAGTAAGTGAACATAAATTTTTTTAAAAAAAGTCGTAGAATGGTGAACATACGATCCTAGAGCTTAAAACCTATATTTGTATTGTTATGTATCTGTACGTATCTATGTTTCAGTTCACAAACATGGTGAAAGCCCTTTATACCAAGAAGTAAAGTTGAGAAAATTAAACTGATGAGCTACTTGAGGATATTGCAATTATGTGGATCCAGCTGTAAATAGAACTTCATCAATAGCAGTAATTGATAAACTATTAGGCAAACTAATGCAAACATTTAAGAATTCCTACAGAGGTCAGACTCCACTATTGTATTAGTATGCCTTTCGGATCACCCGATGAAGTGGAAGATATTTTCGCTAATAGAAATTCAGAAATACAGCAACTACTGCCAAGAAGTTGGAGATATGTAAAATTAGGCGAAAACTGATAACTATGCTATGTCATTTTCTGATGCAAAAAAATTAATGTTTAACTTAATTTTATATCTTATAAATAGAAGCCATATAGCGTTCAACTAAAAACGTTTTAAATCCGTAACAAAAACTCAATCCAATTTAATCTTAAAAAAAAAGAAATTCAACATCCTACACATAATTCAATATCAAATAAATAAAATAAACTTGGCAAAAATTAATTCAAATATTTATTCTTATGTAAATCCATTTAGTTTTCAATTTAATTTAAAATTTACTACACAGAATCTGACATTTAAAAATATTTATTTGTTTTTTTATTACTTTATTTAAAAATTAAGTGGAATAAAATGAATTTAATTTAATTTATTAATTTTAAATGCTCCATTAAAAAAAATTATTAATTTTACAAGAATAATGATGCTCTTTCAACAACCAAATACTATATAAATCAACAAATAAAGCTTTTTCACAAGGATGAATTTTTTGCCACGAGACGCTATACGATAAATTTGTATTAGTCTGATAGGATAACAAACACTCTATTCTACGACACTTTACCCATGTGTGATAGATATATATTAAATTTAAAGCACTAAGTTTAAATTCAATCAATGCAAATACCACATTTGTGGACAGATAGTTATAGTAATTTGAAAGCAACTTTTGTGTTATCGAGAAAAGAGTTATCGTTGTCCCTCATCCTATCCGAAAACCACATTGATATTCTCTAAGTCATAGTTCAGGAAAAGAGATCGATCCCTATGCAGTTTGCACAAACTAAGTAACTATTTTTGGATTGGTATCAGCAAAGATGAATAAAATATTATTAAATATATAGTCTTAGGTCAAATAGCATCACGATAATAAACATTTTCTAAGTTTTCAAGTAAAGTAAAAAGTAAAATAATTTAATTTATTATTTATTATAATAATTCATAGTTTTTGTTGTAATAATTATAAAAAAATAATGAGATTTTATTTTTATGATATAATTCTTTACTTGCACATAAATTACGTGAGAAAATTAAATCAATTAAAATAAGTTAAGATGATGATTTTATTAGGGGTTTATTTGTATTAACTTCAAAACTAAGTGCAACAGCGCAGATAGACTGATTTCATATAAAAATTATATATGCTTTTTTAATTACTCTTTCAACTTCTACGCACTTGTTTATATAATGATGTTGATCACGCACATTGATCAGGTGACTGAACTCACGATTATATACACGGATACTCCATTTTTATGTAAGTATGAAAAACTACTTTTGATATGTTCTTGATTTAAGAATATATTATATAATATATATTTTAGTATTTTTGACTGTTAGATATTTATTTTTTTAAATATTTTTGAAAACACTTATAACACTTATAATATAATAAAATATATCGCTCCATTCTCCAATTTTCACCAATATAGATCAATACAATTTAAACAAGAATAAAATTATGCAATTCGGTTAAATAAATAAATCAAAAAAATATGGACTGTTTAGTTAATTATTAAATGATGTACGGTTTTTTGCCAGCGAACACGAAATTTGTTTGTTATGCGCATATTGTTTGCACATGCGCATGTACATGCGCATATTGTTTGCACATTCAGTGTCTCGAATATTAAAAAAAACTATTAGGGTCCCAGTGAAATGGACAAAAAAAACGCATTAAATTAATAAATTACTATTGAAATTCAACCAATTATAATAGAAAACCAAAAACTAGTAAAAATTTTTATTATTTTGTAGGCAATGTAACAAAATTTTGATAATTAAAAATAATTACAATAAAAATAACGACGCCTATGGAAACAAATATCACAACAAACAAATGGTAGGAGCTTGGAATAGAAATTTAACTAATATAATTGTTTTCAAAACAAATTTATCCCAAAATAAATAATGCGTCTCTGTTTTACTTTTTGTCTCATCTTTTATCTCTTGCTGCGTCCTATCTGTCAAAAATTTGCTGGCAAAAAAATTCTACTATACTCTGCCTACTATACTCTTGACAATTTCTACCAATTTATAGCTAACTTTTGAATTGCTTCTCAAATAATGAGTTATTACCAATACTTTGAGAATACCAATAAATTAACACAAAAACGTAAAAACCTAACTTCTAAAAATTTATCCAAGACTGCTGAAATGCTAGGACTGAAATGCTTTAATCTCATCTCAGTTTTTTTATGTCACTGAAACCAACGAGATCATTTTGAAAAAATGAGCCCAAATTCACCAAGCTCCATGAAAACTTTTTTGTTGTAATTCCAAGAAAAAAAGTGTGACTATCACATAATATCGTAGGTTTGATCTAATTCTTTTTCCATAGTTCTAAGCGTTTTTGAAATATAAGTAAGTATTTAAGGCTAACAAACCTCACACTTTGTTTTACTATACACAGGAAAAAATATTTGCAAAATCAACTAATCATTTAATCTTATTTAACAATTCATTTAATTTATTTTAAATGATTGAAGTTTTAGACAAAAATTGAAACTTTTTCCAAAATTCTAATATATAAATTCTATTATTTTTTCAAAATTCTAAAAATATAGCAAAAATTATAACAAAATCAATTATTAAAACTTTTTCCAAAATTCTAAAAATATAGTAAACATTATAACAAAACCAATAATTAAAACTTTTTCCAAAATTATTAAAACATTGCAATAAATATTGCAAAAATTGTAACTTTTTCAAAATTCCAAAAATTCTAATAAAATCAAAAATTTAAAGTTTTCCAAAACTCTAAACATTTACCAAAAATTCTTACAAAATCGAAAATTGAAACTTTTGTCAAAAACTATAAGAAATTCCAAAATTTCTATGTCCAATTACATTTACGTCATAAAAACAGCAAAATTTTTTTCTCCAAAAAATGGGTTAAAAAAGAAATGAAATCATTTTTTGACACACTTGACATTATTTTTTTGGCAAACTCATAATTCTCACAAATAATAATAAAATTTCATGTCATATAAATTATTAATTTTATTTTTTTCCAAAAAATTGGGTAAAAAATAAACAAAAATCTTTTTTTTGACACTCTTGACAACATTTTTTTGACAAACTTATAGTGCCATAATTCTCAATTATAATAATAAAATTACATTTCAAACAAATAATTAATATTTTTTTTTTTTCAAAAAAATTGGGTAAAAACATAAATAAAAATCATTCTTTTGATACACTTGACAACATTTTTTTGACAAACTTTTAATGCAATAATCTAGTTTTTGATCTCACATACCAATCCCGACCATCCACATTTCTCCACATTCCTTGTTACTACTCATTATCTCTTAAAATGAAACCATACCTTTGAATTGAAAATATTCCAACAACTTCTTTACTTACTTGAGTTTAATTGATCTCAAAAAATCCAAAATAAATTTAAATTCCCTTAATGTAGTCTAATGTTAATACATATAGAACTACAAATTGACCAAGTGTCAGCCATTGATTTCGCATTGATTGGAAACAATCAATAATGACTATACAATCGTGACTTAGGGTGTTAATTAGAATAGAAATGTTCCCCATTCTATGAATTCACACAAAGTACTGTCTAGAAATTTAATGCAAAAAATCCCATATAATGTAAAAGCATTTCCATAATATGGAGTCTAATGACAGTGGAAAAATTCAACTTAAGTAAAAAATAATTAAGTGATGAAGAAGTTTAAACTTTGATATTATCATCGCCTAAACGGCGTAATCGATAGCGTGTCTGCCCAAGGATTCGAGCCGGGCACTGACGAGGGTAGGTTCGAATCCGATCCGAAACACGTAAAATGTGAATTGTAGTTTTTTCTGAGAAACTTCAAACCATACCTTTGAATTGAAAATATTCCAATAACTTCTTTACTTACTTGAGTTTAATTGATCTCAAAAAATCCAAAATAAATTTAAATTCCCTTAATGTAGTCTAATGTTAATACATGTAGAACTACAAATTGACCAAGTGTCAGCCATTGATTTCACATTGATTGGAAACAATCAATAATGACTATACAATCGTGACTTAGGATGTTAATTATAGAATAGAAATGTTCCCCATTCTATGAATTCACACAAAGTATTGTCTAGAAATTTAATGCAAAAAATCCCATATAATGTAAAACATTTCCATAATATGGAGTCTAATGACAGTGGAAAAATTCAACTTAAGTAAAAAATAATTAAGTGATGAAGAAATTTCAACTTTGAAATTGTCATTGCCTCAACGGCGTAATCGATAGCGTGTCTGCCCAAGGATTCGAGCCGGGCACTGACGAGGGTTGGTTCGAATCCGATCCGAAACACGTAAAATGTGAATTGTAGTTTTTTCTGAGAAACTTCAAACCTTACCTTTGAATTGAAAATATTCCAATAACTTCTTTACTTACTTGAGTTTTTGATCTCAAAAAATCCAAAAAAAAAATCTTAACATGAACGTTTTTTAAGCCAAAAATAATAATATTTCCGTGTTTTGATACACTTGACGATTTTTGACACACTTCCGGTACGGTTATCGAACACAGCGTCCTTTCGGCTCTTACCATTATGGGTACCTGTTTTTAGGATTCACAATTTTTCAAATTCCTTCAGCCGTTTTCTAGATTTCATCGGTTGTGACTGCCGGCCGGCAGACAGACATACATTTTCTTTGTTGCTTTTTTAGAATCAGAAATGCCAAAAAAAGTGGGGGTAAGAATTTCACTTTTGGCTCATGAATGTAATACTTAGGTCTTTCAGACCGAAGTAATATCAGTTGATTCCAAGGTTTATAAGAGTATGTATGTTTCTTCTAATTTGCATTGTTAATTGTTCTAGAAACTCAAAAATGCATTAATATTAGTTAAAAATCATGTTACCATAGATGAAAAACGTGCTCTAGACAGAGTTGTGAAAACTTGACCATTTTTGATTTTCCTGAAACTTGGCATGTAAGTAGTATGGACAAAATAAAAAATACAACTTATTTTAAAATTTTTTAAAGTGCATAGTTTGAGCATAGAGGGGCACCCCAACATGCATGAAAAATGAAAATTCTGCCAATCCGATGCAACTTTGAAATTAAATTGCTCAAGAACGGCTATACCGATTTCATCAAACTTTTTTTTGTATGATAGATGATTAATTAGTCGTTTGAAAAAAAATTAATTTATTGTTTTTATAATTAATTTTTAAATAAAAATATTAAAAAAACTTTTTTAAAGATGGCGCTGGGGTCAAAGATCAATTGGGATTTAATTAATTTTTTTTCTGAAAATAGTTCTATCCTATATATCAAATTTACAAAGAAGGTTAAATTCTTGTTCTTGAGATATTTAATTTTAAAGATTTTTAGTACGGATGAAATTCGAATTTTTCTTCATTTTTTCAAACAACTTCCATTAACAAAAAATTTTAAAATCAATTAAATTTTAATTTTTTTTATTTTTTAAATATAGTTCTACCCTTCCTTTGAAATACATCAAATTTACAAGGAGGCATTAATTCGTGTTCTTGAGATATTTAATTTTCAAGATTTTAACTTTCAAGCACGGTGCCTGTTTTTGTCCCACTTTTCACTTTATATGTCACTCGCTAAGATTTGCGACTACCCATTTTTCGAGATTTAAAAGATCATGGCTGAAGTTTGAATTGATTAATATTGATTGATTCATCGTTGCGTCTCATACCTGAAATTTAAGCGATATTATACTTGATGACTCAACAATTGATGATAAATTGGATTATTTAGATTTATCAAACTGTTCTTCGCAAGTTCCTGATTCAGACCACTAATGCGTTGATTCGACTTCATCTGGACGGCATCACATACATTTTCAACTCATATAATTTAAATTAGATGAAAATGCGACTTTATTTTTTCTGTATGTGTAAAAGCGCTATAGCATCGAATGTATCTATTGACCCAATTTTTTGTGTTAATATTTGGCATAGACCAATGCAAGAAATAAACCGTGAGCACAAAAGAATAAACAAGATGTAGAGTTTCGGTCGGTCAAATACATACATGCATATATAAGCCTAATAAAATAAAAGGTAGTGATCATTACTTGGCAGTAATGGTTAATTTTGTAAAAATATGGCTAACCTTGACAAAAAATTTTAATAAAAATCTATAATCATCATCGTTAACGCCGAAAATCAATTACATAAAATAATTATGGCTGACAAAGGTGCAATGGTATTATGCTTAAACCTTTGATGTTTTTCGTTTTATCTGAAAGAGTTTGTCAGACTTCTTTCTAAAAACCCGGATGATATACTATGTCGGCTTAGCGGAGAAATTTCAGAAACTGTTTACTCACAACAATGGAAATTTAGGAATTGGTTTCAAAACTGTAAAAAACATAAACAAAATGTATACAATGAATAAAGATCCAATGGAGAAAGCAGAGAGAACGAATTTATATTATAAGATCAATTGTAAAAATTGTGAGGGAGTGTATATAGGAATGACTGGTCAAAAACTAAAAATAGAATGAAGCAATATAGACAGGAACCACAACAAAAACATCCAACCAATCAAGGAACAGCAGCAGTACAACACTACACAGGAGATAATTTTAACCTGGAAACACCGGAAATTTTAGCTTTGGAATCCAATAAAACAAAAAGAACAATTAAAGAAATATTCTACATTAGTGCGAAGAAAACATCTATTAATTTCAGGACTGACACGGAGAATCTAAGCGAAACGCACAACTTATAGAAAAAATAAATAGAAAAACAAAACACAAACCAGAAACCATGAACTAACTCTCTCTTTAACTTACTCTCTCTTTAGCTAAATCAAACATACATAAAACTAATTCTGAGTAACATAAGATAATTAATAACATAATTAAGTCTCAATTTATATCAATTTTTATTATTATTATTGCACCTAAAAACAAATAATTTAATCTCACAAAACAGAGACAAAATCACTTTTATTGATGTTAACTAATTTTAATTTTTTTAAATTGTGTGGCTTTTAATCAATTTTTAATTGTAATTTTAAATAAATGTTTTAAATTAAGTTTTCTCTATAAACAACGAATGTAAATTTTTCCTTTTGATTATTATTTTATTATTTTTTAACTTTAATTTTAATTTATTTATTAACAAAATGCATTATTTTTAACCTTCAAAAATTTGTAAACAACTTGTTTTATGTGATTCTAGAATATACCAACTGAAGAAGGTGGCAAAAACCGCCGAAACGTATTGGAAATATAATATATTAAAATTTGAAACTATGAATTAATTTTCGAGTTTCACTTGAATGAAATAAACATAGTCTATCATCCGGGTTTTTAGAAAGAAGTCTGACAAACTCTTTCAACGAAAACGTTAAAACAAAAAACATCAAAGATTAAAAACAAGGGACTAAACACCGAGAAAAAGATTTTTCACGGAAATTATAACAAAATTTATATTATGCTTAAAGCTAATTTAATCGTCGTTTATAATCGATATCTGTTTTTATATATTTTCATTAGTAAATCCAATTAGCATGACAAATGTCGAATAAGACGATTAAAGTAAAAAAATTATATTGACATAATTATGATTTTTTTTTATATTATTTTTGTATAGATAACATGTATCCATAATGCACAGTAAAAAATGTAACATTCAATGCAGGCAAAACAGTAAATAATTAGAGGAAAGGAGTGGAAATTGAAGGAGCAAGAAATTCCAGAAGGTATTAGAGGAAAGGGAAGGAAATGTGTAAACTAAGACTTTTAATGTGAGTTAGTTTCTTTATGTTAAGCTTAAATTTTTGGAGGTGGTAATTAAGTGGAAAAACAGTTGATTCTAGAAAATTACATAAGGAGATCGTTCGTGGGAAAAAAGACGAGACACATTTCTCAGTTCGGCCACAGAACGGTTCAAGCGAGTGCTCATGAGAGTTTATTGTTAGTCAAGTAGTGCGAGTGAGCTGGCGTCGTGGAGGCGAAAGCGATTTTATTTCAGCTGAACACTTACCATAGTAGTATTTGTAAAATACACAAAGGGCTCTGATTTTGCGTCGATGATCGAGGGTATCCAGAGAGTTTGTTAAGTTAGCATTATCAATTAACTTGCATGCCCGGCGTTGAATTTTATCTAATGCGGTTAAATGACTTTTTGCTGCCCCCGTTTATATATTTTTTTTTTTTTTTTTAAATAAAATGTGATGTGTAGTAGGCATTACAATATGTGTCACAACAACACATAAAAACCTTTAAAGACCAAGGTCCCACAACAACATGCGTTCTAAGGATGTTAATGGACGCAAATCTGTTTTTTTTTGTTTTTTTTTTGTTAAATAATGGATAACTAAACCATAAATCCTATCACATATAAAATATGAAATAGGCCAATATTTCGTGATAGGATAGGGAAAATAAAAATAAAATAAGAGGTAAAAAGCAAATTTGTTTTAAAAATTTGCAGGAACAAAACTAAAATTGGTTTGCCAATAGTCCAGTTAATGGCATAATCCTTGATTATGGGACACAGTATATTTTTCAATGATTAAAGCTCAGATATATAGTTATATGGAGGCTTGTTTCTTCGAGCAAGCTACAGCGTTCCAGCATCAAGGAATATTCATTAGCTAAGATTGAGAGTGCTACCGTTGACTGAATACAGTTCATCTGCCAGCACCCCTAAGATATCACCTTGGCTAGTGATATCTCACTGCTATTGCCAGTGGTATGTGATATCTCACGTTAACTCATATGCCAATAGCAGGGACTGGAGTACGCGGGGTTGTCACACCCGTGGATCAAAAAATAGAAAAAAATTAATAAATTAATAAAAACTGATCCCTCCATGCGTACTCCAGGGAATTATATTTCATATCGGGTCTTATAAAAGCTTTATATATATAATCCGCAATTCAGAAGGAGTAAAGTAGAATTTACTTCTTCTCAGATAACCTAAACATTTAGCTGCATTTTTGGCTGTTGAGTAAATATGGTCTTCCCAAGAGAGTTTGTAATCTGTTTCTAGACCGAGAATGTGAACCGACAGAGAGTTGTTAATTGGGGAACACTCAATGCAGAATGAAAGGTCCGGTCTGTCGCGTTTATGTGTGTGAAGTCACGCTTGAAATTAAGATCTATTGAATTCGACCCGGTTAGCTTTCCCCCATTTAAGGATAGTATTTGTTAAAAATTCAGTACAGTAACCTGTAAAATAATTTTAATATTTTGTTTTATATAATTTCGAATTTCTCCCATCAAGTTTTTATTGAGTTTGTAATTAGAACTTTTTTCTATCAGTCTTTCTTTGAATTTCACAACATTTTGTTAATAATAAATACTTTTGTTAATTGTTTTTTCCAATGTAATTTGGTTTTTCTTCCAACACTTGTTTTTTTTTCATGACTAAATTTTATTGAATCAATATACATTACCAAGCTCTCTGATCTGGTAAATATTTGGGATTTAACTTTTTGAAGAACTTAGCATTTTCATTACATCATTTGGTGCCCCGAGTGAGGAGATAAATATATAAATAATGGATGTTCTAAAGAAATCTAGAGGATCTTCGAGAAGAATTTTTACAAGATATTTTAAAGAGCTTGAAGAAATTTTGGAGAATGAAGTTGAAATTGCATTGGTAGCACCGAAATTCAAAATAATTTGTGAGACTTATGAGAAGATTAGAGTCGCTGATGAAGAAATTTTTGGTCTGATGTGTGCAGATTATACCGATCAAGAATTGGATGATGAGCAGGATGGGGCAAATAATTACAAAGCTAATTTTTTTGCATTAGAACATCTTTACAATGAAAAGGTGGTTGCAGCAGGAGTAAGAGAAAATGAGGAACGTTGTTCAGAGACTGCTGTGAGCCGTGGAGGTAATCCTTCTAATGGATTAGATCTGACTATTGGCAAAGGAAAAAACTATCGCCTTCCTAAAATTGAACTGAAAAAATTTAATGGTGAATTGACGGAGTGGTTAAGTTTCTGGTCCCAATTTCAGAAAATACATGATGATGATCAAATACATGTGGTTGATAAATTTCATTATTTGATTCAGTCTATTGTTCCACACACAAGAGCTAGAGATGTCGTGGAAAGTTTTCCACAAACTGAGGAAAATTATCAAAAGGCTATTGATAAACTAGTAGAAAGATTTGGCAATAAAGAGTTATTAGTTGAAGTCTATGTGCGCGAGCTGCTAAAGATGATAATAAATAATGCAAATAAAAGAAATAATATTAAAATATCGGAAATGTACGATAAGTTGGAAACACATCTTCGAGCATTAGAATCAATGGGTATAAAATTGAAAGAAAATTCTTCGTGGTTGTATCCTTTAGTGGAGTCTAGTTTACCCGATGAAATATTACGTGCATGGTAAAGAAGCCATTTGTCCTGCAATTCTGAAGAGAGACAAGATGGTAAGACTAGTGATGTAAAAGTGTTTAATACTATTGTATAATACACGGTATTATACGTAAAATACCGTATTGTCCAAAACGTAGTAAAATACAAGGTTTTTTACTATAAAATTTTTTTCTATTGTGGTGGGGCGCGATTCAGTAATCTGCCATTTTATTAAGATTTCGCGTGGACTTGATTTATAACTGCAAAAATATATACTACTGGTTCTTGAATATATGAACGACACAGAAGAAATTAATGAGTTATTGCCCCTTGTTACTAACAGTTAGAAACGCATTCTTAGTGATTCGCAAATTTCTATGGCAACAAAATTGTTGTAATATCAACAGAACATAAATTTCAAACATCGAATGCTGCATCATTACTATTCACCGTTGTAGGGAATTTTTTTTATGCAGCAAATCAAAATTATGAGCCATGAACTCATTCCGTTCCACTCATTATGAGCTATGGACTGTCATTCAATTTTACATCTTTGAGTAGTCCTCTTTCTATACATTCAAATTGATTAACTAAAACACCCAAATCTCAAAACTCACATTTTGAAACCGATGGCAGCTATATTGATTGTTTAACTTAGTGGCAAAGAGTTTGTGGCTCTTCGGAATGTTGCATCGTTCCGCATATTCCACTGTAACAGAAAAATCTTTTTTAATCTGCAGCCTAACTCATACTGCAAGAAGTATTTGTCTTACAAATCAATGAGGCGTAATCTTGTTTATGTGAAAAATCATAATTTAAATCTTCAACAGTTTACCGATGGGAAATGATAAGTCTTCAATTTAAATAAAAACATAAATACAATAACTCGGCGCGAATGAAAGTGATTAATATTGAAACCAAGCAAAATCATATGAATAAATAGATCTTATTAGCATTGGCTTAAGAAATATAAATAAAGATAACGATAAGAAATCCAAATGTCGGGGCAGTTATTTAGAAGAAAATGCATTAGTTGTGATTGAAAATGGTGATGGAAGTAATTTTTTGTTGTTATACCACTAACACTGTATGTCGGCTATTGCACCTTTGTACAGAATAAAGGATATTTTATTTTGTATTATACAATGTATAATACGCTGTATTATACAAAAAATATAAAATACCGTATTTTAACATCTCTAGGTAAGACCCATCTTGATAATTTAATGTTGTTTTTAAATCATGAAGTAAGAGCCGAGGAGAGGATGGTTTTAGCGAAAACTAGTTTTACTACTGAAGGTGTTATGAATACAAATAATAAACATATATATGAGAAAAGTAGTAAAAAATTATATCCTACTGCTGCGGGTTTATTAAATGTTGATAGCGCAGTTTGCATTTTTTGTCAGAAACAACATGAGAGCCGAGATTGTGTCAAAGCACAGAATATGAGTTATGAAGAAAGAATATCTAAAGTACAGAGCAGTAAAAGCTGTTTCAAATGCTTAAAAAAGGGACATCAATCGAAGAAGTGTACATCATTTATTAAATGCATGATATGTGGAGATAAACATCTTACGATTGTGTGTTCAAAACTGACTTTTGGATGTCAAAATGGTGCTGAGCAATCAAAAAGTATGGGTAATAATGAGATTGATCCAAATGCTGATAAAAATATAAATGCTGCGAGTAGTTTATGCACGCAAGACGTGCTACTTCAAACATTAGTGGTTAACATAGTTGGACAAAACGCAAGTAAAACGGTTCGAGCTTTAATTGATTCTGGATCACAAAGATCGTATATTTTGGAAAAAACAGCCAAACAATTACAATTAATTCCTAAATCCCAACATAAGATATCTAAGTGCTTATTTGGTGGTCATGTAACGAATTCGGAAATGCATTTTGGGTATGATATTATCGTAGAAGATTTAAAAAACGTTAGTAAGCTAAAAATTAATTGTTTAAATGAAAAAAAGATTTGTGGGCTAATATCACAATTGAATAATTTAGCAATATTAAATGAATTGAAGTAAAATAAGATTGTTGTAAACGATGTTGGAAACGATGTAAATGAGATTGAACTGTTGTTTGGTTCGGATATTTATGGAAAATTATTGACTGGAGAAATAAAACAACTGAATTCTGGATTAACAGCTATCGGTACCATATTTGGTTGGACCTTAGTAGGTGTTAATAACAACGATGATAATCGTGAGTCGATTTCTATGTTAGTAACTGTTAATTTATTAAACAACATGTCAATTCCTGATTTATGGCAATTAGAGGCAATAGGTATTAGTGATCCTATTGAAACCAAGAATAAAATTGAGAAAGAAGAAATAGTCAAAAAACACTTCCTTGAAACTGTAACCAGAAATAAAGAAGGAAGATATTGTGTGTCATTACCATGGATTGAAGAGCAGTATGAGTTACCTAGTAATCGTTTTATAGCTGAAAAAAGGTTAAAAAGTACAGTTAAAAAATTGATTGACCAAGATATATATGAGAAATATGAGCAAGTTTTTAATGAATGGTTATCCGAGGACGTAATAGAAAAAATTGGAGTTGAAGATGAAGTTAGTCAATGTCATTTACCTCATAGAGCAGTCGTAAAATTGGATAGTGAAACTACAAAGATACGTCCCATTTTTGATGCGTCATGTAGAGTTAATAAATGCCCATCTTTAAATAACTGTCTTCATACAGGCCCCAATCTTATTGAGTTAATACCATCTTTATTATTAAAATTCAGAATGAACAACATTGGAGTCATATCAGACATAAAAAGAGCTTTTCTACAAATAGAAATAAATGAGTCTGATCGTAAATTTTTACGTTTTTTATGGTTTAAAAATAAAGAGTTAATGGATATTGAAGTATATCAACATAAACGGGTAGTGTTTGGAGTCACATGTTCTCCCTTTCTTCTAGCTGCTGTTATAGAAAAGCATTTATCTCAAGTTGATAGAAAATATGAAAATGTTGCTAAAAAGCTATTAAAATCTTTTTATATAGATAATTGTGTCACTTCTGTAGAAAACATGGAAGAATTTGTGCACTTTAAACAAGTAAGTACAGAAATAATGGGTCAAGCAAAAATGGAATTGAGATTATGGGAATATGGGCCTGAACCAAATTTAAGTGAAAATTATGAATCTTCCGTTTTGGGTTTATTATGGAATAGAAAAGAAGATACATTAAGAGTAAAATTTGAAAAACCTGAAATAAAAATGATTAACAAACGGAATATATTGAGTGTGACGCATAAAATTTTCGATCCAATCGGTTTTCTATCACCAATATTATTAATACCTAAATTGTTGCTTCAAAAAATGTGGAATGGAAAATATGGCTGGGATGATGAGCTCCCAGATGAATACAAATCCAAATTTAACAAATGGTTGAACAGTTTAGAAATTTTAAAAAACATTTCAATTCCTCGTAGAATAGCTATCGGAACAAAATGTACTTTCTCTTTGCATATTTTTTGTGATGCAAGTCAGAACGTTTATGCAAGTGTGGTGTACTTAAGGAGTGAATTGGACGGTGATGTAAGAATACAATTATTGACTGCGAGATCGAGAATAACACCCATGAAGAAAATAACTATTCCTAGACTTGAATTATTGGCTTGTCTAATTGGTGTGAGATTAACAACGGAAACAGTAACTTCCTTGAAATTAAATACAGTAAATAAATATTTTTGGACTGATTCATCAACAGCAATTTCTTGGATAAAAAAGAATGATCAGTGGAGAACTTTTGTTGGAAATCGAGTTAAAGAAATAAATAAGTGTTCTTCAATTGATGAATGGAGACACATTCCTGGACATCTGAATCCTGCTGATTTACCTTCACGTGGATGTTCTCCAGCTCAACTTTTAGAGAGCAAATGGTGGGAAGGACCACCGTGGTTAAAGAATTCTGAATATGAATGGCCAAGCAGCCAACCAGAACCTGATTTAGAACTAGTTAATTGTGAAAAAAGGAAAATGGTTTGTAATTTGATAAAATTACATTACGAAAAACCTTTTTATTATAAATTTTCTAATTATACGAAAATTATTCGTATTTTGGGTTGGATAAAGAGGTTTATAAACAACAGTCAGAAGAGTCAACACAAAATTAAAGGTAATTTAACAGTTGCCGAATATAAAATTGCAGAGAATATGTTGACTAAATTAGTACAAGAGGAAACTTTTCCTCAAATACAAGAAAAGATTAATTTGAATTTTAAAACTTTTGAAGATGAAGATAGAATTGTTAGACTTACAACGAAGTTGGCTTATGGAAATGATTCTTATTTTTTCAAATTTCCCGCGTTATTGCCTAACGATCATCATGTTGTGAATTTGATTATACGATACTATCACGAAAGAAATGGCCATGGTGGGTTGAGTTTTTTACTATCTAAAATTCGTGAAATGTTCTGGATAATAAATTCAAGAAAAGCGATCAAGAAGGTTATAAGAAATTGTGTAATTTGTAAGAGATTAGATGGTAAAGCGAAAATGTTTCCACCTCCTCCTTTACCAAAAGATCGCATAGCTGATGTTAAAATATTTGAAATAATTGGAATTGATCTTGCTGGTCCATTGTTTACAAGAAAAAATAAAAAATGCTGGATAGTCTTGTTTACATGTGCAGTATATCGTGCTGTGCATTTGGAACCGGTTTCTTCCTTGAGCACAGACGTTTTCCTTATGTCACTTCGTCGTTTTATTGCAAGAAGAGGTAGACCAAGGATTATCTACACAGATAATGGTTTGAATTTTATTGGTTTAAATAATTGTTTTAAAAGACTTGATTGGAAGAAAATAGAAGAGACAACAACTTGTGATAAGATAGTGTGGAAATTTAATCCTCCAACTGCAGCATGGTGAGTAGTGTTTCCAATCATCCGTGATTTTAACTATCCGGATATCGAATAGTATGTAAAGTAGTTATCCGGATATCCGGATAATAATCCGGATAATGCCTTTAATAAAAACAATGGTTTTAAAAAATTAAAATCAAATCAAAACCAATCAAAATTTATTTTCATCTGCAAAATAATATTTAAAAAATACAAGAGCGTTTGACATTGGAAGCTGCAAACGATTTCTAGTTTTTATTAGCTTTTCTAGGTTAGGAATGAGTGTTTTACATGCGCTATATAAATTAAATTTCTTGTCCGGCAATGAATAATTATTTGAACGAATAACTTTACTATTTTCGATTGGTGAAATCGTATTTTTCAATTCCATGACTAATGTACATTCGGTGAGTTCGGTCGGATTTGGAGAATTTTCATTTTCCTTATCTTATTGATCTGCCATTATAAACTAAACATTTTCGGATGTTTTGTTATCCGGAAACAAACTTTTTATTAACTTTTTTGCATAAATGATAGCTGATGTTTTAGAAACATAACTAAAATCGTTAAAATTATCATTTCGGGATAATGTTGAATCCTGCAACAACATCATTAACGAAACTAGCTCAACATTTTTCCTTTTCCATTTGTCCTATTTCTTCTAAATAATTATAAATTTGAACACCGGTGACAAAAATCATATAAGGTAAAAGTACTAATATCAGTCAGGTTCCCAGTACCAGTCATAATTTCTTTCAACATTAAATAATAAGAATATTATAAAAACAATTTCCTCTTACCATCAACCATGTCCATCTATGATGTAACCATTGTAATACAGAGCGAAAAGTTTGAAAAACACTTTATATACAAAAAAGTTACAGAGATTTTATAAATCATTGTGTAGAAAATATTTGATATCATAGGTAAGTTAAAATTTTTGCTTAAGAATTAAAAAAATTTTTGTAAGATAAAATAACGTTTAATATTAAAATTTTTTCGTAAAAGTGTTTAGATTACATTAAATTACAGTCTAAAATATCTTTATTTGTTATTTAGATGAAAAAATAATAATGATTTTTTAAGTAATTACGAGTTTTCTGAGTGACTGATACTGGTACTTTTTATTTATGTAGATCACCAGTATCAGTTAAATTTGACTGCTATTGCAACGGTTCTGATTTTTTTTTGTTGCAATTACAGTCAGTATTTTTTTCTTATTCGTTTTAAGTAATTTTCTGTTTTAATTTGGAGTAAAGTAGTGCAAAATGCCGAAATACAACCAAAACGACGATAACCTAGCTCTAAAGGAAATAAATAGTGGGCAGTCCGTAGCAAGTGTAGCTCGTAAATACGGTATTCCACGGTCCACCCTCAGTAGTAAAAAATTAGGCGTATACCCGGCAAGCTGCAAAAAAGGACCTAACACTATATTGACCAATGAGGAAGAAACGCACTTAGAAAATTTGTTAATTCATATTGCTGCTTCAGGGTTTTCAGCTACAAAATATCAACTATATTGTCACGTGTTGACGTTTGTCAACTATATTGTGACGTCATTGGTATGGCGCATTTATGCGTAGACATTCAAATATTAGTCGCAGAACTGCACAAAATCTAACAAAATCGATAGCAACAGTATGTGAATCAAGTATCAGGATCTGATTCGATGAAGTTTATAGCCACTTGGATAAAACCAATAATTTAGATATTTTGGGAGACCCAAACGCTGCCGGCATGATAGCTCCATCAATGGTGGTATTTGCGTACAAAGGCTTCCAAAAAGCCGTCATTTCGACCATACCTGATGAATGGGTGTTTGGTAAATCAGATAGTGGCTGGATGACGGGAGAGACGTTTTATGAATACATAACTAATGTTTTCAATCCGTGGTTAAATTCAACAAACATTATTCGACCAGTTGTATTATTTGTAGATGGTCATTCATCTCACCTCACAATGCACTTGAGTCCATTTTGTTCTGAAAACGGAATTATTTTAGTTGCTCTTTTTCCAAACTCCACTCATTTGTTACAACCTATGGATGTTGGTATATTCCATCCATTAAAATCAGGGTGGAGAAAGGGTGTTCAATTGTGGCGATTTGAAAATAATGGCGCAAGATACGAGAGTATTTTGCAAAGTACTCCATCAAAAATTGATAATGGAAGAAATGAAAATATTCCTTTTGAAATACCAACCCCATTAAAAAATGTTTTATTCTGGCCCGAAAAAGAAAGATACACAAATATTACAAAAAAAGAAAAAAATCCCAGCGGTGGCAACTTCAAAGGAATTGAGGCAATATTTTCCAAATAAAGAAGAGGTTAAGGGCCAAGTTGAATCTGCAAAATTAGAACGGCGTTTGGCAAAATCCAATATAAAAAACGGTATATAAAAACGTAGAACGGAAACAAAAAGAACAACCCGCCAGTGATATAATTCCGAATACAGAGAGTCTCAAAATAAAAGTCGGTTCATTTGTTATTTTTGAATACGAAATGGAATATTTTCCCGGTGTGGCTTTAAATGTAAAAGATATGAAAGTTAATATTAGTTCAATGACCATGGCAGGAGTTTCGAAATGGAAATGGCCTGAAAAAATAGACGAAATGTGGTATCATACTAGCGATGTTATTGAATTAATCAATGAACCCAAACTCGAAAGACGGGGGCAGTTTAGTGTTCCAGAAATAAAATTTTATGAAGAAAAGCGTCGTCAGTTCTAATAACATATTATTATTTTATATAATGAATATATTTTATTACTTACTAAATTTTATTAGAATTTAAGTTGCTTATAATCCAAATGAATTGTTTATTATTATTTATTATTCCAAATGAATTATTATTATATTTTATTTGTTTATTATTTTATTATTAAATATCAGAATAAAATTAATTTATTTGTATTACAAACTAGTTTAAAAAAATGTGACTGATACTGGGTTTTAACTGACTGAAATACAAACTCCTCATTTTTAATTTGACTGATACTAGGTCATACGCTGTTTTTGTATTTAATCTTAATTTTAGTTATTCTATTTTGCTGATATACATCTTTGACCACTTTTAAATCATAAAGCAATAAACAAATAAATCATACCAAGCATAAACTCTGAATTTGATGAAGTAATTATAAAACTGTTCGGTGTTAAAGTTTTTTTTACCTTAGCATGACTGGTATTGGTACCATTACCTTAATTGTTATTGAGTGGTTTGCATTAAAAACTAGAAAATAGTTTATAGTTTCAAACATCAAAGTGAATAAATAATTAAAATAAATAAATTTTCTCTAACGGAAGATGACCAAAAACTGATTTGATACACAATATTCAATAATATATTGTTCTGATATTTAATAATACAAAAACTTTAAATTTTATAATAGAATTTAAAATTCTTAACAATTAGCATTCAATTGGAACCCAGTCTAAATTACACTTCTAAAAATTCAAGTACAAAACAATTGCTGGAATGATAATTCTTAGATCAACAAAACGAAATCGTCTATTATGAAAAAATTAGTAGTAGCTGATTAAATTTTTTAAAAAGGTAAATAGCGCAAAAAATTTTTTTTTGCTTTAATTTAGTTATCCGGATATTTTTTTTGAATTAACCGGATATCGGATAGCAAGATTTTTACGCATTATCCGGATAATTGCAATCCGGCTTAAACCGGATTGGAAACACTAATGGTGAGGTGGATGGTGGGAGCGAATAATTAGAACAATAAAGAGCTTATTAATTCGTATTTTGGGTAAATCATCATTAGATTTTGAAGAAATAAATACAATTTTATGTGATATTGAATCTACTATAAATGATCGACCATTATCTTATGTTTCGGAAAATGAAAATGAGTTAATTTCTATCACGCCATCTATGTTTTTAAGAGATGTATCTGATTCATCAGTAATTGATTTAGATCATGTGGAAAAATACGGGTTTGAAAAGAGATATCAATATCGAGAAAAAATCAAAAATGAGTTAAGACAGAGATTCCGGAAAGAATATTTGGGACAATTAATTCAAAGATATAAAGAAAAGAAAAGCGAAATAATTTTACGCGCGGGTGATGTGGTTTTAATTGGATCAGATAATAAAAAAAGAAAGGATTGGCCAATTGGTAGCATTATTGAACTAATACCTGGAAAAGATGGATTCACTAGGGTGGCGAAAGTAAAATCAGGTGATGGGGAATTCATTAGGCCAATTCAAAGGTTGATCCCGTTGGAGGTACTGCCGGATAACGGCCAAGAAGCAGTAGATGCACTTCGCACAAGAAATGGAAGAGTAGTCATTAAACCGGATTAGGAAAATATTATTAGTTTTCTATTTAATTTGTAATAATCAAATTAAAGGTGGGAGAATGTTAAAAATTCAGTACAGTAACCTGTAAATTAATTTTAATACTTTGTTTTATATAATTTCGAATTTCTCCCATCAAGTTTTTATTGAGTTTGTAATTAGAACTTTTTTCTATCAGTCTTTCTTTGAATTTCACAACATTTTGTTAATAATAAATACTTTTGTTAATTGTTTTTTCCAATGTAATTTGGTTTTTCTTCCAACATTTGTTTTTTTTCATGACTAAATTTTATTGAATCGATATACATTACCAAGCTCTCTGATCTGGTAAATATTTGGGATTTAACTTTTTGAAGAACTTAGCATTTTCATTACATCATTGATGTCCTGTGACAAAGAAAACATCATTTCATCTCGTTCTGAAGCGACTTTGATTGAATTGATGGGAGTAAGGTTGTAGAAATTGAATCCAGAGGATAAAGTTCTATCATCCGCGTACGAATGGACTGGATTAAGAGTGGAGAGTAATAGACCGTTTATGAAAATCAAGAATAGGGAGGGGAAAGAACGGCTCCTCAGGGAACACCAGCGCCAAGGATATGGGAGTTAGAGGTGGCGCCATCGACAACTATCTGAATTACCGACAACTATCTGTTCTTCAGAAAGCTCTTAATCCAGGAGACTAAAGATCTAAAAGAGCTATCAATTCCCAGTGCCGTTAGTTTAGCAAGCAGTGACTTATGCCAAACACGGTCAAAAGCTTTAGAAATATCTAAAGCTACTATTTGCGTTTCACCTTTATTAACAATATTACGGTTCCATAAGTCAGTCAAATGCACCATTAAATCACTAGTTGATCTGTTTCTTTGAAATCCATATTGGCGATCCGATAATAAATTGCAATCTGCAAAGTAATTCATTAGATAGAAATTTGTTATTGACTCCATTACTTTGGAGAGTAGGGAGACAATAGCAATCGGCCTATAGTTGGAAGGATCGGTCTTATATCCGTTTTTCGGAATTGGGTGGACAATGGCGGTTTTTCAGGATGATGGAAAAGTGCAAGTTGTCATGGAAATGTAGAAGAGTTTACATAATTGTTTAACTAAAGAGTGATGGCGTGGTTGAGTGGTTTTTAAGTACGATGGCTGGTATACCGCTGATTTGTTCCCATTGAGCTCTTTAAAAACCTTTGATACAACTCGTATGCGAAAATAGACGTGTTTACCTAATGAAAGAGAAGGCGGTAGCTGATTTGAAGCTGACAGTTGAGAGGCGGCTGCAAAGTGAGACGCTAAAAGATCAGATTTTTGTTCAGATGTGGAAGTTTGAAGCTCGTTTTGGTACATGTAGAAACCACTTTTATGTAGTTGAATAACAACCTTTTTGTCCTTTAGTTGATATAAAGAATCTTTTTAAAACTGAAGCGTTGCTGATGCATATTGACTGCATAGTCTAGTTAGTAATTGACAAAGTTTATATAAATATTGTGTATCTGTACAATTTTTTAGGGTGGTGTGAGTAATAAAACTCAAACAGCTATGGAAATTATGTAAACTTACCAAATTCAAACCAGACCACAGCCCACCAAGTCCCAGAAAATTGTAACCAATGACTTATTTTTCACTTTCATCCAATATATCGAAGGTCTTTTAAATGATTATTATGTATCACCAACTCTTCCGTTCGCACTTCCATTCAACATTAAGTTTCATTTTCACATCAAAAAGTAATTTTATTTTTCAATCAATCAATTTCAAATTAATTTAGAATGCATTTTATAGACAATTTCGTAATAAATTTTTATTTCACTTAATTCTTAACACAACAAAAAAAATTCTTAAAATAACATAAATAAGAAAACAACATAAAAACTTTAACAATAACAACATAAACATAAAAATAATTCGCTTGATGATGTATTAATTCCACATATGTGTGAACTAACAAGTGGAAATTTATAAAGGAAAAATTATTTATTTTTTTTATATACATATTTTTCTGCTAAATGAATTTTTTTTCTTCTCGTTTAAAACATTTATATCGTCTTTTTAACACATTAATCTTATAATATATACAAGGAAAAGATAATAATGAATTAACATAAGATAAACTCTTAGAGTATATATAAATATAGAGAGAACATAACTTTAAAATTGTATGAAGAGCGACATAAGAAATCGTGTTTGCTAAAATGTCATATTCAATTTCTCATTTCGCCATTTGCATTTCTGTTTATTTACAACAACCAACTATTGTATTAAATTATAAATTAAAAACAATTAAATAATTTAAAACGAAACAAAAAGTACAATCTATTATTTTTAGTTGTGCTAATTTTTATAAAATGAATGAAAATAATTACGAGAGTATTTTACATTTATTGTGTTATTTCCAGTGATTTTATAATAGTGAACATTTTATTATTTTATAATGCAAATGTGCAAATATTTAAGTTATGTATACATCCTGAAAGTATATTATGAAAACTAGCTGGCGACCAACTTTTCATTATTGTGTAGTTTATTTTTAATAGATAAAAGATTAAAATTTATATATTTGGTTAGAATCAAATCCTAATCTGTCATTTTTCTTATTTCTTTTTATATAGTAGCAGTGAGGGAGAAACTATTATTTTTTTGTGGTAGGTTTTTTTCTTATAGATTTAAAAGAAACTCGCAATAATTGTACAATTTTGAATCAAATGAAAAATTTATGCACGTCTTTGGGAAGACAAACCGGTTTCTCTCTCAGAGAAATAAAGGAAAACAAACAAACAAAAAAACGATTTGACAGAAGATCAATCACCATTAATATTAGTTATGGTGGTCGGTTGGATAAACTGGAATTAAAAGAAAACAATAATAAAAATAAACAAATCAAGAATCTTGTGATTTTTTTCTATCGTTCAATTTTTTTATGATTTGCCTTTTGATGTTAAATTGTTGTGATGACATATAAATTGTCTTGGCAAAAAAAGGTTTTGTATTTTTTTTTACTTTACAAAATGTGATTGGAACGATGAGTAAATTAAGCAGAAATTATAATGTATTATGTAGAATAAAACCGCAAACGCAGAACAGAAAACTTATGTGTTGATTTTTGTTCGTTAAATTCTTAGAGTATATATAAATATAGAGAGAACATAACTTTAAAATTGTATGAAGAGAGACATAAGAAATCGTGTTCACAAAAATGTCATATTCAATTTCTCATTTCGCCATTTGCATTTCTGTTTATTTACAACAACCAACTATTGTATTAAATTATAAATTAAAAACAATTAAATAATTTAAAACGAAACAAAAAGTACAATCTATTATTTTTAGTTGTGCTAATTTTTATAAAATGAATGAAAATAATTACGAGAGTATTTTACATTTATTGTGTTATTTCCAGTGATTTTATAATAGTGAATATTTTATTATTTTATAATGCCAATGTTCAAATATTTAAGTTATGTATACATCCTGAAAGTATATTATGAAAACTAGCTGGCGACCAACTTTTCATTATTGCGTAGTTTATTTTTAATAGATAAAAGATTAAAATTTATATGTTTGGTTAGAATCAAATCCTAATCTGTCATTTTTCTTATTTCTTTTTATATAGTAGCAGTGAGGGAGAAACTATTATTTTTTTGTGGTAGGTTTTTTTCTTATAGATTTAAAAGAAATTTGCAATAATTGTACAATTTTGAATCAAATGAAAAATTTTCGCACGTCTTTGGGAAGACAAACCGGTTTCTCTCTCAGAGAAATAAAGGAAAACAAACAAACAAAAAAACGATTTGACAGAAGATCAGTCACCATTAATATTAGTTATGGTGGTCGGTTGGTTAAATTAGTGGTTTAGATCAGTGTTTCTCAACAGGTTTCATACTAGAAACCAATTAATATTTTAAAATTATACTGCGGACCTTGCGAAATATTTCATGTTAGATGGGTGAAATGGCAGGCTATATCTTGCTCACAAGTCACACTTACATACACAATTTATTTTTAAAACAATAGGAAAGAACGAAATAAAGTTTAAAGAAACAAAAAAGAAAAGAACGAACTTTAATGTGTACTAAACATAGTTTAAAAGTAAAACGTTTATTTTATCTCTACCCTGTTATTTAAGAACGACTAAGATAAAAAATATAACATTCCCAAATACAGAAATAAAATAAAAAAAAATCCCAGCGGCAGGTATATCCGCTAGAAATAGGTAGATTTCGGGGTCAGACGGTTTTGTGTCCAAATAAAATTAGATAAGTCAGATTATTTTAAATAAAAAATATAAGTAGAAACAGAATAATTCAAAAAAATTATCGAACCAAATTAAATACATTATCCGAACTAACGCCATCAACACAATTTCGGAACAGTTTTATTTAAGTTGGTTTAAACTACTTTTAATAACATATTAAATCCACCAAAGATCAAATGAACTACGTCACAACTACAATTATACCATCACACATAATTTATAACATTATCAAACAATTTTATTTCAAAATCATCTTTTGTTGTTGTGTTTTTTTGTTCTTATTTAATCTTTTTTCAAACGGTTACTTAGTAAAAAAAATAAAAACAAAAAAGATTTTGATAATTTTTCTGTGGTATTAAATGGGTTGATATTTTTCTTGTAAGGGTTGCATTATAATGCTTATAAAAATGGAACCTTTTGGGTTAGAAAGCTGAAATTTTTTGAGGCTATAGCTGAAAAGTATGTTTAAAAGCTAAGATGAATTTAAATAACATAAACTGAAACATGATGAAAGCATTGCCTTTTGCGTTTGTTTTTATTTCAACAGCCGTAGGGTCTCAACCGTTAGACTTAAACTATTATTTTTAAAAATTTTGGAAAGATTTATATTTTAAGTACGTGAAAAAAAGTTTTCAACTATGAGCTTGGCCATTTCAGCTAGATCAAGGGCAGCAAAGTTTAGTAAATTTTTAAAACAGCTGATTTTTGAGGAACCTGAAACGCCAAAGTAGTCATCTGGATAAAAATGATAAAAAAAGGTTCAAATATTCAATATTTTTAAATTTTATTAAAATATAATTATTCAAACGGAAGTTATAGCGCCCTAGATTATTCGACTTTTTAGGCTCTAGCCGCTTAACCGGTACCCGGATATGGCCAGTTCACGAACTTGTCCAAGACATTATTTGCCGTAACATACACAGAAAATTATTTTGGTGTAGGTCGAAAAATGCGACCGTGAGAGTGCCGCTAAATTCCGTTATACCTCATATCGTTATATATATATATATATATATATATATATATATATATATATATATATATATATATATATATATATATATATATATATATATATATATATATATATATATATATATATATATATAATTTTTTTTTTTTGTTTTTCCATCTCCGCTTATCACAAATAGTCGTTTGGCATCAAAATTTTTCCGAAATTCCGAGATGAAGCCCATTGCAATAGGTAGATTTTTATATGAAATCTACCTAATACCGTTCGAAATAAATGTAATTTATTGTGTACGCAGTTAATGCTATATTTTATTTTTCCAGCCAAAGTTTACAATACGACCGAGCATTGAAAAATTATGAGGTCCATCAACACGTTTGAATGTTTGTTGATGTGGGGCCTTAAAAGGTTTTATATGTAGTTGTGACCCAAATTGTAATTCCTACTACACAACACATTTTATTAAAATAAAAAACCATTGAATTCTTAAATAATTTACATTAAATTAGTAAAACATGTTACTCTATCGGAAGGATAAAATGTTGTATTAGGTTCGTGTTTAATGAATTTTATTCTCTCGCAAATTTGCACATTTGTAATGCAATAATATACTAATATTGTGTTCCGCAGCAATACAATTTTTTTCTGCATATGTAATGAAAGAAAATAATAAAATCGACTCCAAAGGAGTGAAATAAAAAAAAATAAAAATTTTACTCTTACGAATAAGAATGATATTAAAAATATGTAGTATATTTTGCTGATTTTAAGTGAGTGAAAATTTGTTCGGGGAAACGCAAAACGTTTACATCTCGAGTAGGGAATACAATTTCTTCTACGATATTTAAGTTGGAAAAAAATAACCTTTCAAATGACAACCCACTCGTCAAGTGCTAAAATATTTTTTTTTCAAAATTTTCACTCCCAACACCCTCCATATAACTTTTTAAATGATGATGATGATTCGACCGCTATAGCTTGCGTCAATTCTTACAACATTTCTTAAGACCGTGATTTCATTCAAAGTTTTACTTTTCTATTGTTCGAAGTTAAGGGAGAGGGGGGAGGGGTACAATACAATCAAAAAAATTTATTTCAGAGTTTAATACAATAAAATAAACCTTTTTATCCTTCCGGCAATTTTAAATAAAGGTTTATTTTTGTTTTTCTTAATACCATAATTTTCTGTGTTATTAGTCTTAATACAATAAAATAAACAGCTGTTAATTTTATTTTGTTGCGTGAATCCACCGAAAATTTGACGTCTTTCATTGTAAATCATTCATTTTCACAATATCCATTGTAGGTTATTTAATTTTCAAAATACTAAACTATTGTATAGGTATCTAAAATACATAAAATGTATGGAGCTAATGGAAAAAAATAAAATAATATTCATTGTTTATTTTTAATCGTTTTACTTGCATGGAGAGATCAGTTTTTATTGTTTTGTAAATGTTTTATATTTTTGATCTACGGGAGTGACAGCCCCGCGTACGATTCTTTCCCTGTTATTGACATACGAGTTAACATGAGATATCACATATCACTGACAGTGGCGTAGCTAGCATGGGTGGCACCTGGGGCCGATATTGTGGTGTCACCCCAAAAATAAAAACTGTCAATAATAATAAAAAGCCGATAAACGTAATTTATAATTTTTTTTAATTAATACAAATGAGCATTATTATTATAAGCCCGCAAGTAATTTTTAACTAATTTTAATTTGCTGAAACTCCTCTCACACGAAGCCACTAATACGCAAATAGTCATAAATAACTTTAGTGCGACCGTAAGATTCGGAAGAAATTCTAAAAAATCCCATTCTACGATGAATTTCAAAAAGTCTAGGTACACCCAGTTAGAAACTGTAACATTGGCCGCTTTTAAATCCCTCCTCACCCTTTGTATCTCTATGAGGAGTTCTGTTGCCAATACCGATACCGATAATTTTAACTCTTCACTGTTCGCCAAAAGCTAAGTGTTTGTCTGCACAACCTCGAACAATGAAGCTAAATCTTGAACTGAGTTCGGAGTCTAGAACAGTCTAGTTCGGAGTTCAACAATGAATCGGTCAAGACATTCCAATATGTCCTTTTTAAGTTGAGCTCTCAGTGTCAGTCCAAGATCAGGTGCAAACTCGCCACCCGTTCGTTTTTTGCGTTTTTATGACGAATTCGGCTTTCCATTGGAATGTCATAGTCCTCCGATTTTTTCGCAGCAAGATCTATTGCCTCTTCTACAATGAGAGTTCGTTATGAATTGACTCTATTTTTGTAGCTAATTGATCAATATTCAAGCCCGTGCTTTGCAATCCAATCTGAGCACAGATATTATTTTTCTTAGAATATCATTCCAAAACAAAAGAAAGCAAAGAAACGAAAAATCACATGCTGCATTGTTAAGGTTCTGTGCAGCGCCTCTAGTGTCTACATTTTCTTGTTGATCACTTAACTTCTCAATTTCAGCCACAATCCCATCAAAGTTTTCGGCCAATACTTTTACTACAGCATAATGAGCACTCCAATGCGCTGTTAAGAGTATTTTAACAGTTGCTTTGTTGTGTTTAGCAAGTACTTCCCAGCGGCTAGTCGAAGCAGAAAAACATGTAAAAATGGCTTCCACTGACGAGTGTTGGCCGTATAAATTAATTGAATGATCTTTGCAGCCCACAAAAATTGCTTTGTTATTTTTTGCTTTAATAATAGCTTGCACTTCTCCATGTATACTACTCATAACAGCTGCATTATCATAACCTTTGGGAGCGATAATTCATAACATCTATACCATCATTTTCAAGATTTTTACACTGAAAAAAACATGTCCTATTTCCAATCGAAATGCAGTTGTCTCAACCTCACCGTGCGGGCAGATATGGCGAATCGAAATACGAGATTGATTCAACAACCGTACAATGATAAGCCGATGCAGTTGAGACAATCAGATGAAATATTTATGTGGAAATAAAATATAGCTCAATTAATCTCAAATACTTAAATTTTAAAATGAAAAATTCATGATATAAGGCCAAAGAAATGTTTTCATGGAAATAGTTATTAACTTTATTCAACTACTGTTATATTGGATAGCACTTTATATTTTAATTACACCTCATTCTGTTATCAGGAAAATGTTACTGAGTACTGAGTAGTTGTCCCAATCACGGTGAAATTGTTTGTAAATATCTTTTCTTTGCATGAATAATAAACTGCTATCTTCGAGATGAGGTTATCATTACTTCAATTTTTTTTCAGTGTAAGAATTTCATCGCTTAAATCAGCGGCTTTTTTCCACGTAAAGGAAAAAATCCAAGGAATACTTCCTTGATTTCCACTTTACTACCATCAATTTTCACATAACGAATCACGTCTGACATTTGATCAATATGTGAAATGTCAGGTGTGCTATCAAACATAATTCCAAAATATTTAACCGATTTAATTTCGTTGACAAGCTTAAACTTTACGTGGATCGCTAAAACATTTATGAACTCATTTGTATATCTGGTGACAAATATGATACTTTTGGTGATTTACCATGCTCAAATTCAAAATGTGTTTCTTTTAACACTACATCATACTTTGACAATAGTTTGGTTAGTTCTAAGAAATTGCCTTTATTTGAAGAACTTTGTCCTTCATCATGTCCATGAAATGCTGGGTTTTGTTTAGATAAAAACAAAGTTATATCCAATAATCTTGATAAAAGATGTTTACACTTCTGTTTTTTATTGTATATTAATTGCAAGGCTGCGTCTCGTATCGTTTTATGAATTTTTAACCTCATTTCAAAGTTTTCCACTTTTCAAAATTCTCCAGATGTTCATTTGAAGTTTCATGCTCGGCCACTTGGGATTTAGTTTCCACCGCTTCTGATATCCAGTAGTAAATGTCGATTTTCTATTATTATTATTAGTGACAGCAAATACACGACAACAGAAGCAATACAGGACGCAAGTTATTATTTACAGGAGAATAAACAATCCATGGCCGTAGAATTTTATCACCATTATTCATCATTTTATAAAACCATTCTTTAGAAAGATGGAATATCACCTTTTATGTCTAACCCGTGTCTAGATACAGTAACAAACGACCCTTCTCTATTTTGAAAATGTTCACTTTCTTTTTTTATGATTTCAATGCGAACATTACCAAATACGAGTATATTCCAATGTGATACATCTCTTAAGTCCTGAAGTGATTCACCCATGCAAATACTGTCTTCGATAGTAGAAGCATTAGCGGCATTATCACTGTCATTTTCATTATTCCTTTCTAATTCGTCATCATAGGTTATCATTATTAATTCTGTATTGTTGCTGTTACTTTCCGAAGATGAGCCAATATTCTCTGAAACATTCGTTGCATCAACGTGATAATCAGTTTCGTTTCTTTTGATGAACCTTGGATATCATCGGGTTTTGTAACATATTTATAGATTTGGTCTATCTCTGCTGGAACCAACTTTTTCTTTAAAATTATGAACTCCTCGTGGCATATTTATTTTTTGGGATATTTGTTAAATGAAATCTAAAAAAATATTTTTAATTATAGTATAGGTATCAGCAAAGCATTAATTCTAAATATGTTTGTAGGATACATAATAGGTACATAGTTCATAATAAGTACACTGTGTTAACGACTAAATACACCGCCAAGAAAATTAATTTATTTAAATTTCCTTGTAACAACTTATATTAAATAATATTTGATAAAATGGAATATACAAATCATAGCCTAATATTATAAGGAACTATTTAAAAAAATATAAGTATGAAATCCTAAAAGATATTTTATATAAAGAATTGAAACCAAAATTAAATATCCAATTAGAATCATGCTCAATAATTTACAAAATTGAATGTGATTTTTGTGAAAAATTTTACATCGGGAAAACCGGAAAATGTTTTAAAGACTGATTTAAGGAATACCTTCCTAAGAAGAAAAATAAACAAAATTTTAAGTTTATTTTTGCAAACCATTTACATAGTTAATAACAATAGCTACACCACTTTTAAAAAAAATTGAAGGCTTTACATTTATGTAGCCAAGGATCTTTAAAAGAATCACTTAATGAGTTTGAAATTTCCAAGGTATTTAACACCCAACAAAATGTACTTTTGAATGTACCAATGATAAACTTTCATTTAATTCAAATATATAAATATATAAAACTGAAAACAAACAGTATGAGTATGTATCAACCTACAAAAATTTGCAAAACTGTAGTAATTGCATAACTGCCATTTTATTCCACAGTAATTATTTTTGTGTCCATTGAAAAACGATCTATTTCAATTTATTCTTTGAGTTTCAAGATAAAGGAAAAAAAATTATTTTGAGATCATTTACAAACACGGTAATTTGATTGTTTGTTAGTTTCCTTAGGTGTTTGCAATTAATTTGTTTGAAATGTAAAACATATATTAGGTAGTAAGGTTAAGCGGACATTTTAGAAATAAATTTGGAATAGAGACATTGTAACCTGCCCTATCGACAAAGGGTGCCACATTATCGACGTAAACCACTTTTCCTATACATTATTCAGCATATGTGTTTTCAGACCTGGTCATTAAATAATCATGCTTGCATACTAAATAATATATCGTAAAAAACGGTCAATATGGTATCTATGGGAATATTCAAAGCTATTGAGTAATTGTGGTGATGGGATTCAATGCTCAACATGTTGATTCGATTAATATTGTTAAAATTTTATTTCACGTAATACCTCAAAAATTTTAAAAAGTAGAATAGATTCTTTTTGAACCAATAACACATTTATAGGACACATTTATAAGTTATCACAATTTATAAATTAAAATTATATGGATAACCTGGTTAAAATGGTTTCTAAGTGATTTATCGTTGAAAACATGTGATGGTTTGTTTAAGTTTTTTACTTTCGGGTGTCACCCCAAAACGGTTTCGAAGTGATTTATCATTGAAAACATTGTGATGGTTTGTTTAAGTTGTTTACGTTCGGGTGTCACCCCAAAACGGTTTCGAAGTGATTTATCGTTGAAAACATGTGATGGTTTGTTTAAGTTTTTTACGTTCGGGTGTCACCCCAAAACGGTTTCGAAGTGATTTATCGTTGAAAACATTGTGATGGTTTGTTTATGTTTTTTACGTTCGGGTGTCACCCCAAAACGGTTTCGAACTGATTTATCATTGAAAACATTGTGATGGTTTGTTTAAGTTGTTTACGTTCGGGTGTCACCCCAAAACGGTTTCGAAGTGATTTATCATTGAAAACATTGTGATGGTTTGTTTAAGTTGTTTACGTTCGGGTGTCACCCCAAAACGGTTTCGAAGTGATTTATCGTTGAAAACATTGTGATGGTTTGTTTATGTTTTTTACGTTCGGGTGTCACCCCAAAACGGTTTCGAAGTGATTTATCATTGAAAACATTGTGATGGTTTGTTTAAGTTGTTTACGTTCGGGTGTCACTCCAAAACGGTTTCGAAGTGATTTATCGTTGAAAACATTGTGATGGTTTGTTTAAGTTGTTTACGTTCGGGTGTCACCCCAAAACGGGTGACACCCGGGGCGGACCGCCCCCCCCGCCCCTCCCCCTAGCTACTCTGATCACTGACAATAGCAGTGAGATATCAACTGTCAACTCTCTATCTTAGCTGTGGAATATTTCTTGATGGTGACATGCTTGCTTTATATAACTCTTATATGTGGGATTTAATCATTGAGAAAGACAGTTCGTCAAAGAATCAAAGAACATGCCACTAGCTGGATCGTTGGCAGCCCCATTTCGATTTTTTTCAGCAAATTTTATTAAAAATTTGCTATTTACCTTTCTTCTTACTTTAATTTTCTCTATCTGTTCGCGAAAAGTAAATCCCCTGTAAAGAAAAAGTAATTTAAATTAGAGGATAATAAATTGAAATGTATTGATTGACCTATCCTATCCATTGTTTATATTCCGGAATGTTGAATTGTCCAAACGTTGGTTAGATTCCTAAAAGAAGTGAAAGTCAAAAACATTAGTGATAGTAATTCATTTGAAATATTGAGAACATAAATTAATTCAAAATAATATTTAATGTAATTTAATTCAAAAAGATATCTAATGTTATTTAATTCAAGATAGTATTAATGTTATTTAATTCACGATAATATGTACTGTAATCTAATTCAAAGTAATATTAATGTAATCTAATTCAAAGTAATATTAATGTAATCTAATTCAAAATAATATTGATGTAATTTAATTCAAAGTTAATTAAGCCACTTACTCGGAAATGTTATTGTTATTGTTTCAGCGATACGTCAATTTGACAACAATATGTTCCACTCAATATTGACGACGTTTAACTTGGCTGCATTCAGTAGTTTTTTTCTTTAGTATCTAACTTATTGAGAGTGGAATGTATTGTTGTTGGGTTGTCTTCACTGACAAATTTATAGTATATAAGAGAGACATTTTTGATGCTAGCTCTCTTGCTTCACATATATTGTATTATTCAGTTGTTGTTCGGGATTGTTCTAAGTAATGTTGTCTTGTCACTAAAATTAAAATTAAAATAAAAAGTGTTTATTCAATGTAAAGTAGTTTAGTGTAGACAAATATATATACATACAGATTAGTAATGGCAAGCTGTGTTTCCTTTTTGTTGTGATGATGCTATGGTGCTGTGGATTTGCCAGTCGTCAATGCTAGGATAAGTATAGTTGTTTTGATAAATACTTGTGACCATATGGTTTTGAATCCATCATTGTTGAAATTATTTGTATTGAATCTTCGTCATTACTGATAATACATTTTAGTTCCGGATCTTGTTCGCGCTCATCGTTATTACAGTGGTTACAGCTGCCGGTCATCAATGCTGATAAGACATATAGTTAGTTCCTGATCATTTATGCTCATCGTTATTATTGAGATCATTTATATTGTTCGTCATCAATGCTGATAATACATATAGTTAGTTCATGATCATTTATGCTCACCGTTACTATTGAGATTGCTTATATATAATCTTCGTCATTGCTGATAAATTTATGCACATCGCTATTATTGAGATATAGTTCCTGAGTTATTTTATATTCATCGTTATTATCGTCGTCATTGCTGATAAATTTATGCACATCGATATTATTGATATATAGTTCCTGAGTTATTTTATATTCATCGTTATTATCGTCGTCATTGCTGATAAATTTATGAACATCGCTATTATTGAGATATAGTTCCTGAGTTATTTTATATTCATCGTTATTATCGTCGTCATTGCTGATAAATTTATGCACATCGCTATTATTGAGATATAGTTCCTGAGTTATTTTATATTCATCGTTATTATCGTCGTCATTGCTGATTATTTTATGTTCATCGTTATTAGTGAGATTACTTGTATTGAATCTTCATCATTGCCGATAACAAATATAGTTCCTGATTATTTTATGCTCGTCGTTATTACTGGGATAGAGTTCCTGAATTACTTATGCTTATCGCTGTCAAAGTGGTAATTTTTGACGGGCGTCGATGTTGATGATAATTGTAATGCCTGACAAATGTACGTGACCACAAATTCAACGTTATTGAGATTGAAGAATTCAGGTTGCTTCCATACATCTGCAATCAACATTTTCATCATCATCAAAGTTACTGAGTAACACAATGCAGTCCACTGTTTCCACTATCTTATCATAAAATATTGGCCTATGTCATATTTTAAATGTGAGATAGGATTCATTGATTAGTTATATATTTTTTGATAAAAAATAATATAAAAAAAGAGAAATTTTCGTCCATCCACACCTTTGAACTTATTTTGTTGTGGGGCCTTAGTCTTAAAAGGTTTTTAGGCTTGGCTTAAAAGGTTCCTACTATACACAAAATATTTTATTAAAAAAAACAACAACGAATTTTTAAATAACTTAATTTAAATTAATGAAAGATGATACTCTATCGGAAGGATAAAACGTTGTATTGGGTTCATGTTTAATGAATTTTATTCTCTCGCAAATTTGTAAAGTTTTGCTCGAAATTAAAATAAATCATCAAACACTGACCCAATAATATACTAATATTGTGTTCCGCAGCCATCCCATTTTTTTTTCTGCATATGTAATAAAACAATTGAAGAGTGAAAAAAGCGCTCGAAGAAAAAAGACTTGTAGTTGGTAATAAATAATAACTAAATAATAAATAAAGCGTAGCACATGTCTAATGTCACAACACAATGTAATGTACAATGGTATAAATAATCATTGATTGTTGGCTTTAGTTTTCAAAAACAGACTTAAAATAAATGCTTCCTCCGTGATCTGGACGACCGACGCTGAATCCTACAATTTTTTATCAATATCATACAGTGAACATGTAAGTAGTATAGGTCAAACTAAAATATGTGTTTTTTTATAAAAATTGTACAATAATTAGTTTGGGAACAGGGTGGTCCGAACGATTTTTAGAAATTCCAATTCAGGGTAACTTATATCAACTATTTTATGAGCGTTGGAAAGTTAAATGAATAGTCTATTGAAAATAAAATACGCTGCAGACTTTTTGCTTACACCGTTAAAAATATTAAGAAATACGTTTTGTAAAGATGGCGCTGATGCGAAGGTTAAACATTTTATGAGTTTTTTTCTTCACAATATAAAACTTGCAACCATACCCTAAAAGATTTAAAAAAAGATTAGTTAGTAAAACTTTGAAATTTGTTTTAAATTTATGTTAGTATTAATTGTTTTGTTATATTTTTTTGGCTGTATATGTTTACCTGTATTAATTTTTAATTCCCTCAATCCAGTGGCGAAGTGTGCTTCTGAAACTAGGGTAGACATATTCAAAAGTTTTATTAATATGCCAGTAGAAACTAATTATAGTACATTAAGATGAGAGGACAGAAAGCTAAGATTTTTGGACGTATGTGGAGTTTGTGAGTCGAAGCGCCAACCGAGATTTGCACCCACATTTAAAATGACTTACGTCCGTGCATCATATACTATATTTTTTATTCGCCGCAAGCAAAATATTTAAAAAAAGATTGTTCAATCTAAATCAAAATTAAAAATTTTAAAAATTTTGAAATAAAAATATTTTGTACAAAAGATAAAGGATATTGTAGATTAACAAAAACATTGTTTTAAGTTTTAGGGAGCGATGAATATTAAACATAAAATTCTTTGTAAAACTATAAATAAACTTTTTCAAAATTCTAAAAATATTCCAAAAATTATAATAAAATCCAAAATTTAAACTTTTTCAACATTCCAAAAATTTTCTAAAAATTATTAAAAAATCAAAAATTAAAACTATTTTCAAAATTCCAAAATTAATGCACGAACTATAACAAAATCAAAAATTCAAACTTTTCCTAGAACTCTTAAAAAATTGCAATAATTATAACAAAATTAAAAATTCAAACTTTTCCCAAAATGCCAAAAATATTGCAAAAATTATAACATAATCAAAGATTGAAACTTTTTTCAAAATTCTAAAAATATTCCAAAAATTAATCCAAAATCAAAGATTCAAATTTATTTTCCAACTGTTCCTGTTATTCAGAAGTCGTAGAATCGAATTCACAATCACACAAAAAATTGCTCAAGAAACATCTAACTAATAATTACAATTTTTGTTAAAAATGTTTTCCATAATATGTTTCTCAAAAAATTTGGAAACAAAATATATAAACAGAAATAGACATAAACAAAACTGTCTATCCAAGAAGGAACAAAAGTTGAAAATTTATTGTTGTTGCTATTGCTTATTTTGGTAGTCATAATTTGAAACGTCTACTGATGTTTCCCAACAAATTTGGAAACAATAATAGACATAAACAAAACTGTCTATCCAAGAAAGAAGGAACAAAAGTTGAAAATTTGTTGTTGTTGCTATTGCTACTGATGTTTCTCAACAAATTTGGAAACAAAAATAGACAGAAACAAAACTGTCTATCCAAGAAGGAACAAAAGTTGAAAATTTGTTGTTGTTGCTATTGCTTATTTTGGTATTCATAATTTGAAACGTCTACTGCAGTGAGAAAATAGTATATTTTCTTACAAGAGATGGAAATGCTGTTTTTTCGTGAGTGAACATTTGTTCACGAGACGCGTTAGCGTCGAGTGAAGCAAGTTTACGAACGAAAAACATTTTCATCTCGAGTGAGAAATGCTAGTTTTTCTACGATAGTAAATAAATATTATAGTAATTGTAAATTTCCAGATGCAAATATTGCAACATAACCTAACAAATACTAATAGCGAAAACAAACAAAATTTATAACATTTTTTAGCGTGTAAATTTGGTTTTCATTATTTGCATTGGATTGTTAGCAGGGTGCTATTGTTTATAATTTGCAAACGTATATTTTGTACACTACTAATAGAATTTATAAATATCATTCGTTTGAAATCAATGTTTTTAAATAATAAGCACATTTTAATTATTATTTTATATTATGTACACTTTTTAACACTAAACAAATACTTTACAAAATTGTTTTTGACTACCCTTTCAATTTTGTGAATGACGTTTTGGTTGTTTAAAATAGTAAACAACATTCCCTTAGAAAACTTAATTTGCAATTAAGCAGAAAACAATTTTTTTTTAAAACCAAATAATAATATATTTATTAAAATCTTATCCTAAAGTTTTTTTTTGTAAATTTGTTATAAATATTCTCACCTGCGTAATAGAATTCAATTAAAAAAATTTTGTGTTTTTAAATGACACAAAAAATATATTTATTTTAAAACAGTTCTTGTGCTCGCCAAATCGGCGATGAGTAGTGAGTTTTATATTTCGCCTAATATACAGTTATAAAGATTCTTTGAATGAATTAAAATTGTCTACTTGTAGTAAAACCTTTAATTTTATAGTCAATTTTTAAAAATATTGTGAATGTGTTGTTTAAAATCGTTTGTAAATTTATGAAATTTCTTTTTTATCCTCCATCTGTCGGCGAACACCGGAAATATGCGGTTAATGGCAGATATTGTACACTGTCATTCTCATTTTTTATTAAAATATTTTCACACTAGTTAAAAAATTTGTCATTTTCATAGCGTATATGCTGCTCATGAAAATCCATTTTCCATATGCTATCGTAGAAAAACATTTTTGTTTGTTTGTACATGAAACTGGGAAACGTTTGTATTAAAGTTTCGGGAACATGGCTGAATTGTTTTTGTTCTAATTATTGTATTAAAACTTAATGATTTTCTTAGAACGTTTTACAAAATAGTATTAAGTCGACATTATGCGAACCATATGAAAATAAAGTTTCATATTTATATTATGTTTGGGTAGACACTGTCTAGTGTGTCTATACCGACGCTTCGCCACTGCCTCAATCTTATGGTTAAACTTTACTTGAAGAATTAAATAAATCGATTAGTTTTATGTAGGTAATCAAGCTCATAGAGCTTTTTTTAAATGTTTATTAAGACTAATGCCAACGAAATTAAGTTTAGTGGCGTCACATAAAATTGACATAAAATGGTTTTCTTTTGGTCCCATTATTCAGATTTGTGGTATATTAAATTGGAAGCATTCAGAAAAATAATCAGTGCAACTAAATATAATCATCAAATTGCTGCACTATACCACATGATCGAATCCGTGCAGTTTCTGATATTTACTATGTAAAACCATAGCTAATAAATATGAAAGCCTCATGTTGGCACTTATTGAAGAAAACGGCTTAAGCGAGGAACAAAGGTTTCGGTTAAGAGACCTTTAGACCTTCAAAAATCAAAATGGGAGCTAAAAACAATAGGACTGTTTGCATAAATTACTGGAGTTGTTGACTTATAGTAAAATTCTGAACAAAGGTTTAATAGAAAACCTTTTGCTTCAAAGGCAACTAATCGAAATTCATTCTAGAATATATTGTATAGAAGCGGAAGACAATTCTAGAATAGCAAGAACTCAAAAGAAATAACTAATAGACGAATTTGAGACTATGTGGACTTTCACACCATTACCCAATACCACACGTCTGAATTTTCCAAATATTAATGACAAGGTCGTCTTCTTACTACGTATACTAAGTATACGAGCAACAATGTTTTTAGAACCCAACCATCAAAATGATACAAATGATTTCATTTGTTCACTTTGGCTGATCTGAGACAAATTAGTCTTACAAAAACAATTCATAATAAACAAAACAATACCTTCGTATCAAAAGATTAAGGTAGGTAATTGTAATTACGACTCTTACAGTCGACAGAATAAAAGATTGGCAGATTGACTGACTGATTGGCTAAAATCTGCCTATTTATTAAATCTTTATTAAACAGATAAAGGGGTCCTATTACCGAATAAATAAATGTGAATTTGGACAATATTGTGACAATATTTGTATTATCTAACAACAAACTGATATAATTGTCTATTGCACTATACACAATTGTGTGAACAATATTGTGCGTTAAGGCAATAAGTGAAATTCGTTTTCCGTTACATCGTTACTGTTCCGGTTTAATGTAAAGCAATTCGAACTTCACAACATTGTCCAAATTCATATTTATGTGTTCTGGAATACGGAGCCAGAAGCCTCAGAGAGCTAGTTTTGGAAAAGTTGGTGTAAAACCATTTTAAATAAAAATTAACTTGATTAATTTTTGAAAAACATTAAATTAATAATAGGTTTTCTTAGAATAACTAATATTTTTCATATTTAAATATTTACTTACTTTTTATTTATCACAAAAGGGAGTATGTACTGTTACGGTTTGAACGTACAACGGATAACGGTTTTAACGTGCAAATCTATTTGTTCAGCGTTCGATATTTTAGTTTTTCTGATTTTTTAGACTGGTAATTGGATCATTACGAGTCTGAATGAAGCGTCGAGATTTTAAAAAGGAGGAATAGAAGACAGAATTTTGAAAATGTTTGTGTCTCAACTAAAAAAGTAAATTTTGAGTCTTTTCTAAGATCTAATTCTAAGACTCTGACTCTCTGATTTTCATCAGTCTAGTATTATGTTTCACAAAACATTCCTTTAAATAATCTGTTTCCTTTTCTGTCTAAATTTCTTATTTTTGTATTTAACTCGCCGACTTGTTGAAATGCTTATCTTACACCCAATATACAACATATTTTACAACACTAAAAGAATAAATCATCAACACCGATCTCAATATTTACATATGAAAAACATTAATTATTCTAAGAAAAACTATAATTTAATTAATATATTTCAAAAATTAATCAAAGTTAATTTTTATTTAAATTTATCTTTACAAATAAATCACGTAAACAAAACATCAATTTTTCCACGAAATTCAATAAACAAACTTTTTTTCAATTTTCCATTCATAAAGAAAACATCAAAAGAAATTGAATAAAAATTCCAAATTTCAGTTAACTGTTATGTCTGTTGGCTGTAAATATATATTTAAAAAAAAATCAGGGTATGTTGTAATTCACTCATTTAACCATCATTATCACGTTTTTCATCTTTTTTGTTTGAAAGCCAAATAGATCAGACAAGGAGCCGAAATATTTTCAAAATTCCGTTGTTATCAATCAAAAGTTAAAACTTGTTAAATTGTTTACTTTTGGACGTTCATGTTTTTTAAAAGATTTTAATCAACAAACGATCTTATCGTAACTGGGTTCAGTGCCTAAGTGACTACCTGTTAAACATTTAGTAAAATATTCAGTTTTTTATTTCCGAACTTGCCACTCTCTGAAAATTGAAGAGTTCATAGTATATGCGTGATATATATCGGCTTTGGTTAGTAATGTCATTGCCAAAAGTTCTTAGCTCTCTAACCCCAGCACTGTCAGTTCCCAATGAGTAATAACATCTTTATAACTGTAATGCGCTATACACGCAGTACAAGTTCATAAGCCAACTAGCTTCTATCCAACGATATGAAAAAAGTTTTAACTTGTGGTTTTTTTTTATTGAAAGTTAGGCATGTTTAGTGTTAATATAATTAATTATATATTAACGTCTGTGAATATCTGAAGATACCATGCCAACTAAGGATTGTAAACAATTGAGAATTAAGTTTCTTTTAGAAATTTATGAACGCCAACTTTGAACTTTTGATGGTTAAAGTTATTAGGGAAAACCCAAGAAGGTAATGAATGCCAGAGATGAGAGACTCTGTTGTAAAAGTCACGCTGGAAAACTACAGTTCTACATCTAATTATTTGAACCGTAAAAGGATGGACCGCTACCGATGCTCTGGTATGACGCAATAGGTTTGCAGACTTAGGTAAAATCGTCTTGATATCTTCAAAAACCCGTTCATCCATGACATATTTCTAGAAAATTGTCAAATCTGCAACATTTCTTCTATGCTGCAAGGAATCAATTTCGATTTCGATTTGAGTTAAAAAATTAATTTAACTGCTCTCCGCTGCACAGAATCAAGATACTTCAAACAACATAAGTATGCTCCACCCCATATGTGAGAATAATATTCCATGCAGGGACGTATAAATGATTTGTATATTTAAAGAAGCTGTTCACTACTGACAAATTTACGACATCGTAATAAAAACCCCAATTTTTGAACAGCGCTCTTCGCTAGGCTAAAAATATGAGAATTCCACTTCATACTATTTTCAACCTCAACTCCTAGAAGTTTCACGGACTCTTTCTCCATCAGAACGTTGGAATCAAACTTTAATGAAAAAGTGTTAGGTGTTGACAATCTTGAAAAATGGCAAACTTGTGTTTTGGACATATTGAATTCAACACTGTTAGCAACACCCCAATCAAAGATAGTTTTAAGATCAACGTTTAATGAATCCATCAAATTTGATCGACAGTTATAAAGCGCTAAAGGTGAATATGATCTAGGTGCAATATGAGATGCATGAAGAGTGCTATCATCAGCAAAACTATGGATAGGATTAATTGTTGAAACCAACAATTCATTAATATAGATAAGAAAAAGAGTTGGGGACAAAGCGGAACCTTGAGGAACTCCTGCATTAGTCGAAAATACATCCGATGAAATATCGTCAACATTGGCTCGAAATTTTCGCTCAGATATAAAGCTTTGCATCCAGGGAATTAGTGGCTCATCTAAACCATTACATCTCAACTTGCATATAAGATTTTTGTGCCAAACTTTGTCAAATGCTTTGGAAATATCAAGAGCAACACCGAAACTCTCACCAAAGCTTTCAAGGGATTTGTTCCAAAGATGAGTAACAAACGAAAGCAAATCTCCCTTTGCTCTTCCTTTTCGGAAGCCGTATTGTCTTTCATTAAAAAATTCGGAAGACGCTAAGAAGCTCATTAAATTAAAATTTATATATTTCTCAAAAACTTTAGAAAATCCTGACAAAATTGAAATGGGTCTGTAACTGGATGGGTCAGTTTTACTACCCTTTTTTGCATCTGGCTGTACACTAGCAATTTTCCATATTTCAGGAAAAATCCCTTTCTTATAAGACAAGTAAAATATTTTAGTGAGGATAGGTGCTAGCTCCCTAGCAAACGTTTTAAGTATAATTGGAGGAATATGATCAGGCCCAGATGCCTTGTTGGTATTAATTTGTAAAAGCATTTTTCGAATAATATTTTTACGAAAAATTATTCGCTTCATTTTGAGCGATGCTTTAGGAATAGGTCTAGGTTGGAAATTGGGTTTGACTAATGTAGAATTTACAGAAAAAAAACGTCCTAGCAAATTAGCCTTTTCTTTTGAGGCAATAATAGGTATATCTCTATCAACAAGAGGAGGAAGAGAAAATTTACAGAAATTGCCTTGAATAGCCTTAGCGGCTTTAAAGAAGCTACGCGAACCAGTTGGGTGCTATTAGTTTCCTACATAAATTCCTCTCTTTTCGATACTCTCTAAGGTTTTCATCAGTTTTGTTTTGGATAGACTTTCGAAAAGCCTTTTTTTTTAACTTTAAATGCTTTTGCTTTTTTGCATTTACTCGAAAACCATAGATCAACCTTCGGAATGATCAATTTATTAGGAATAAATCTACGCATGCCCTCAACTATAATTTCAGAAAAATTAAAAGCAGCAATGTTTGGATCTTGGCCAGTAAGACAACTATGTTTCCAAGGAAAGCGTTTGAAGAAGATTTTAAGTCCTTGCCAATCCGCCGCTTTGTAGTCCCAAACAAGATTTTAATATAAATTATCAAAACCAAGCAGACACTTGATATACGTCTAATATGTAGTTATATTTAAGAAATTCGGCATTTTCCAGTAGCAACACCCCATGGTTTCACCATATCAAAACCTCACATTAACTCACATTAAAAATAATTTGTGTTTTTTTTTTCGTTTGTCTTTTGGCTAGCTTAGCAAACCCATAACGAACACGATGCAAAGTAATGATTGTAAAACAACCTTTGGTGATCCATGCATTATTTATACCTGAATGGTGATTTTATGATCAGTTTAATCAGAAAGGTATCGATCTGCCATTGGCCATTGTTTTAAAATTGAGAATGTTTAATTCAATCAGTGCTACTACAAAATCTCCTGAAGCGATTTCACAATACTATTCAATTTGCCTGGTTTGATAGTCAAAAACAAGGGTGGGGAACTTGCGGCCTTAAGGCCACATGCAGCCTCTTGAAATTTTCATTGAGACCTTATTACATATTTTAAATTTTATACCAATTACTTCGGTTTTGAAAAAACCAAAGTGTTGAATTTATGAGCTAAAATTAAAATTCTTACCCTCACATTTTTTTTGGCATTTGATTATTTGATTCTAGAAAACTACAGGGGCCCTATTCCCGAACACATATTTGTCAATCGACAATATTGTCAATTTCACCAAAATGCTTAACAACTTTGTTTAAAAATGGTATTCTGTAACTCATATTTGTGTCAAACAAATTATAACAAATTTTTACAAGATTATAACAGATTTTTGGTACTAGATTCGTACTTTTGACAACTAACTTTTTTAATCTTAAAACATGCAAAATAAAATAAAAATATATTTAATAAATAAATATGTTTTAATGATATTTATATAAAAATATGATTATTTAATATTATTAAAGACTTAATTTTGCGTTATAAATTAATTTTTACGCCAATCGATGAAATTTGTATATAAAACTCAACACACAAAACATAAGGCAAAATTGTGATTTTGACAGCAACTATATTGTTCTTGTCCGATTCACAATATTGTGTAGAATTTTCACCAAATTGGGGTTACATAATACGAGATTCACAATATTGTGTGAATTTACAATATTGTGATGGCATATATGTGTTCGGGAATAGGGCCCCTGATTCTAGAAAATAAAAAAAGAAAAATGTATGTCTGTTTGCCGACCAGCCGTCCGTCCGTCATTACCTACGAAATCTAGAAAACCGCTGGAGGGATTTAAAAAATTTGTTTTTCTAAAAATAGGCATACTCAATGTGCAGGTCCGAAAAAACGATGTGTTTGATAACTGTACCGGAAGTGGGTCTAAAAAATCATTAAGTGTGTCAAAAACAGCAAATTTTCATATTTTTGGCTTAAAAATCGTTTATTTTCAGTGATGATGAGTAGTAAATTTGAATCTGGAGAAATCTGGATGATTGACATCCGTATGCAAGACCAGGACCTTGATCATTGTTTTAGAAGAATGTCAAAAATAATCGTTAAGTGTGTCAAAAGATAGATTTTCATTTATTTTGTTTCTTAATTTTTTTGAGAAACATATTATGGGAAACATTTCTTTGGTTTTCGACTAGAAATATATAAAACATAACAGTAATTATTTGGATGACATGAAATGTAATTGAACATTAAATCTGACGCATGAAGTGTCTTTAAAAGATCGTTAAGTGTATCAAAACAAGAAAATTTACATTGCTTTTGTTTAAAAAACGTTCATTTCAAGAGAAAATGAGTATTAACATGGAATGTGGAGAAATCTTGATGTTAGAATATTGCATTATAAGTTTGTCAAAAAATTATTGTCAAGTGTGTCAAAAGAATGATTTTCATTTATTTTTTTAGAAAAAAATAAAATTAGTTATTTGTATGAAATGAAATGTAATGAACATGATATTATTATTATTGAGTATTTCATTGCATTATAAGTTTGTCAAAAAATGATTTTTGGAAAAAGAAATTTAGCTGTTAATGTGACGTCAATGTAATTAAACATGAAATTGGACATGGAAATTTTTGAATTTGTTATAGTTTTTGAAAATTTTTTGGAATTTTGAAAAAAGTTTGTATTTTTGATTTTGTAATAATTTTTAGAATTATAGAAAAAGTTTTAAGTTTTGATTTTGTTATAATTTTTGCAATATTTTTAGAATTTTGGAATAAAATAGAATTTTTGAATTTGTGATTTTATATATATATTTTTAGAATTTTGAAAAAAGTTTCAATTTTTGATTTTGTAAGAATTTTCGGTATATTTTAAGAATTTTGGTATATTTTAAAAATTTTGAAAAATTTTAAATTTTTGATTTTATAATTAGTTTTAGAATTTTGAATAATGTTTCAATTTTTGATATTGTTTTAATTTTTGCAATATTTTGGGTATTTTGGAAAAATTTTGCATTCTTGAATTTTTAAGAATTTTTCGAATATTATTGGAATTTTGATAAAGTTTAAATATTTGATTTTATTCTAATTTTTGGAATATTTTTGGAAAGTTGAAAAAAGTTTAAATTTTGGATTTTGTTATAATTATTGCAAAATTTTTAGAATTTTTGAATAAAAATTCAATCTTTGATTTTGTAATAATTTTTGGAATATATTTAAAATTCTAAAAAAAATTTGATTTTGTTTATATTTTACAATATTTTTGGAATTTTGAAAGGGATATGAATTTGTGATTTTGTAATATTTTCTCGAAACGCTAAATGGAGAGGTTTTTCAGTAGTTTGCTGAGTTTGCTGCATCTTTTCACTAAATTTTGTTAATTTATGATCTATTATAATTTTCCGGCAACGTATTGATGTTTCGTGTTAGTTTTGTAATAAATTTTTAAACAGAGATAAAAAATACTTGTACTTTAACAAAGAGCTATGTTTGATGTACATCGCTGCCCAAAACTAAAAACCATGTCCTTATAAAAGTGTTTTGCCGAGAACTATATCAAAGTCCTTAACCCAGACCGAAGTCTTGATATCTCAGAGCTTAAGATTTCAGCCCCTCCATATTTTATAATTAATACAACAATAAATTTGTTCTTTTTTATAATAATTAAATGAATTTATAAATAACAGGAAATTATAGAAAATTATTAAGTAAAGATGTCGTCCTGTATATGAAGCTATTCAGAGGCGGATTTCTAAATAAGCTAGCTAGGCTGTAGCCCACGGCGGCAAATTTTTGTGCGAAAAATTTTAAAAATATACAATTTTTTCAAAATAGAATGTTTTTTGCGGTCACTATAAACTATAAACTAAACTATTAAATTGAAAAAACTATTAAAAAACTTCTAGTAGCTGTTAGCATCGATCCTTTTACGGTTTTCAAACTTTTAAAAATAAGTCCACTTATTTCCGTAACTCTAGTTGCTGTTGCCGTTCCCACGATAGGTAGCAAATATGAAGCTACAATTTGAATGTAGGCATGAAATATTAAATATTTCACTTTAATGGGTGGAATGTTGCGTAGTTGATACAGAATAAAGTTAGATTTTCTGATTTTGTCTTTGATGTTTCCAATGTGAAAATTGAAATCCAATTTATGATCAATCATAAAATAAAACCCAAATAATTGTATTGCGTGACCCGAATTAATATTTGATTATTAACTGTTAGAATCATTTCAGATAGATTTCCACGCTAGGATTTTTGATATCAAACACCATATATTTTGTTTTTGATTCATTTATATTTAATAACGATGATCTGTAGCTTGGTGTTTTTATTTGTAGTAAATTTACTATCAATAAAACCAGAGACGATAAGTTATATTTAATAACGTTGAATTCATCCATTGATTTAGCCAATTTAGATCGTTTTGCATTTCATGTTGAAGGTTTTCGATGATTATTGTTAGATAAAACCATATCGTCCGCATACAGTAATAGTTTACCTATTAGATTTAATGTAAAAACACGATTAATAAAGATATTGAACAATAACTATCCCAGTATACTTCCTTGTTGTACACCACAGGTAATAGGCTTTTCAGAACTCTCTTCCTCATCAATTTTAACAATTTATTTTCTATAAATCAAATGTTTTTCAAATAGTCTTAAATTTAGATTATTAATTCCAACCAATTTCAACTCTTGGATTAGCAAGTTATGATTAACACTGTCGAAGGCATTTCTGATATCAACGAATATACAAGTAGTAATTAAACCAATCATTATTAAATGAAATCAATAATTTAAATTAATAAATTATTGTTAAATTGAATCACCAAACAATCTTTTTACTAAGTATATTTATTTATGACGCGTTTCGAATATTAAATATTCATCATCGGTACAAAAAATATGATATGGTCATATTTTTTGTACCGATGATGAATATTTAATATTCGAAACGCGTCATAAATAAATATACTTAGTAAAAAGATTGTTTGGTGATTCAATTTAACAATAATTTATTAATTTAAATTATTGATTTCATTTAATATACAACAACTTGGAGATCAAACAAAATACCTTTTTATTTATTTAATTTTTTACAATAAATAAAAATTTATTTGAAACATGTCAATCATTATTAATTCGTTTGTCTGTAATAAACTCTGCAGTACCTGCTAATGTCCTTGAATTCTGTTAAAATCCGAATTGATTATTTAGTTTTTAATGAGATGTTCTTCAAGTTGACAGAAAAATTGTTGACAGAACCGAAATTGGTCTATAGTTGTTGATTAGTAATTTGTCGAAAATTTTAAGAAAACTACCCGTCTGTGCAAACTCATTTATTGTCTATAGTAATTGCTGGAATAACTTCTTTTTAATATATTTTTTAAAATCCAGCTGAGATTCCATCCACTCCCACAGCTGACCTCATATTTAAATCCCTAACAATTTTTTGTATGTGATGATTTCTTAGGCAGACAGATAAATGATGAAGTCAAATTATATGTATTTTGTACCGACGGCTGTTCTGTTACCATACTACTCGCGTTTGGATTACCCATTTATAAAAAAGTTGTTAAATGTGTCAGCTTCTTATCACTAATTATTTGGTTTTCAAAATTGATCACTACTATTGGAGACCTCTTTATTTGATTGAAATTAAAATTGTCCATCAATTTCCATAAAGAGTTGAAGTCAGTTTTATGAAGTAAATGAATAATAAGCTGTTTATTTTTTAAATTATTTGCAGTAGTTGAACATAAGTTTATAAAATTTAAATTTTAAATCGTATAGGTACTAATTATTTTCTGGAAATTTCACTTTTAATTTGCAAAATTTATTTCTAGTTTTTCTCAGTTTTCTAAGTTTTTATGTTATCCAAGGTCGGGTTTTATTAAAGTGAATTTCGCTTCCAGTTGACTCAGTATTTTGTGATATAGTAGTTTGACATATTTTTGTAAGCTCTTCAAAATTAGAAGTACTACTGAAATTTTCTGCGAAGTTTGAAGAATCAACATTTTTATAATATAAGTAGGTCTTTTTCTTTGCAAATGTAGATGGAACCGCAACTTCAGATTTGGTATGTCATAATAATAAACGGTGATCCGAAAGAAAGATGTCGTGTATCGATAAATAATGGATTTTATTTCATCTGAATACTGCTGGTGAGGATATTTATAAAAAACAACGAGATCAGAAACAGTGTGACTATATTTTTGGGGTATTGATATTCAGATTTTATGTTAAATTTCGATCACATACAATTTGTTTACCACGTTTTGAACAGAGTCTGAAAGAGCCATTATGGTAAGAAATGCAGCACCCCAAACTTGATAACAATACTCGGCAAAATGCGGCCTGCTTACGATCTACCAAATTATATTTGGCCTTTATTTGTAAAAAGGATCCCCATCCCTGATCAAGAAATTTGCGAAAATTTTAATTTCCTTATATAATATGCCAAGTTATACCTGGATGTGAAACTTTGTAGTGTTCGAAGGAGTTGTAACAAACGGTGGTAAGGAGTTGTGACAAACGGAGTCGTAAAAAAACGCATGGAATCTTAATAAAACTTTGGTGTATGATACAGGTTCAATTGAAAATGCAAGATGTGGATCCATTTTCAAATTGGTGGTCTCCCGAACAACACCTTTAAGTTTGAATCTTCAATAACTTCTAATCCTGGACTTTGATCGTATTAAAACTTGGTATATTTGTTTGCATAAATTTGATTGTGTGTGTATTGTTATGATTGTCAGCTTGTAACGTTTATTTTCTTTTAAATGTTTGACATTGTTTTTCAAAAATATAAAATAATTTCGGGCCAAATCGGAAATATAAAAATTGTGAGTTAGTTCATAAATTTTGAAAGATATGCTTGATTTATATCCACTCACTATTCAAGCATTTTTGCAGCTATATAAGCACGTTTGACAGCTGTGCTGTTCAAGCATGCGTGCAGATGTATGGGCCCCTTAACGCAAATTAAAGCAGTCCCTAATGGCAAATTACAATATTTTTGATGCGTTCTCGATTCTGTTGATATAAGAACAGCGCTATCTACAATTTTAGCGACAAAGTTTGTCGAAAATCAAGTTTGGATGTTAAATTTAGATCACTTACAAAATTTTAAAGGTCTGCATTTGTACAGACAAAAATTTAAATTGGACATACAGAAATGAATATATTACTTTTAAACAAAGAGAAATTGAAATGGAATGAATCATATTTTAAATATTTGAATATAACTAATAACAAGTTTCTAAAAATGGTTTTCATTGTGCGTTTATTTTAAAAGCAACTTATGTAGTAATTTCTCATACTTACTAAAAATTCGAAACAGTTGGTGTTAAACATTTATTTTTCCTCAAGTTCCTAAAATTTAAACAATTTAATTCTAAATCAGGGGCCCTATTTCCGAACACATATTTGTCAATCGACCATATTGTAAATTTCACCAAAACGCTTAACAACTTTGTATAAAAATGGTATTCTGTAACTCTTATTTGTGTATCCTTAGACACAAACCAATTATAACAAATGTTTACAAAATTATAACAGATTTTTGGTACTAAATTCGTACTTTTGACAACTAACTTTTTTAATCTTAAAACATGCAAAATAAAATAAAAATATGTTTTATATTTAAATATCTTGTAAAAAAAAGTAAACACACACAAACATAAAGCAAAATTGTGATTTTGAAGCAAAATTAAGCAAAATAAAGCAAAATTGTGAATATAGCTACTTGTTCTTGTCAGATTCACAATATTGTGTTGAACTTTCACCAAATTGGGGTTACATAATATGAAATTCACAATATTGTGTGAATTTACAATATTGTGAATTCCTTTTTGGTGTTCGGGAATAGGGCCCCCGTCTTAAAGTTTAAAATGAATTCAACGAACTCTAATCCAAAAATATTCCATCAACAGAAATGTTTGTACAATTCCCATATTCCGCGTGTTAAAAGGAAAAAAATCTTTGATTAACTTCAAATTTCACATTAACATATTTAATTTTAGATTTCCTTAGTAACACCCAGTTATCTTAATCAACACAGTAATAAATTACTGAAATATTTTAGTAAAAGAAAATATAATCTACATTTTAAAATTGAAGAAAATTTATGATCGTCTCTTTTTGTTTTATATTATGATTGGTAACGGATGTGAAAGAAAAATGTAAGAAAGATAAATAAACATTAATTTAATTTTTTTGTTCAATGAATTGGATAAGAATTTGCCTGAATTATTACGTTGTATGGTATAGTTTGATTATGAAATATATTTTTTCTATTTTGTGTCTAAAATAAAGTCATTTCGATACCCAAATGCGTATCGAAATGGCTTTCATTACGATACGCAAAGTTTTGTCTTTTAAGGTTGGTCACATTGGTCAAACAAACGTCAGTGAACATTAAAACGAATAATTATGTAAATAAAATTAATAAGAATATCTAAATTAGTGTTAAATATTTTAATTAATTAAAATAATTAGTAATAATAACAAAATTTCAAATTGACTATTTTTTGATAAATAACACATTTTTTAAAATATCAAGACAAAAATGCGAAATAGAAAAAATAGTATAAAAGTTTCATAAGACGTTTTATCGCACTTATTCTTTAGAAAACTCCCCGCTGCACGGGTCGTTTTCGAAACAGATTGCGTGCGATAAAATCGTCGATTATGAAACTAGTTTCTTAATATACTATGTTGCACGACCTACGTATAAAGTTCAATTCCGTTCCTTCCTTAGCGGGAGTGGATTGATGTTTTTACTCCCTAGGGAGTAAAAAAATAAACAAAACCATGGCAACGATATTGAATTTTATGACAACATAACAAAAATAATACGAATTTGAAAAAAATACAGGCAGCTATGATAGCTTTCGTTTTTTATTATCATAAATTGATTGGCAAAAACAGTACATAATACATTCGAAAACGTAAGTTAAAGATAGACATTTATTTCATTTTATATCTAGAAAGAACACACACCAATTTGATGCAATTTACTATTTATTTGAGCAATTTCACGCAAGTTCAGCAAATTTTTGGGAAATTTTGACTTGACCCCTTTTAATTTTGGTTATTTTTTGTTTATACATAGTCTTTGATAAATAAAAATACAAGTTCTCTTAGAATTTTTTTTTTCGACCAGGGGTCTTCACAGGGTGCCCCTCAATTTTTTGTTATTTTGTGATGTGACTGCATTTTGACGAGCGATTGTAGAAAAACTACTGAATCGATTTTCATAAATGATATGTCGTTGAATAGGTATTAGAACAAAGTTTTTAAAAATGTACACTGTTAATTTTTTGAAATAATTTTTAACGGTGTAACATAAGAAAGAAACGGTGTAATTGAAAAAAAGATGGCATAGCCTCTTTTTTTTTTTTTTTTTTTTAAACTAAATTGAAGCTTATTTTATATCTAACCACTTGTGAAAGTTGAGGACATGCGTTATTTTTTGTTTTAAAGATAAAATTCGTTGTGCATATGACTGTCGGGAATCAGTTTTTTTTTGTTCTGAAGGAAAATTATAAAAATGGCGTTATAAACTAAGAGATATTTTTTTTATGTTAAATATCAAATATTTTATTATTAGATGAACTTTTTAAAATATTATAAAAATTATATATGTAGTACAATAAATAAAATAAATACAATTGTTAAAAATGATTTACTTATTTTACAAACAGAAGTTTCTTTTGAATAGGAAAGCACTTCTGCAATTATTTTCTTTGTATTAGATGGCATAAAAAATGAAATGTTTATTTATCACTTTTAGTAATCACTTGTCACTCTTATAAAAAATAATTTGACAGTCTTGACTGCAAACAAAAAAGCCGTATAAACAACTAAATCTATTTAGGAACTTTTGACTGGAGAAGTATTATGTTCGTATTATGTTATTATGGAATCATAAAGTAAAAGATTGTTTTTCAACATTAAATTACAAATATTTTATTATTGAATAAACTTTTTAAAATATCATACAAATTATATATGTGAAAATAAATATAGTTATTAAAAATTATTTACTTATTTTACATTCAAAAGTTTCTTTTGAGTTGGAAAACATTTTTGCATTTATTGTCTTAGTATCTACTGGTACAAAAGAATGAAATTTTTGAGTTCCACTTATAGTAATCGCATTTTTATATCGATTTTGTAATTTTTCTTTTGTTAATTGATATTCATTTTTATCGGCGTATCCAAAGTTCATGGTAGATTCCCATTTTAAAGCCCATTCGAAAAGTTTTTTTGGTGTATCAATAATATTATCTTCGCTCGCCATACTATAACGGTGTGCAGCACGCTTCAGTATACCACCAATTCCATCACAAGGTCCCTTTCCATGGCTGGTAGGTGTGCAGCACGCTTCAGTATACCACCAATTCCATCACAAGGTCCCTTTCCATGGCTGGTAGCATGAAAATGCCATTCAGCGTCAACCTTAAATTAACTAATTAACTTATGCCACCATAAAGAAGACTTTAAGGTTGACGCTGAATGGCATTTTCATGCTACCAGCCATGGAAAGGGACCTTGTGATGGAATTGGTGGTACACTGAAGCGTGCTGCACACCGTTATAGTATGGCGAGCGAAGATAATATTATTGATACACCAAAAAAACTTTTCGAATGGGCTTTAAAATTAGATGGCTAATACAAAGAAAATAATTGCAGAAGTGCTTTCCTATTCAAAAGAAACTTCTGTTTGTAAAATAAGTAAATCATTTTTAACAATTGTATTTATTTTATTTATTGTACTACATATATAATTTTTATAATATTTTAAAAAGTTCATCTAATAATAAAATATTTGATATTTAACATAAAAAAAATATCTCTTAGTTTATAACGCCATTTTTATAATTTTCCTTCAGAACAAAAAAAACTGATTCCCGACAGTCATATGCACAACGAATTTCCTCTTTAAAACAAAAAATAACGCGTGTCCTCAACTTTCACAAGTGGTTAGATATAAAATAAGCTTTAATTTAGTTTAAAAAAAAAAAAAAAAAAAGAGGCTATGCCATCTTTTTTTCAATTACACCGTTTTTTTCTTATGTTACACCGTTAAAAATTATTTCAAAAAATTAACAGTGTACATTTTTAAAAACTTTGTTCTAATACCTATTCAACGACATATCATTTATGAAAATCGATTCAGTAGTTTTTCTACAATCGCTCGTCAAAATGCAGTCACATCACAAAATAACAAAAAATTGAGGGGCACCCTGTGAAGACCCCTGGTCGAAAAAAAAAATTCTAAGAGAACTTGTATTTTTTATTTATCAAAGACTATCTATAAACAAAAAATAATCAAAATTAAAGGGGTCAACTCAAAACGTTGTTGAATCTTCGTGAAATTGCTCATTTATTAAAAGTACTTTAAAGTATAAATAAAATTTACAGTTAGAAGAAATGAATTCCATGCAAAGATTTATTTAAAAAAGTGCATACAACTACGTTTACGTAATGCCACAGCCTGTACAGAACATTTATTGTTCTTATAGCATACAAAAAAACGGTTATGATTGGAGTTCTCGTTTTGTAAGGCTCTGTATTTTTTACAAATGGCAACATAATCGATTAAGCTGTCTTCCTTAGCGACAATGCTAAAAACTCTGTTAACATGGTTTTTTGTATTATTAACTGAAATTAAAATTGACGATCCTAAATCCTGGAGATCGTCTACCATTAAATTGACTAATTCGTCACATATTAAGGCACCAGCGATACCAATAATTAATGTAACCTTTAATTTTATAAAAGAAAAGAGTAATTATATGTTCATTTAAATTATTAAACTTACTTTTGCTATTAACACATTAGCTATGTAGTTCTCAATTTTTTTCATGCCACACCAGTCGAAAAAAAATCCCAGCGGCAGGTATATCCGCTAGAAATAGGTAGATTTCGGGGTCAGACGGTTTTGTGTCCAAATAAAATTAGATAAGTCAGATTAGTTTAAATAAAAAATATAAGTAGAAACAGAATAATTCAAAAAAATTATCGAACCAAATTAAATACATTATCCGAACTAACGCCATCAATACAATTTCGGAACAGTTTTATTTAAGTTGGTTTAAACTACTTTTAATAACATATTAAATCCACCAAAGTTGATCCAAAGATCAACTGAACTACGTCACAACTACAATTATACCATCACACATAATTTATAATCAAACATTATCAAACAATTTTATTTCAAAATCATCTTTTGTTGTTGTGTTTTTTTGTTCTTATTTAATCTTTTTTCAAACGGTTACTTAGTAAAAAAAATAAAAATAAAAGAGATTTTGATAATTTTTCTATGGTATTAAATGGGTTGATATTTTTCTTGTAAGGGTTGCATTATAATGCTTATAAAAATGGAACCTTTTGGGTTAGAAAGCTGAAATTTTTTGAGGCTATAGTTGAAAAGTATGTTTAAAAGCTAAGATGAATTTAAATAACATAAACTGAAACATGATGAAAGCATTGCCTTTTGCGTTTGTTTTTATTTCAACAGCCGTAGGGTCTCAACCGTTATATTTAAACTATTATTTTTGAAAATTTTGGAAAGATTTATATTTTAAGTACTTGAAAAAAAGTTTTCGACTATGAGCTTGGCCATTTCAGCTAGATCAAGGGCAGCAAAGTTTAGTAAATTTTTAAAACAGCTGATTTTTGCGGAACCTGAAACGCCAAAGTGATCATCTGGATAAAAATGATAAAAAAAGGTTCAAATATTCAATATTTTTAAATTTTATTAAAATATTATTATTCAAACGGAAGTTATACCGCCCTAGATTATTCGACTTTTTAGGCTCTAGCTGCTTAACCGGTACCCGGATATGGCCAGTTCACGAACTTGTCCAAGACATTATTTGCCGAAACATACACAGAAAATTATTTTGGTGTAGGTCGAAAAATGCGACCGTGAGAGTGCCGCTAAATTCCGTTATACCTCATATCGTTATATATATATATATATATATATATATATATATATATATATATATATATATATATATATATATATATATATATATATATATATATATATATATATATATATATATATATATATATATATATATATATATATATATATATATATATATATATATATATATATATATATATATATATAATTTTTTTTTTTTTTGTTTTTCCATCTCCGCTTATCACAAATAGTCGTTTGGCATAAAAATTTTTCCGAAATTCCGAGATGAAGCCCATTGCAATAGGTAGATTTTTATATGAAATCTACCTAAAAATCTATGTATGATTTTTCGTATAATTTTTTTGATTTAGATGGCAACAAACCATCTATAACTTCTGGTGCAAATTCGTCTACATTGCTAGAATCAATTACACAAATATTTTTTACAACGTTTTTACAATAAAATGTCACACTTAATACCATAAATTTGATTTTCCTACACAGTTGAAAAAGTAACTGCAATATTTAAAGCAATATTTCTTGCAATAGGAGCTATGCGTTTCAAGTTATTATTGAATTGTAAATTAAATGTTGCGTTAAACCTATAATTTTAAAATTCACTAGAGTATTATCCATTTTAGAAATATATAGTTAAAATCGTTTCATGTACGTTTTAGTTATCGCTTCTCAGCTGAAAGTCTATAATAATAGTGGTTAAGGTAGTATGTATGTTTTAATTTTTTCCGTTGTAATTTTTTTATTTTAATTTGATTAATTTTGGCAGGTGCGTAATAATCAAAATATCTCGAAATTATGATGTAATTTGCATTAAAATGTCATACTAAAAAAATGTTGTGCGTAATTTATTTAATGCAAATTGCAGACATTTTTAAACAACAAGCTTTTTTATTTTACTCCAAGTACTCTGTTAAATATTGATGCAAAGAGCATTAGTTTAATTTTATATAGCAAGCTTTGTATTGTTTTATAATGGAAACTTCCGTAGGACCTATATGTGTAGCAATTTGCATTACATATTCAATTTTTTTTTAACTGTGTAACTACCATAATTTGTTACTATTGTTGCCATAGAAATATGTTATATGCAAATTAAAACACACAGCCAACTATGATGCATTGTAATATTTAATATTTTCGGTTCGATAAATATTAATTTTAATTTTAAATAGTATAACACGGTTTTTTGTCGTGCAAAAAATAGTATATACAGCTCAGGAGAGAGCATGTTATCTCCCTCAGTGATTTGTACCCACCTCGGGAGGAAAACATGCATTTCTCTCCCATACACCAAGGGAGAGATCTACTGTTAGGGCCGATTGTATGAATGCGGATAGAAGATAAATCCTCGGATTAATCATCGTTTGTATATATACAAACGACGATTAATCCGAGGATTTATCTTCTATCCGCATTCATACAATCGGCCCTTAATATTGATCCAAAGTTTCTACGATAAAAAATCATACTTGTAGATCATATATAGAGTTTATGGATGTTATGTTACTTTATAATGCATTTTAATTGGATAAAACTTCTTTCTTCCTAGATTTTTATTTAAATGTATATATTTCTGTATATATTTATTTGATAGTGCTCATCGAATTTTTTCCGACTCCACTACTTTATAAGGAAAATCTCGCTAAATATAACCCAACTTTTCTTTTGGAATGTAGGCTGCTGAATAGGAATATCATATTCATTTTTTTACGTTAGCTCTTGTTTTTGAGATATTCACGGAAAACTCATTATATGGCAAAACGGCTGTAAAGTTTAACTTTACTGCCGCTAGGGAGTTAGGTAAAGTCTTACTTATTGGACTGCGGCTGCAAAAGTAACGCCATTTTTATTTTATACTACGGCGGTTGTGAAGTAGCATTTGTTATTTTGTTATTTTTTCAAACAAATTGTATAACTATGACAACAAAAAATAGATTGATTTGCATTAAATTATGATATTCTGAATTATTGTATGTTACTATGACAACAAAACATAACAAACAGTTTCATTGGATAATGAAATTTTGAATTATTGTATGACTATGACAACAAAATAACAACTATTTCAATTGGATTATGAAATTTTGAAAAGACTGCTTTGATAAAAAAATTTTATTAATACAAATTTAAATGTTTTTTTCTCATTTTTGGAAGAAATTATGACGATAAAAATTCATATTTATAAAAATTTTGATGTATTAATTTCATATTTATAAAAAATTTAAACGTTTGCCGAAAAAATAGTGTATTTAATTCGGAGCTAAAGTGACTTTTTGTTAATCGTCTATAATTGCAAACTATAGACTCAACACAGAAAGTATCACTTTAGCTCCTAATTAAATAATGTACTATTTTCGGTGATCAAAAACGATTTTACGGTTTGTAGATGTAATATTTTACAAAACAAACAAATTAAATATATTATTCAAAACAAGTGCATAGTAAATATGCTAACAAACATTTTGAGCTATATTTATTTAAATTTATCAAGGATTCTGGAAGTTAAACTCGAACAAATGGAAAAATGCATGTTTTTCTTAAATTTTTCCAAATTCAACGCCATTATTTTAGAACAAACAATTATTATAATGTTTTTTAATTTCTTGGAATCCTATAGTAAATTCAATTCTCTTTCTTTAAAGCTAAAAAACACCAAGCAGTTTGCACCAAGTTATTCAAGTTTTTAAAAAAAAAGTCATGACTCAAAATTTGAAAAAAAAAATGTTAGTGCGAAGAATAGTTTAAATTCTATAACATAATTGATTTATATATAAGTTGTTATACATATTTTCGAATTAAAACTACAAGCTATTTTGAGTTTTCGTTGGGCCCTATTCCCGAACACATAAATGTATTCACAATATTATAAATTCACACAATATTGTGAATTTCGTATTATGTAACACCAATTTGGTGAAAATTCAACACAATATTGTGAATCTGACAAGAACAATATAGGTACTGTCAAAATTACAATTTTGCTTTGTGTTTTGTATGTTGACTTTTTTATACAAATTTCATCGATTGTCCTACCTCATCTCATGGAGGTTTAGCGAAAACGTTGTATAATATCCGTAGATTTTACTACTGGCCTCGAATGTATACCCAGGTTGAACTTTCGTATCGAACTGCAAGACTTGTAAAGAAATTAACGCTCCTAATGTTCCACTTCGTGCTCCCATGAAATCTCCTATGAAGACTGAACGAATTGGTCAGCGACTGTACATAGATATTCTTGGCCCTTTTCCTCGTTCAAAGGCCGGGAATATTGCCATTCTTGTGGTATTGAATCACGTCACTAAATACCCATTTTTGTTTCCTTTACGGAAATTAACTGCTGAGCCAATTTGTCAGTTATTGGCTACCAATGTCTTTCACGTATTTGGTTGTCCAGAAGTCATTGTGTCCGACAATGGGACTCAATTTAAGTCTAAACTATTCAAAGATTTCTTGGCGAAGCACGGAGTGAAACATACCCTACTAGCTTTGTATTCACCTCAAGCTAACGCATCTGAACGGGTGAATAGAAGTGTTCTCTCTGGAATTCAAGCTTACTTAAAAGAAGAGCATTCTAAATGGGATCTGCATTTGAGCGAGATTGCTTGTGCATTACGTTGTTCTCTACGTCAAACTCTTAACTGCTCCCCCTATTACGCAATGTTTGGAATATCTATGGTGACTCACGGTTCCTCATATGAGTTTCTGAGACAACTGAATAGTCTTCATGAACCAGGTGAAACGATCATACGACCTGATTACCTTAACAAGATTCGTACTCGAATTCTGGATTTAACAGCAGAAGCATTTGTTAAAAGTGCCGAGCGATATAACCTGCGAGCTCGGGTGTCTTTGTTTAAACCGTGTGATACTGTGTTCCGTCGGAACTTTATATTGAGCGATGCAGGTAAGAAATTGTCAGCAAAGCTTTCACAAAAATTTGTTGAAGCCGGAGTAATAAGGTTAGTAGGTAGTACTGGTTACGAGCTCGAAGACCTGGTTTCCAAGCGAAGAGGTGTTTACCATTCGAAGGACATTCGAGCCTAAAATCTGATATTTTTGGTACTGTCTTAGTAATCTACATTTCATTTCAATCTTTGTCTCAGTCGCGCATCCCTCAACTTCGACTTAGCGTTATCAATAGTTATAGAGCGGAAGGGTGGTTCTGTTTTCATGTTTGTCTCCAGTGAGTGTCAATCAGTTTTCGGAGCATATGGTTCGTTCATAGTCTGTATCTGATTTTTTTTTTGGTTCAAACTAGGGAATCGTTATGAAGACCTTTCGGTCTTGCCTTGAATGCTATCGAACTGGAATTATCACGGTGTTCATGCACAATACTGTTTCACTTTAATGTTTCCATTTCTGAGTACCAATTTCTAGTTGCAGTCAGTTATTCGGAAACAATTTGTGTAAGTGCAAAAGAATTTCCAATCTAAACCTTTATATTTTGTAGCCCGACTAGGTAGCTTAGGCAGTAGAGCATGAGACTCCTAATCTCAGGTGTAGGCTCGAGCCAGTACAATATACGAGCTGGATCGGTGTGTGATCTCCACTTGGATGCGTATAGCAAGTGGAACTTGGTCGTGAGAGCTGGTGGTCTCCTTTTCATTTTTCCTTGGACGAAGTCTGGTGGTAGTGGGGGTCGTATTGGGTCTCGCACAAAATTACGCTTCGTCTTTCTGTCCCTTTTGACTAGTTCTTCAAAATGGTCAGTCCTGTTACCAAGCTAATACTCTAATTTCATGATAGTTGTAAGACTCTTGATCCGTCTTGGTAATTGGGCCTCGCCCTGCCTTCCCACCCGCATAGGATTTGCCTGAACCGAACTTTCGTAATCATTTTTGTTTTACTCTCGTGAATATCATTCCGTGTATGCAAATTGTAATCATTAAACGTTATGGAACTGATCTGTAATGGTTGTGTAATATTGTTTCAGTGTAGCTTCGTTTTTGGTGTTCATAAACTCCGCTATATTCATGGAGATTTCTAATATCTCCCAATGTAGTTTCCGTTACAAAAATTTATTATTCTAATAAATTATGTTTTACATGGTAATACTCTTTGTTCAAGTCATGATCGCTACTTAACGGTTGTATAATATTATCAATTCATGGTTCCGCGGTGTGCAAATTTCACAAAGATTTATTATAAATTGGTAGAACGTAATCTCCTAAATGAGCAATTTCACGAAGATTCAACAACGTTTTGAGTTGACCCCTTTTAATTTTGATTATTTTTTGTTTATAGATAGTCTTTGATAAATAAAAAATACAAGTTCTCTTAGAATTTTTTTTTTCGACCAGGGGTCTTCACAGGGTGCCCCTCAATTTTTTGTTATTTTGTGATGTGACTGCATTTTTACGAGCGATTGTAGAAAAACTACTGAATCGATTTTCATAAATGATATGTCGTTGAATAGGTATTAGAACAAAGTTTTTAAAAATGTACACTGTTAATTTTTTGAAATAATTTTTAACGGTGTAACATAAGAAAAAAACGGTGTAATTGAAAAAAAGATGGCATAGCCTCTTTTTTTTTTTTTTTTTTAAAATAAATTGAAGCTTATTTTATATCTAACCACTTGTGAAAGTTGAGGACACGCGTTATTTTTTGTTTTAATGATAAAATTCGTTGTGCATATGACTGTCGGGAATCAGTTTTTTTTGTTCTGAAGGAAAATTATAAAAATGGCGTTATAAACTAAGAGATATTTTTTTTATGTTAAATATCAAATATTTTATTATTAGATGAACTTTTTAAAATATTATAAAAATTATATATGTAGTACAATAAATAAAATAAATACAATTGTTAAAAATGATTTACTTATTTTACAAACAGAAGTTTCTTTTGAATAGGAAAGCACTTCTGCAATTATTTTCTTTGTATTAGATGGCATAGAAAATGAAATGTTTATTTATCACTTTTAGTAATCACTTGTCACTCTTATAAAAAATAATTTGACAGTCTTGACTGCAAACAAAAAAGCCGTATAAACAACTAAATCTATTTAGGAACTTTTGACTGGAGAAGTATTATGTTCGTATTATGTTATTATGGAATCATAAAGTAAAAGATTGTTTTTCAACATTAAATTACAAATATTTTATTATTGAATAAACTTTTTAAAATATCATACAAATTATATATGTAAATAAATATAGTTATTAAAAATTATTTACTTATTTTACATTCAAAAGTTTCTTTTGAGTTGGAAAACATTTTTGCATTTATTGTCTTAGTATCTACTGGTACAAAAGAATGAAATTTTTGAGTTCCACTTATAGTAATCGCATTTTTATATCGATTTTGTAATTTTTCTTTTGTTAATTGATATTCATTTTTATCGGCGTATCCAAAGTTCATGGTAGATTCCCATTTTAAAGCCCATTCGACAAGTTTTTTTGGTCTATCAATAATATTATCTTCGCTCTCCATACTATAACGGTGTGCAGCACGCTTCAGTGTACCACCAATTCCATCACAAGGTCCCTTTCCATGGCTGGTAGCATGAAAATGCCATTCAGCGTCAACCTTAAATTAACTAATTAACTTATGCCACCATAAAGAAGACTTTAAGGTTGACGCTGAATGGCATTTTCATCACTAAAAGTGATAAATAAACATTTCATTTTTTATGCCATCTAATACAAAGAAAATAATTGCAGAAGTGCTTTCCTATTCAAAAGAAACTTCTGTTTGTAAAATAAGTAAATCATTTTTAACAATTGTATTTATTTTATTTATTGTACTACATATATAATTTTTATAATATTTTAAAAAGTTCATCTAATAATAAAATATTTGATATTTAACATAAAAAAAATATCTCTTAGTTTATAACGCCATTTTTATAATTTTCCTTCAGAACAAAAAAAACTGATTCCCGACAGTCATATGCACAACGAATTTTATCTTTAAAACAAAAAATAACGCATGTCCTCAACTTTCACAAGTGGTTAGATATAAAATAAGCTTCAATTTAGTTAAAAAAAAAAAAAAAAAAAAGAAGCTATGCCATCTTTTTTTCAATTACACCGTTTTTTTCTTATGTTACACCGTTAAAAATTATTTCAAAAAATTAACAGTGTACATTTTTAAAAACTTTGTTCTAATACCTATTCAACGACATATCATTTATGAAAATCGATTCAGTAGTTTTTCTACAATCGCTCGTAAAAATGCAGTCACATCACAAAATAACAAAAAATTGAGGGGCACCCTGTGAAGACCCCTGGTCGAAAAAAAAAATTCTAAGAGAACTTGTATTTTTTATTTATCAAAGACTATCTATAAACAAAAAATAACCAAAATTAAAAGGGGTCAAGTCAAAATTTCCCAAAAATTTGCTGAACTTGCGTGAAATTGCTCAAATACATTTCATAATAATTGACTCGGGTTACAGCAGCGAAGACTCAACTTTTTTTTTTAGTACCCTTAAATTTCCTGATTTAATTGTCCTAATAGAAAAGCTTATTTCATTTATTATGATGTAAAATCGTTTACTTATAAATAAGAAAATTTCTGCGATCTCTCTCTCTCTCTCTTATTATTATGATCCCATTGTGAATCTTAGTCGATGGTGACATTCATTTAGTCTGATTGGAATTAAAATTTTGACGTTTGACGGCGTGTTTTTGATCGCTTGTGATAATGAACATCTGAAAAAGCTGGAGTTTAATTTTAACCAGGGACCGAGCGATTTATTGGAATGGATTCTGGTCTAATAAGCATCCAAAGACCCTACAACTCTTGCAGGTTATTATTTTCATATATATTTGTGTCCTTATTTTTGCATTGAATAATCTTTGTCATCATAACCTATAAAAAAAATTAAATCAGTGTAGTGTGATGAATCACTTTCGTGAACTTGTTTTTTGGATGAGATTAAATGAATAACCTAATCTTTAATTAGTTGATTTTTTTGTTATTAACGCGATATCAATTTAATAATATAATATCAAGATATATTGATCTTAGAGAAACAAAATCAAGAACCAAAAATAAAAGAAATAAAATAATATAAAAAAAGAAATTATATGTCTAGTGCATGTTTGTGTCGTCCATACAAAATCTAAGGAAAAATCAAAATTTAGCTAAATCATATAAAACAAAAAGAAACAAATTTTTATATCGTAATAATTAGAGTTAGTGAAATTTACCGTGTAACTGTATTACTAGTAAAATTCTAGAATAATTTTTTTTTTGTTGTCAAATAAATAATAAGTGATATCTTGAGAATTTATTTAGTGTTATTCTATACTGTCTGTATAGTCGTATAAAATAAATTATTTCTCGTTGTTACGTATCATACGGGACTGTTAAATTTGGTGTATCAAATGAGAAGCCATGAAAATCATATTAAGATCTACTTAATGTACCAGTGATATGATTATGGGAGTACGTAACCTAACTATCGGTTACCAAAGCACCTCATCGTTAGATTGATACGAGTTTGTGATCAAGTCTGGCAGTTTAACTGATATATGTTCTCTACATCCATCTTATAAGTAACCAATCAGTCTACCATATGTTTAAGTGCCTGATCGAAGATCAATTTATCAGTGGCCTCTTCAATTTGGTGTTGTTGTGCCAGGATATAATCCAATTGTCAATTATTGGAATAGTTGGTCAAATTTTGTTTAGTTATTCAACCACCGGACTGATTTATCAGCGGCTTAACTACATCATCATTTTCATCAGTTATAGCCGGAAACAAACTATTTATTGGGTACATGGATGCTTAAATACAATTATCCATTACCTTAGAACATTGTTCTTATATCTGTTTGGTAATTACTTTTTCAAATACTTCGCAATATACGATCACAACCGAGCTGGCCGTTATATACTTAGTCACCCTATTTGCCAGTTATATCAGTAGTTGATTTATTCGATCGAGATTTACTCCATCCAACCGATATACAAGTGCAACTTTCAACAACTCATCAACCAGGATCGATTTATCTGTTACACGAGACCTAATTTCCCCTATCTATATTGTCAATATACATCAACAATTATCCCTTTAATGAGGGTATAATCAAATTTTTGCATGAATACGACATCTGATCTACCATTATATGAGTATCAAATTATTTCAACGCGATTTGGAAATTAATTCTTATGTTTGGGAGCAGTCAATGTTATTCAGTGTTCAAAATGATGGACTAGGCAGTCCAATTAACAAGACGGATGGCGAGCTGGATAAAAGCACAGGGTGAGTGTCATTAAAACTTTTATTACAAGTTAGAGGTATGAAAAAGTATGGATGCGTGTATATATTAGTGTGAGTATGAGGGGTGGGTTCATGGGATGCATGTTTGGTGAACAAATGTCTAAATTATATTTCATTTATATAACACTATGGATGATGGTCAAATAAAAGAACTTGAAGTGGAAAAGTAAATGGTTATCGTCAGAGGTACAAGAATGTTGGCTTTCATATCAAACATTTGCTTTATGCTTATACAAAAAGAAGAGAAAAAAAAAATATGAATAATTTATCAAATAAAATTAATTGGAGATGTAATCATTTTGACAAGGACCTCAAATCAAATAGCCTCGGATTTTTAAGATCTGTTTCTTGGTATATGTTTTGTAATTCATCGGTTCTGCCTGATTGTCGAACAAGATGGACACCTTTACTCAAACTATCCAACACAACAAACGGTGCCTTAAGTTTATCCACCTTCTTGGCTTCGATTTAAGCCTTCATCGAATGGAATTTTAAATAGTTTATTGATTACCAAAGCGATCGAACAGTTTTCTGGGAAAGATGATAAAACTGTTTTTAATTGAATTGGTGAATTATTTGACTTCGGTAAAGGACAGGCCAAGCCTCAATTTATTCTTGGGGACCTTGTACCAGCGGGATGATTCTTATAACTCGTATCAAAATATATTGTTGGTCATATGAGGTCAAACATTGTATGTAATCTCTCCGCTATATTTTATTGATTTAATTAGAATATTCAAATGTAATAATAATTGTCTACAATTCGCAAAATAAAAATGAACAAATTTTATTTTAATTTTTCTTTTTTTTCCAATCAATTTGTAAAACTATTTAAACCAAATAATTAAACATGTAACATGTCACCAGTTTTCTTCTATAGTTCTCCAAATTGTGCCTTATTAAAAATAAGTAAGAAATGAATCACCGACAATAGAAATACATTATTTTGGTTTTAAATTGTTTTTTTATTTTTTTCAATATTTGAGATATCAAAATTAATATTTTCTTCATAGGTTATCTCCATTAAAAATAATAACAAAATACATATATTTACAATTTTATAAATTTAATTTAATTATGACAATAAAATAATTCACGGCAAATAATAACCTTTTAACAAAAATAGAAAAACTTTAAATGGTGGCTTGTTCCAAGTGCGTTTGAATGTAGGCATGGATGTAGGTATGGGTGATAGTGCGCCTGCGCGAGTGAGTGCGTGTGTGTAGGTGGGTGAGGGTGCGCGAGAATCTGAAGTGTGAGAATGTGAGAATGTGTGAGTGATTGTGGGGTTGGACGTACTGATCGTGGTTCTTTCACCAAGGGGGTCGCCAGAGTCTCATTCTTTCACTTGTTTTTTTTTTCATTTCCGTATAAATCATGTAATTCGCGTACATTTCAGTTATTTGTGCTGAAGTAGCAGGAATTCTAACTCGATCCCAATGCTGAAGCTAGTCGATAAGGCTTTATAAACCTCATCAGATACGCGACCTGCGATGCCGCTTCCCTGGTTCGCCAATGAATCAGCGCTACATTGTAAATATATTTTCCTGCTCCTATCACAGTAAATTATAAATTACATCGCACTATCCATGACATGTAAATTGATTATTTCAAATAGCGTGCGGTAAGTAAAAAAAAGCGTGCGGTAAGTAAAAAAAAGCGTGCGGTAAGTAAAAAAAAGCGTGCGGTAATGGATTTTCATATATATATTACCGCACGCTTTTAATAAAAAGAAAAATTTTTATTTAAAGAAAAATTTGATTTTTAAAAATTAAATATTTCAATTCATTTTGACACAGAATAATGCAAAGCCTACCACAATTTGTAAACTATTTGCAATTAATTTATAATTATTAGTTCATTTTTTCAAGTAATTATATGCGTTTGGGCATTAAAACAAAGTCGTAGGAAAAGTATATAATAAATCTCGAGTTGTAAAGCATTTTCCATGCTCGTGAAGATACTGCACTCGACGCTACGCGTCTCGTGCGCAAAATTTTCCCTCGCATGTAAAATGCTATTTACAACTCTAGATATGTAATATACTAATATGAAAATCCATTACCGCACGCTTTTTTTTACTTGCCGCATGCTTTTTGAAATAATCAATTTACATGTCATGGATAGTGTGATGTAATTTATAATTTACTGTGATAGGAGTAGAAAAACATCTTTACTGTTTTTGATACTCTTGCCATGTTAGCATTGAATGAATGACAATTTCCAACTAGTTGAAATGGCCACTAACACCAATTTAAATTCTTCTAGTTATTCTGAAATTCTTTATTTCTTAAATTCTAGCGTTCACGTAGGAATGGTCAAACATTCAGTTAAATAAAAATAATTTATTTTTGCTGCTAAAGCGTGGTGAACTTTTGCTTTGGAAACGCACAGGTGTTTTGCGGCTCCCATTTAGGAATTGATGTCTTATAACAACTTTCCCAATTTTGACGTCATTATGGTTTCAGCTGCCATTTGTGATGGTGTCACACATGGTTTTCACGAAATCCCAACTACCCACTTCCAACCGTTGTTCTGTAATCAAATTCAATGGTGCATTCGTAGTTGGAAGGTGCTATGCAATCGGTATGCCTTCCTTTTATTTTTCATCGATCTCACTCGCGGTGTTTTTATAAATAGGAGTTTTTTTCTCATAGGAAGCATGTTTTCATTTCTCATAGGCCATTTGCAACAAAACAAATGCAAATCTCTTTATAAACCATAAAAAAACGTTATTTATATTTGTTTTTATTAGTAATGTATCAGTATCATAAATTATAGCGTAAACATGACATTTTTATGGATATAAATGTAAGTATAACATACATTATTAATGTTTTTGTTGTAAATAAAAATTAGCGTGAATTATAGTCATTTAAATTATATTTTATTGACATTAATTATATAATTCAAGAACAATGAACAGTAAGAGGAAACACAAAACGCACAATTGTTATTATTATGTTTGAGGTGGAGACGCCTGGTTGATTGATGTAAGTTTTTGTATGTTGAAAGGAAAATGAAATAATTTATATTTTCAAATTATTTTTTTTTTTCGTTATTTCATATAATTATTTTTATCTTCTTGTTGTTGTTATGTTTATCTTTATCGTGATGTTGTTTTAATGAATGTTATATTGAAATTATTAGTTGTGCTAGTGAAACGTTATAATTATGATTTGAACAATTTTGCAAGATATAAATTATAGGTTTGAGAACGATGATCATATTTAGATTGATATATAACTAAAGGGGTTGATACAAATGTTATTTAAATTGATGGATATTTTTTGTTTTGATGATTGTATTTTAATTATATGGTTAAATAAAAAGGACAACACTTCCACAACATCTAGGCTAAATGGTGCATTACTGTCAGACAATGAACAATTTTAACATTATGAAGAACTGAATTTTGATCGATTTCTAAAGAATTTTTATGAGAATTTTTATGATATAGGAAAGAAAGTTGAGCTGAACTAATGGACTTTTGGTGTGTATTGAACAAAGTGGTAACGTATACAATACAACTGCTGATTTTTTTTACATGGTGGTTTTTGTTATACTACAACCTTCGTTCGTGAATCCATTTTAATGACACATTGACTAAAGATGACTAAGATAGGATAATGATCACCTTTTGGGATCCATTGATCAAAGTGGATGGAGGTCCACCATCATACTGCTGACTTTCCACACTTTGTTTTCAAAGTTTGTTTGGAGCATATAGATTTCGTTCAATAATCAATTTTGATGACGCTTTGATAAAAGATGGAGATTTGAATGACAAAGCACTGATTAGTTCTTGGAATAAGTGGTGGGGACCCCTGAGCCCTTGTTTATTTGAAACTTCAACAAAATCAGCCCTGATAATTTATTTTGAATAAATTTGGTATATATTTATTTGGTATATACTTAAAGTGTGATTTGCTACAGTTTGAAATTCCGGTAAAAATTTGTTTTCACTTTTTCTATTTGTACAACAGGATTTATGTCCGTCGTGACACTGCAGCTTTCTTTGATTTCTTTATAACTAAAACTACGAGATGTCGATAACATTGGATAGCTATATTAATTGCAGTATTTGATGGGTTCTAGCGCACTATATATCCAGAACATTTTGTGTTCAGAGTTGTGTTGAAGTTAGCCTATGTATCAGCGTCGTAATATTTTTGTTGGGTATAACGCAATATATATAATATTTCACGCAACATATCATGAACTCGCGTTCGTCTCTCTCAAAGTGAACATCTACCTCTTCGATTCCGTACTCGTGTGCTGTCCTTGCGGTGTTTTCATTGCTTCAGTTTTCTGCTTTTTTTACCACAAACAACAAACATTTCGCATGGTAAATGCACATCCCAAAACAGCTGGAAAGACATTTTCAGAAGAGGACGTAAAAAAATAAGCATCTAAAATTTCCGATCTACCACAACTCCTGTATCGGAATTCGCTGCCCCATTACAGGCTTCCACATCCATAAGTATTACAATGAATACGACCTTTTCCGATACACAATCCAATTTTAACGCCCATGCTCACACTCCTTCACGTGTTTGGACAACCCAACCCAGATTAGGGTTTATAACTTTCGAAGGGCAATTTGTAAATTCTCGAATCAGACACAACAAGCTAAATTCTCAACTGTATGTCGCGTTCTCACCCCTAACCTAGCAGATCTGGTATGTGACGTTTTATCTCCTCCAGACCCAGATGTGCCGCATGTTATCTTCATGGAGGCTATCATAACACGGCTAGGTAAATCTTCAATTAACCGAAGTTGAGTGGAATGGTTCTTAAAGATCAACGCCCATCCTAAATGCTTCGATCTATGCGAGCGGAAGCTGCAAATCCCTTCTCGGAAGAAACTCTCAAATTAATCTGGACAGAAAAACTACCTAGACCTGTCCGACCCTCGGTCGCTGCTAACACCGAACCACTAGATGGAGTTGCTAAGATAGCAGACGCTGTATTTGATATCACAAACACACCGTTATAAATCAATTAGATCGTATTTCACATATATCAAAACACATTCCTCAACATAATCAGCTGCCACGAACCAATCTGCACCCACTGAACCATCTCCAAAGAATCAAATAGAACAGAAACAAGTCCAACGTTTCTCATTACTAAACCAATAGGAGGAAGCGAAATTACTATATCTTAACACAGCAACTTACAAGTTCTCGCACATGCGTCGCACAGATTAGATCCAAGGCCTACACCAATCAACTAATTGGTGGGTGCTGTTATTATCACCACAAATTCGGAGATGCAGCTCAAAGCTACAACTCCAAATGTTTTCGATTTGCGAGTTTAGCCTAGTGTGGCACTAGTTCTCTTAAATTCCGCTTAATAGCCTTCGGCTATAACTCTAAAATCAAATTTCTTATCAATACAGAAGCTGAGGCCTAAGTCCTCCCCGCAAGTAACTCAAACAAACTCGCTGGAAAATTATCTTTTACTTTTCTTGACGCGAATTCTGCCACCTACGGTACAACAACTCTTACACTCATCCTCGGCTTACGACGCGATTTTTACACACATTATTCGTTTCTGGTGTCACTGTTTCTATTAATCGAGCTGATTTCCTCTACAAATACGCCATACTGATACACATTTAAAGGAGATGAATCATCGATCCTTTATCTAATATTTTCAGTTTGGCCGGCAGTTCCGTTCTCAATACACCATCTCTCTCTCTGACCTTAGTCAACGAGAATATTCAACGTGAGATTGCCAACTTATTACGCCATTTCAAGGATCTCATGTTGGACACGGAACTCCCTACGACAGTGAAACATGTAGTGACACATGCCATCATAACTAAAGGACTACCCGTTTCTTTTAAAAGTCGCAGACTATAGCACTGAATAAGCTCCAGGTTGCAAAGCCCGAGTTCAACGCGATGCTAAAGAAAGGTATCTGGAGACCATCTAGCAGCTAGTGGTCCAGTCCCTTACATATGGTCAAAAAAAGGCAGGCGAATTTTGTGTTTGCAGGGTTCGACCCCGTTCAACACCGAGTTCAACGCGATGCTAAAGAAAGGTATCTGGAGACCATCTAGCAGCTAGTGGTCCAGTCCCTTACATATGGTCAAAAAAAGGCAGGCGAATTTTGTGTTTGCAGGGTTCGACATTCCATTTCTGCAAGATTTTTCGCAACAACCTAATGGTTGTACTGTATTTTCTTCTATCGACCTAGTACGTGCTTATCACCAAATACCAAATGAGCCATCTGACAATCCTAAGACCGTGATTAGCACACTAGTCAGCCACACAGCTACACAGTCATTACCACACCCGAATTGGTTTTGGCTTGAGAAACGCTGGTTAAAAGTTCCAGAGAAATATGCACAATATCCCTCGCGGATTATCCATTTGTTAAGTCTATCTAAATGATCTCCTAATAGCATCCCAAGCATATGTCTATAGTATTTTTAGTTATACTATTTTAAGTGAAACTTAATTGAAACACTGATATTTATTTACACTTTTATTTATTCACAGGATAATTTATTTTGTATTTACAATGTGGATTATAAATATCGACTGATTTTAATTTTACATACTTAAAAGATATTATTAAAAATAAGCGGTTCTTTAATTCGTTATTCGTTATCTGATGTGTATAATTTACAATACATTGTTAATGGAAATGAATTAATTATACATGACAATTTTACAATACATGTTAATAAAAATGAATAAATTATACATTACAATTTTTCCCTTTTTTAATTTAAAACTAGAACAATAAATTTAATAACCTAATCTATTAGGTATTCTTTTTATCCGTTTTGATTTTCTTAATTCATAGTCACAACTTCTATTTCTTTTCCTTCTATTAATAGTTACAGTTTTTTCTTCTGATTTGTTTTCACAATCCACCGACTTTGGATTATTATTAATAGAAGGATGAAATTTATCAGCTAGACTAGATCTCCTAATTTGATTTTTATGCACAATTTTTGAATTTTCATTTACCTTAATTTCATATAAAAAGTAACTGACTCTACGAATAATTACCGCAGGAATCCATTTAACATATTGTTTGAAATGGTTCCTATATAAAATATTTTCTCCCTCCAAAAATTGACTACTCTTTTTATTTTTGAAATTATTGTCATGAAAATAGAATTTCTTAAAATTATTATTTTGAGATTTATCTTTTCTTTTGTTAACAATTTTATCCTGAAACTCTTTATCTAAATTGAACCTGACGCGTTTTTTATCATTTAAACTATCTAACAAAATTTTTGGTTTAAATGAAAAAATCAATTCAGTGGACGTTTTCCCTGTTGTCATATTTGGAAGGTTTCTTTGATTGAATAGGAATTTTTCAATAGAATCAACAATATCTAATTTATGATTTTCCATTAAAAATTTTTTGAACGCTGATTTGACAGTCTGAACATATCTCTCTCCTTGTCCGTTCGATTGTGGGTGATAAGCGGGAGTTTTTAAGGCATTGATGTCATACTCTTTAAAAAACTTTCGACATTCAAATGAGTTAAATGGAGGACCATTGTCACTGACCAATATTTTAGGCAATCCAAAGACTGCGAAAAATTTCTTTAATTTATGAATTAAAACTGATGCTGTTAGACTTTGCATCAAAATAACATCGACATATTTAGTCTAAGCATCGAGAATGATAAGAAATTTAAATTTAGAAAAATAAAAAAAATCTATATGAATTCGTTCGAAGGGTGAATCTGGCTCTATCCAGTTTGACGTTACCACTTCTTTTGGAACTGCCGCTACTTGCTGACACGGAGCACACCTTTTAACAAAACTTTCTATGTCTGAATCTATTTTGTCCCACCATACGTAAGATCGAGCTACAATTTTCATTTTTACCATACCAATGTGATTCATACTATGTATAGACTCTAACACACGACTTTGATACTTCACTGGGATTACCACTCTATATCCCCATAAAAAAGACATTCTTCATCCGTATTTAAGCTGACCCGTTTTCTATAATAGGAAATAATATCACGATCAATTTGTATTGGCCATCCTGATTTAACATATTTAAAGACATTTTTAAGAATTTTATCATTTGCCGTTTCCTTGGCAATTTCTTTTAACGAGATTGGACTTACATGCGATGAATCTATAAATTTGACAAGACTGCAACTATCTATTTCTGTTTTTCCCTCAATGGGTAAACGTGAAAGCGCATCAGCATTGGCCATTTGTGCACTACGTCTATACTCTATAGAATAATCATATAATGATAAAATCACTGCCCATCGTTGAAGTCGAGCAGCAGCTACACCGCCATTTCCCTTATTAGGACTGAAAATTTCTTTCAGAGCTTGATGGTCAGTGCAAATTTTAAACGATCTACCAAAAATATATTTGTGGAATCTCTTAACCGCAAATATAATAGCAAGGGCCTCTCGATGAATCTGTGAGTAATTTTTCTCAGATGGACTCAAAGTTGTAGATATAAAGAATACCGGTTTTTCTATACCATTGACGATATGCGATAAGACAGCACCCACCCCATAAGGACTTGCATCTGTCGCAATCACTATAGGTTTATTCGGATCATATAGCTCTAAAATATTATTGACCAGTATTAACCTTTTGCTCCTTTCAAAGCACTGTTGAATTTCCTCAGACCATTCGTATGGTGTGTCTTTACGGAGTAACTTATACATATCCTTTAATTCCATTGACATATTGGGGATAAATCTTCCGTAATAATTAAGAAGCCCAAGGTATGACTGAAGCTGTTGTAAATTTTGTGGAGCAGGAGCTTCCACAATAGCTTTGACATTTTCCTTGTTGGGACTTAGACCTTCTTTTGACAGAGTGTGACCTAAATAATCTACAGATGTTTCTAAGAATTTGCATTTATTTAAATTTATGGTGATATTGAATTCATGGATTCTTTGCAGAACTTCGAAGCATCTTGACTTGCATACTTCTAAGGTTTCACCACCAATTAGGATATCGTCCAAATAACAAAACACTCCTTTTAAATTAATCAATACCTGATCCATCACCGACTGAAAGATCGAAGGAGCGCATGATACTCCAAATGGAAGACGCTTGTATTGAAAAAGACCCTTATGAGTATTAATTGTTAAAAGAGGACGTGACTTTTCCGAAACTATCAGTTGCTGATAAGCACCCGATAAATCGATGACGCAGAAATAACTGGAATTCGCTAGACTTGCAAAAATTTCTTCTATATTGGGAAGAGGGTAATGCTCAGTGTGAATGTATTTATTGATTGTCACACGACAATCAATACAGAGACGAATTTTCCCAGACGACTTTGGAACCACTACAATAGGACTGGCCCATTGACTGTATTTAACAGGGACTAACATATCCTCATCACACAACCGTTTTATTTCATTTTCCACATCATCTTTTAATCTTAAGGGGACCGTATACGCCTTATGAAATATCGGTTTGACATCTTCCTTAAGGATTATTTCCGCTTCATAACCACGAATCGAAAGAGACGGTTGCGAATTTAAAATGTCTGGATATTTCTCATTTATAATATCTAATATGCTAGTGTTATTGTAACATACCATAAAGTTATTGTTGATTTGCTTGAAAATTTTTCCTTTCCAATCTGGAACCAAAATGTCTAACCAGTTTCGTCCTAATAGTGGCTTGAAATATTTTTCCGATTCGATAATGATCAATTCCAATTTATGTTCCTTTTGGAAAAACTTCACACTGACATTGATTTTTCCAATTGCTTGAATATTTTGACCTGTAATAGAAAACAAATAATGCGATATTGGTTCAATTTGAATAAAAGAAAGTTTTGAATTATACTCTCCTTGACTTATTACTGACACACAAGCTCCCGTATCAATATCGATTATCAGCTGTTGACCTTCGACGACTAACATTTGTACATCACATTCTGAATTTATGGAATTAATTTGAATATACTGAATTCTTCTTCTATTCCGACATACTTTAGAGGTATGCCCTTTCTTATTGCATATGAGACATTCCCAATTTACAGCTGGACATTTCTCGACATCATGATATCTTCCACAGCGATGACATTTTCCCAATGAATGACGACCTTCAACACTTGGACTCTTACTCCGCATTCTAAATTTCGAACGATTTCTAGCTCGAGACTGACGATAATTTAATTTTGAATCACTCCTTTCAATTTGATTAATCGATGATGCTGATGGTTGAATAGCTTTAACTTCATTCCTAGACATTTCCATATTTAAAGCAATATTACAGCATTTCTCAAAATCTAGACTGACATCATTTAAAAGTGCTCTTTGAATTTCTTCACTACGAAGTCCGACTATAAATTTGTCTGTAAGTGCATCATCAATAGCAAACGATGTATATTTTATCGGAACTTTATTGTCGACCGCTACTTGACCTTCGACCGCTGCTTGACCTTCGACCACGTTTTCGTTTGGTAATTTAATTTTAAGATAATCACCAAAATTGCAGGTTTGTGTTAATGATTTTAAACGAATGATATATTCCGTAATTGTTTCACCTTCTTCTTGCTTGGCCTTATGAAATTTGAATCGCTCCGCTCTTTTATTCAATCGCGGTGAAAAATGCTCACGTAAAGCAGAAATAAGCGCTTCATATTTCTTTTCAGAAGGCTTTGCTGGTTGTACTAATGATTTCAAAATTGCAAAGGTGTTCTTACCAACTATGCTCAGGAACATCATGGTTTTGTCGTCATCTTTTACCTAGTTTACGGTAAAAAATATCTCCAATCTTTCCGTATAGACCTCAAAATCATCATTCGGCTCAAACTGTTCAATTTTGCCAAAAAATTGCGACATTTTAACACAACAATTAATTATTATTTTTTCTTTTGATGTTCTTGTTTTTGCACTTTAAACAAATTACACAAAGACACTATTATAGTTTTTCTTCGTCGCCAAATTATAGTATTTTTAGTTATACTATTTTAAGTGAAACTTAATTGAAACACTGATATTTATTTACACTTTTATTTATTCACAGGATAATTTATTTTGTATTTACAATGTGGATTATAAATATCGACTGATTTTAATTTTACATACTTAAAAGATATTATTAAAAATAAGTGGTTCTTTAATTCGTTATTCGTTATCTGATGTGTATAATTTACAATACATTGTTAATGGAAATGAATTAATTATACATGACAATTTTACAATACATGTTAATAAAAATGAATAAATTATACATTACAATGTCGAACATCTAGAACATATCCAAATAATTTTTCAAAAGCTGCAAGATGCAGGTTTAATAAATAATCTCAACAAATACAAAGTTGCAAAAGCTGAGATTTTTTCCTCGGACATACTATAAATTAAAATGATTAAAAGAGCGAGTGGAAGCTATTTGCTTTTGCTCACCGCAAAAACAAGCCTGTTGAAGCAACTATCCCTGCTCATCCCTCAATCAACGTTGAATTGGGTATCATGATCTATGCTTCTGACCAAGCCATTGTTGCTGCTGTCCAACACCGTGTTGACAACCCTTGGCAAAATCTCAGTTTTTTTCACAAAGACTGAGTGAAGCCTTAAAACGCTACAACTTCGCGTACGACCGCGAACTGTTGGTATCGTATAGCTCCATAAAACATTATCGTTACCTTCTAGAATGGCAAAATTTCATTCTCTTTACGGATCATGAGACGTTATGCTTTGTCACAAAATCCAACCATAGCTAATACTCCAATATCGACATCTGGATTTTATCATGCAGTTCACAACCGACAAATGGCATATCGCAGAAGTTGACAATGAAGTAGCTGACACCTTGTCCGACTACTGGGCAATATCATAAACACAACAAAATGATTCAGAGTTGAAGAATCTACTACTTGAAAACAGCATATCGCTTAAACTCCAACAAATTTCTTTAACTTTCATTCTAAATCATCAATTTACAACGTTTCCACAGAAAAACCACTTCCTTTCATCCCTTGTTCTTGTAAATATGCACAACCTGTCTCATCCTGGCATTAATGCTTCTACTAAGCTCTTTACTGACGCTTTTATTTGATCGTCAGTAAAAAAAAGACTGACGGGAAATGACAGGAAACTGTTAGCTAGAAATCAAAAATGTTTACACATACTAGATCACCGTTTTCTAGTTTCCACTCGATTTCGAAAAGATTTTCTGAAGTACATCTGGACATCATCGACCTATGCCCATTTCAGAGGACAATAGTTATTGTGTCACTCTAATCGATAGGAACACCAGATGGCCCAAACCAATACCCATCCCAGAGATCTCCGCTGCGATGGATATCTCGCTTCGGAGTTTCTTCATTCATTGTAGCCGACCATCGATCACAATTCGAATCCCTGTTCTTCACGGAACTTTAAAACTGTAAGATTTCGAAATTTCTAGAGCCACCACTTATAACCCCAAATGCAATGGTATGATCGAACCTTTCCACCAGACTCTAAAAGCTGCTATCATATGTCAGGAAAGTCCTGGCTGGGCTAAAGGCCCTATCAACAGTACTTCTAGGACTACGCACAGCTTTCTAAGAAACTTCAAGTCAACCTCCGCGTAATGCTGGAATTAGTGTAGGGAACGTACGCTTACCTGGCTTATTTCTAGCCGAACAAGCGACATCAATTCCACAATCAAAGTTTGTGAGCAAATTATCTAAAGACTTTCAGGACCTTGGTTCAGCTTCTACGTCCTAGCATTTTTCACATTCAGTTTTCGTTTTCGACGAACTGAAATCTTCCTCTCATGTATTCATTAGGATTGATGCAGTCAAAAAAGCACTTCAACAGCTATACCTCGTTATCAAACGAGATAACTAAAGTTTTACAATTAATGTAAATGGGAAGGAAGTAAACATATCGATTGACAGGCTCAAATCATGTTTTATACATAACATTGAGTTGAGTCTGACCAATCAAATATTATGCTCGCATCTTCTAGAATGACTGCACCAAGAAAGCCAAAGTCGAAATCCGTAAGTTGTGAGTTGTCACCATAGTCATCTACTACACGTTATGGTCGTAAATCGCGTCCACCATATGGATTCATAGAAGACGACAAACACAATTCCACATACACTTTCCACCCTCACTTAGTCTCTCAATTAGGCAATTGCTGATTTTTTTACCTTTCTTCTTCGTAAAATAAACTCCGTTATTGCCACTGGCAGGGGGTAATATGGTGACAACATTTGACTGACACCAAAAGTTATGATTCCACCGCAATTTAAAAAATAAATACAGATTCACCTTTAGTTTTTTTTCCTGATAAAAGCGTACAAAATAAGCTTTGCTGGACGATTTTCATCGATATTAGCTTGAAGACATCGTGGAGAGAATTCTGCAAGTGAAGCATAGAGAGCATGCCATAATAAAAAAACTAGAACAACTGTAGATAATCGAACTTTCTACTTTATCAAACCTCTCTTTGAATTCACACATGTGCCAACTAACAGGAAACTCAAGTTTAACAAGACATTGATTAGACCGCTGATGATGCATGGGACAGAAACTCAACCACAATATTTGTGTTTTAGAATATGAGTTTACACAGGGTTTTAGAGAAATCAAATGCACATGTGAATTGTACCACTGTTGCGATTAACCTTGGCGAATGCTCCAGGCTGGTTAGTAACGGTAACGCTCGGTTAGAATAAGACTGAAAATATCGAAAAAGAACCGTTTTGGTTGAGTCGAGTGTGTGTAAAAATTCATGTTTTTGGCCAATATATCTTTATCGTATATCCAACATATACTCTCAATTACGTTACCTGTTGGAAATACAAATTAAATTTTTAAACTTAAACGGTTTTGAAAGGAGAGTTAAAAATGTTTCTAATTCGTAATTCATTGAAACCTGTACTCCAAAGTAAAACAAACACAAATCAAACTTAATATAAACAAATAAAACAAATACCCCGCATTGAAAACTATGTTATAATAAGATAAAACCACCTTAAACATCAAAATAATAAATAAATAAAACTATATTAAAATATACATCTACATTATTCTTCATGATATTCTAATTTATTTATTCATTTCGATCCCCATGTTGAACATGAATATTCTTTTTATATCCAAAGAAAAAAAAATATCAAACGCAGCGCTTGTCATTTAGAAATATATAAAAAAAAATGACTTTAAGAAAGAAAAATGAGATAAATACGTTAAGAGTAGAAAGCGGCAACGACAAGATAACAATGAAAGACAAAATGAAAAAAAAAACAAATAACAGCGAGATAGTCTCCCGGAGTGAAAATCATAATTTAGGATCATCTCGTTCGGATAAATATATAATTTTATTAAACTTGGATATCATGTCGACTGTCACAAAGTCATGTATCACCTTCTATAAAAATACATAATTTTTATTTGTGTTTTAAGATATAAATTTGAAGAAAAATGAAACCATATAATCTTTGATGATAAATTTTTATTTATTATAATAATGTATAGGGGAGCTCAAAGATTTTATGGTTGGTAAAAAAAAGAGAATATATTCTTATTTGAAAATTAGATTAATTTGGTGAAGTATACGCAAACAGGTGAAGAATAATTTTTTAAGGAGTGTGTTGTTTTATTTTTTTAAGTGCCTGTACTCCATTTTGTTTCTTAAATTATATATAGTTTGGAGACCAATAATATGTTATCTACCACCTGCCTTCCTTACATTCTAATGACATTATTTTTCCGTTTTTATTCAGTTGTGACTCGGATAATTTTAGTACTCAGAAGAATTCAATGAAAAAACCAGAAAGACCAGTTTTTCTTTTAGTTTTCGATATGTTTGTTTGTTTGTGAATGTGATTAAACTAAATCTTAAGCATTCATTACAAAAAAATTGTTATCCATTATGTTTTGTACAATATACAAACACTAAATACTTTTTCGGAAATTACTATACAAACTTATTAATTGTACCAAAAAGTATAGAAAACCACGAATAAATCTTAACCTTATTGAAAAAAAACAAACGTAATCTTCAACAAATGCGTGTCGACACTTTTAATTTAAACTAAAAATCATGTTATAATTTTTAATTCCTCAATTTATAAATATTTTGCTTGTACCTCCAACTATGTTGTTTTAATGTCATGTCATATTTTATTATATGTTGTAAAAAAATGAACATTAAATTCCAATAATATTAACAGCAACAAAACCATCAGACAAACATACAGAAATATTATCTTTATATAGGAAAACGAAGAGAATGCATGCAAAATTCATAATTAAATGCAGGAAAAAATTTAACATAAAAGAAAAAATTAAAATAAAATTTTTAAATTCATGATTAGAGTGTTAAATATTGCAAATTGTCACGCAATGCGTGTTATGTTGTTAACAGGCGAACTGTATATGGAAGACCAAAGCTATATTTCGCTGTAAAACAATAAGAAAATTAAATGAAATGTATATAAATAGTATGAAAGAATAAATAATACTTAATTATAATTTATTAAATATGAGTTTTAGTATGTAATTTGGATTTTACTGTGCTCAGCGGTTTCAATTAAAACGTTTTGTTTAGACCTTAAGGATGAGTAATGCTAAAAACAAGTAATTACAAACATGCAATGCTTTGCAAACATATCTTTATAATTGATTTTAATTTTAACTCTAGTTTGCAGGCTTGCTAGGTACATATTCTGAAGCATAACAATTTTTTTAGAACTTGAACGATTCGTGTAATGTTGGCGTTAATTTTTAAATTAATTTTTAATAATTTATTTCTTACATACTGTTTTCTTTTAATTCACTTCATTTTATAATAAAATATTGGCATATGACTTTATTAAAGACAAAACTAAAAGAGATGTAAGAAATTCTTTTTGGTTTTAAAACGGTGTCAGCAAAGAAAATTCCATTAAGTTAAATAGGCAAAAATGTATATGAATACATAAAGACATAAATAACACAAAAATAACAACATCAATTGAATCGGTCATTTCAAAAACCTCATAAGTCACTCAATTAGAATTTTTCAGAAATCAATAAAAACTGTTTCATACACAAACAAATGAGTTTTAAAGGACTTTTTTATGTTTAATTTAGTATTTGAGTGGTAAAAAATTAAAATAGCGAATAACCTTTACAATTTATTAATAGAAATAATGAAAAAAAGTCAGACAAGTGCGAATAAAATTCGCTCGCCAAGGGTTCCGTGAATGTTAAAGAACACAATATCAAAAATAAAGGACATGAAGTTATGTTGTAAAGTCTTTATATCGCCAGACTATGGACGCATAACAGAATAAATGTTTAATCGTAAACGTCAATCGTAAATGTCAATCACATCTACATTGATCAAAAATGTTTCTTGCGGTTAAATCGTATCCACAGCTGTTTATGTTAGCTAAAAAAAGATTTAACCAGTATTTTAATGGTCTCAATAGGGAATATTTGTTCTATAAATCAGCGTCGAAATATAGGGTGGTAAAAATACACTTAAAATAGCACTTTTTTTTAACAATAAATAAAAAACTGTGCATCGCAGAATTCTAAAAAATGTTGCAATGTTTCTTAAATAAAGTGTTCTTTCAAATGACACCCCAGTCGTTTGGTTCCAAAAAAGTTTCTTTTACCCTCCCTACACCCATCCCCTAAACAAACAGAAATATAATTATTTGAGAGTTCGCTATAATTTTCGTTCAAAATATAGCAAACTTCCTGTCTCTATGAATTTTTTAAATTTTTTCTGTCTATCAGTGTCGAAACATAGGGGCGAGAAGGAACGGTCTGGAATTTCCACATTTTTTAGAATAACTCCAAAACTGTGTACCGCAAAATTCTAAAAAAATTGCAATGTTTTTGAAATTTGGTGTTCTTTCAAATGATACCCCAGTCGCTTGGGTCAAAAAAAGTTTTTTTTACCCCCCTTACACCCATCCCCTAAGCACACAGAAATATAATTATTTGAGAGTTCGCTATAATTTTCGTTCAAAATATAGCAAGCTTCCTGTCTCTATGAATTTTTTCAATTTTTTCTGTCAATCAGTGTCGAAACGTAGGGGGGGGGGAACGGTCTGGAATTTGCACATTGTTTAGAATATCTCAAAAACTGTGTACCGCAAAATTCTAAAAAAAAATGCAATGTTTTGAAAATTTAGTGCTCTTTCAAATGATACCCCACTCGCTTGGGTCAAAAAAAGTTTTTTTTACCCCCCTTACACCCATCCCCTAAACACACAGAAATATAATTATTTGAGAGTTCGCTATAATTTTCGTTCAAAATATAGCAAACTTCGTGTCTCTATGAATTTTTTCAATTTTTTCTGTCAATCAGTGTCGAAACGTAGGGGGGGGGGGGGGGGGAACGGTCTGGAATTTTTTTTTTTTTTTAATAAAATGTGTTGTGTAATAGGGTTTAGAATATGTGTCACAACAACACATAAATACCTTTTAAGACCTAGGTGTAGACCTGGGTCTCACAACAACTGGCGTTCTAAGGTGTAGATTAACGCTTTTTTTAAACATCTGTGGGTTGAAGCCACCTGAGACTAAGAATAAGAATAAGTTTGAGGCATAATGCCGCTGATTTCATCTGAGCACTGCTGATGACGATATTTGTAAAAAACAACGAGGTCAGCAACAGTGCGACGATGTTGTAGGGAATCAAGTTTTGATGTCAAAGTTCGATCACCCACAATTCGTATAGCTCGCTTTTGAACAGAGTCCAAGAGGGCCAAGATGGAAACAGAGGCAGCACCCCAAACTTGACAGCAGTACTCTATACAGGGACGAATATAGGACTTATAAACATGGAGCAATTGGTATGGAGTGAAACATTTTTTGCATCTATTTAGGAGGACGAGTTTTTTAAACGCGCTTTTTGCCATCGCCATTAAATGATCGTTCCAGAGTAGGTCATTTGAAACTGTGACACCCAATAAACGAATTTTTTTACATTCGCCTATTGGTTCATCACAGATACTAAATAAAATATCTTTGGGGAACTCGGTCTTGGGACTGGAAACAATCAACAGCTGTGTTTTGGTAGAGTTGAAATTGACAAGGTTTTGGTCACCCCAGTCGGCGACTTTATTCAGGTCTTTGTTCATGTTTATGGCAGCATCTCTCCGGGCAGGATTAATTCGTTCGTGCATTTTACCTTTTGAAGGAAGGGGCTCGAATGACTTGTGCAGAGTACTATCATCTGCAAAACTATTTATTGGGTTGCTGGTGATTTTCAACAATTCGTTGATATAAATCAAAAAAAGGGTTGAGGACAATACTGAGCCTTGGGGTACACCAGCGTTAATTAGTTTAGACTCAGAAGAAAATCCGTCTAAGGTTACCGAAATGTATCGGTTGGATAGAAAATTTTGAATCAGCTTCACAACATTGGGATGAAAACCGTACGCAACGAGCTTGTTGATTAAGTTGGCATGCCAGACTCGATCGAATGCCTTGGAGATGTCTAAAGCGATAACGTTTGTTTCACCACCTTTATCACGTATGCTGTTCCAATAATGCGCTACATAGTTTAATAGATCGGTAGTTGCTCTTTTGTTTCGAAAACCGTATTGGCTGTCGGATATTAAATGATTTTCTTCCAGATTGGAAATTTTGAAATTTTGAAATATGTATATTAATATAATGCTCGTAGACTTTGGATAGTACCGATAGTAAAGCTATTGGCCTATAATTTGAGATATCGGGTTTTGGTCCCTTTTTGGGGACGGGCTGGACATTTGCCAACTTCCAACACGAGGGAAATATACCAGATTTATAGGATTGATAGAATATTTTAGTTAAAGTTGGTGCAAGTTCTTTGGAAAAGGTTTTTAAAATAATGGGTGGAATATTGTCCATTCCTGAGGCTTTGTTGATGTTTAACCCCTTTAAAAGTTTAGCTCCTATTTTGGGTTTGAAGTGAAGTTCGTTCATATTAACTACTGAAGACTGGATTTGGGGTATTTCTTTAGGAGTTTCCAAAACAGTGGAGTTCAGAGCAAAGCGTTCAGCGAACAAGTTAGCTTTTCTTGCGGGATCATTGACGATTAAATCACCATCAATAATAGGGGGAATAGAAAATTTTGTACCAGAATTTAAAGAATTAATGGCACTGTAGAAACTCTTGTCAGAAACAGACATAGACGTAAGTTTTGAGGCTTTCGCTCTGTCAATTTCGGACTTTTCGTTTGAGATAATCTGATTGGATAGCTTTTAACAATTTGGAATAGGCCCTAAGACGCGGTAAAAATTTCCGCCAGTTTTCCACTATTGTCAACATCGTCGGTCGATTTGGAGAATTCCAACCATGATTTGTTGTGGACGTTGAAGTCACCGGTAATGATAACTTCACAACTAGGGGACTTTGCTCTAATCTCGTCCACAATTTTTGTCAGTATATTAAAAAAGTTTGGGTTACGTTTGTTGGGGGACCGGTATAAAGCTATTGTAAAAAAAGTCATTACTGGAAGACAAATCTTTAAAACCATTGTATTGAAGCCGTCACCGTGTAGTTCAAAATTTGGAAAGCGCGTGTACGCAACACCCTCATGAATGAATGCGCATATGCCCTGATGGAGTTTTAAAGCTCATTCGAGCCTATATTTGGAATTAAGCGATTCTATAAAGAGAAAATTTTCAGAAACTTGTGTTTCTGTAAGGAATAGAATGTTCGGTTTGTCGTGCTCAAGATGATGTTGCACGTGGTCATGGTTAGCGTTCAATCCGCAGATGTTTTGAACATGTATTTTAAAATTTTTTATTGATTCATTTATGTTTTGTCCCTGCAAATTCCGTGGACGTGCCGCTTTATGGGCGGGTGGATTGCGCAAATTTGCTTTACCACTTGCACATTTTTTAGAATATCTCAAAAACTGTGTACCGCAAAATTCAAAAAAAATTGCAATGTTTTGGAAATTTAGTGCTCTTTCAAATGATACCCCACACTCGCTTGGGTCAAAAAAAGTTTTTTTTACCCCCCTTACACCCTTCCCCTAAACACGCTGAAATATAATTATTTGAGAGTTCGCTATAATTTTCGTTCAAAATATAGCAAACTTCCTGTCTCTATGAATTTTTTCAATTTTTTCTGTCAATCAGTGTCGAAACGTAGGGGGGGGGGGGGGGGGGGAACGGTCTGGAATTTGCACATTTTTTAGAATAACTCAAAAACTGTGTACCGGAAAATTCTAAAAAAAATTGCAATGTTTTGGAAATTCAGTGCTCTTTCAAATGATGTGCTCTTTCAATGCTCTTTCAAGCGAGTGGGGGCTTGGGTCAAAAAAAGTTTTTTTCTACCCCCCTTACACCCATCCCCTAAACACACTGAAATATAATTATTTGAGAGTTCGCTATAATTTTCGTTCAAAATATAGCAAATTTCCTGTCTTTATGAATTTTTTCAATTTTTTCTGTCAATCAGTGTCGAAACGTAGGTGGAGGGGGGCCAGTCTGTAATTTACACATTTTTTAGAATAACTCAAAAACTGTGTATCAAAAAATTCTAAAAAAATTGCAAAGTTTCTGAAATTTGGAGTTCTTTCAAATGACACCCCACTCGCTTGGATCAAAAAAGTTTTTTTTCACCTTCCCCACCCCAATCCCTTAAAAGCACAAAAATATAATTATTTGAGAGTTCGCTATATTTTTCGTTCAGAGTTTATCAAATTTCCTGTCTCTGTGAATTTTTTCATTTTTTTCTGTTAATTAGGCTCGAAATGCAAGGGGGGGGACCAACTTTTTGTGTCACTTTATTGATAATAACTCAAAAACAATGCATTGCAAAATTCTAAAAAAAATGGCGATATTTCTAAAATCAAGTGTTCTTTCAAATGACACCCCACATGACCTGGTTTAAAATGATGTTTTTACCCCTTAACATTCCCACCCCTTTAATAAATATAGTTATGAGTATCTCCCACTTTTCTATATTTTTCATTAAAAACCTACTCAATTTTCTATCATTCCAAATATATTTCAAGATTTTCGATGAAGTAGGGTCGGAGTTATTCGGGGCAATAAAACATCCAGAAAACGTCATTTTTCAAAATTATACAAAAAATGGTGAGGTTTAAAATTCCAAAATATATATTTAAATAATGCTGAAATAAAGCCCTTTCATATGATACCCTACTTGTCTTGATAAAAAAATGTATGTTTTCAAAGGCTTTACATCGTACCTCCTTAAAACAAACGTACACAACTTTATTTATTTTTTAACCCACCATCTTGTGTGAATAAGTTAGTTTTATAAGCACCTCAAATTTTAAGTTCATCGGATTAATGGTTCACGAGATAATCGAAATAATGTGAAAAACACGTTGTACTCTCACCAATAGTGTTCCGTATAAAAAACGGAACCCTAAAACAACTTATGTTGTTTTAGCGAGAAATAGGGTTAGTGGTATAAAATTTAACCAAAAAAATCGTAGTAATCATATTTTTTATTGCTTATTATTGAGAATTAAGCCGCAATTAGACTATTGCAGAACTCTGCAATATTTCTGCAATGGTAGTGTGTAAAATATTCATTGCAGAAAAATTTGGCAATGAACTCATTGCCAAACATTGCAATGAGTCATTGCAATCTTTTGCAATGAATTCATTGCCAAACTTTTCTGCAATGAATATTTTACACACTCCCATTGCAGAAATATTGCAGAGTTCTGCAATAGTCTAATTGCGGCTTTACACTTAAAAATAATCTTATTCACATTTTACCTGTATTAATTTGTCATGTTTTAATATCTTTATGGTACATTCTATTTTGATATCTTTATAGTCATATTCTCCATCATTCTTAATTATGAGTTTATTCATATATAATAGTATAATACGTATATAGTTCATATATAATTCATATATAATACGAATCCTCGAAAAGAAGACGAGTGTCATGGGTCCGTACCTGCGGTACCTTTCGTCCTACGCAGGAATGCAGGAATGCTATCGCTATCGACTTGCGTGGTTTTTACCCAGAATACGCATCTCCCTTTAAGGAACCATTTTCTGCAAAAAATGCATGTTGGAAAAAATGTGACTTAAGAGGTTTTTGAAATGACTGATTCAATTATTCTAATACTATTATATTCGTTCTATTTTAATCATACGCACAACTTCGTAATAAAATTAGTACTGTAAATTGTTCAAACGTCGTTCGAACATTCATTATATAGTTTTCCAGAGATTGAATGTCGTAAAAATATGGAGGCGCTAAAATCTCACAGCTCTGAGATATTAAGACTTCGGTCTGGGTTAAGGATTTTGATATAGTTTTCGGCAAAAAACTTTCAAGAGGACATGGTTTTTAGTTTTGGGCAGCGATGTATATCAAACATAACTCTTTATTAAAGTACAAGTATTTTTTATCTCTGTTTAAAAATTTATTACAAAACTAACACGAAACATCAATACGTTGCCAGAAAATTATAATCAAAATTCCAAAAATATTGTTAAATTAAATAAAATCAAACTTTTTCAAAATTCCAAAAATATTCCAAAAATTAGAATAAAATCAAATATTTAAACCTTTTCTAAATTCCGATAATATTCCAAAATTTCTTAAAAATTCAAACTTTTTCCACAATTCTAAAAATATTGCAATATTTATTTTGCAATTACAAAATGAAAAATTGAAAATTTTACCAAAATTCCAAAAATTATAATAAAATCAAAAATTAAAAATTTTTCAAAATTCTAAAAATATTTCAAAAATTCTTACAAAATCAAAAATTAAAACTTTTTCCAAATTTCTAAAAATATTTTTATTTAATTGTTTAAGATGTTTTCCAAAATATAAATAATTCCAAAATATAGATGTTTTCCAAAATAAAAATTATTACAAAATCAAAAATACAAACTTTTTCAAATTCCAAAACCATTTCAAAAACTATAACAATCTCAAAAATTTCCATGTCCAATTTCATTTTAAATTACATTTACGTCATAAAAACAGCTACATTTTTTTTATCCAAAAATAAAAAAATAAATGAAATCATTTTTTGACACACTTGACATTATTTTTTTGACAAACTTATAATGCCATAATTCTCTATAATAATAATAAAATATCATGTCATACAAACTATTAATTTCATTTTTTTCTAAAAAACTAAATAAAACCCTTTCTTTTGACACACTTGACAACATTTTTTGACAAACTTATAATGCCATAATTCTCAATAATAATAATAAAACCGAAGTAATTTCATTTCAAACAAACAATTTTATTTTTTTCCAAAAAATTAGGTAAAAAAATAAATCAAAATCTTTCTTTTGACACACTTGACAACATTTGTTTGACAAACTTATAATGCCATAATTCTCAATAATAATAATAAAATTTCATTTCAAACAAACAATTTTATTTTTTTCCAAAAAATTGGGTAAAAAATAAATAAAAATCTTTCTTTTGCCACACTTGACAACATTTTTTTGACAAACTTGTAATGCCATAATTCTCAATAATAATTAAAATTTCATTTCAAACAAACAATTAATTTTATTTCTTTTCCAAAAAATTGAGTAAAAAAATTAATAGAAATCTTTCTTTTGACACACTTGACATTATTTTTTTGACAAACTTATAATGGAATAACCTAGTTTTTGATCTCACATACCAATCTCTACCATCAAGATTTCTATAAATTTAATGTTCCTACTCGTAATCACTTAAAATGAACGTTTTTTAAGCCAAAAATATGAAAAATTGCTATTTTTGACACACATAATGATTTTTTTGACACACTTCCGGTACAGTTATCGAACACAGCGTCCTTTCGAACCTGTCCCTTGAGTATACGTATTTTTAGAAAAAAAAAGTTTTTGCAATCCCTCCAGCGGTTTTCCCTGCAGCGTAGGTAATGACGGCCAGCCTACAGATAGACATACATTTTTTTTGCTTCTTTAGAATCAGTAGGTCCTAAAACGTCGAGAAATGTAAAAAACAGTGGGGGTAAGAATTTCACTTTGAGCTCATGAATGTAATACTTAGGTCTTTCAGACCGAAGTAATTATCGTATTCGGACAAAAGTACATAATAACTTATAGGATATTTTAAAAAATTATAATAATACTGAGTTAAAAAAATGGTAACGTTAACGACAATAAGTAGAACTATACTATACTATATATGTAGTTCTAAATATATTGTACTGTGAAAATTGAGTAACCTTATAGCAACTCCTATTCCTTCTCCTCAGGTTTTGAAACGGAAAGGAAAGACAATGCACCGAAGAAGTCAAGGATAGTCACTCATCAACAGATGCAACAATCCTATTTCAGGTCAAGTGCCAGGGTGGGGGCAATTAAGACGCCTCAAGTTACTTTGCTAAAGAGCGAGGCTTAAAGGTTCTTTGCTGAGGTTTAAAGTAAATACGTGGTGATAGAGTGTGACTGATGACTGTTTTTCTTAAAGTGGAAGTCGATACATATTAGATGATATGATGATGATAGATACCCTGATCTCTTATAACGGTACACCCTGATCCCTCATAAAATGATATCCTGATCCCTCATAAGAGTATCGTTTTTCTCTCAAATAGTACTAGGCAGACTAGTAAAATTTTTAAGCGAACCATGCAATGCAAAACGAATCCAGAATCCACAATAACGAATAGAGGCTGTTTGGAAGTCGGATAAAGGGCACAGCACAGCATCTGACTTTATTAGAAATAAAAAATGTTGAACTTAGTTGCTTGATTTTTATTTCATTTAAACCCTATCATCTAACAGTGAAATTCCTTTTTTTCTAAAAATTGTTTACATATGATAGTAATAGTTATGCATGGTGCCCTTAGTACGATAAGGTTCCTTGATGTGTTGTGTATTCGACTAAGAAATTGGATGGTGGTCCAAGCCCTCCCTTTCCAACACACCTCCTCTTCCAAAAAAACCTTGTTTTTAGACATATTTTTGAATAATTATATAAAATACTAAACGAACGAAAATCGAAAAACTAATTATGACGAATTTGTGCCAATGGATGAGATTACTCATAGGAATAGTTTTCATATTTATTGAAAACATTGGGGTGCTTCCAGGTGTACGTTAAGTTAAGTGTTCGTTTCATCGAACACTGGCACAAACCCTATATTTTGTACTAAAATTGGATTTCATAATTTTTCTGATATTTTGGTATTTGTTTGCACTATTTTGAAAAGTATGTATTACGTATTATTATAACTATTTTGAAACTTATGTAAACGTGACGTATTTTATTTCTTGCGATATTATTTTGTTAAAACCGAATACTTAAACAACAAAAAAGGATATAAGGACAGCTTTTATATATTACATTTCTTATAACGTTCATTTTATACATCGAATGTTTAATATTTGTATATAATATGTAGTTATAATGCCGCGTCGAAAGCTATTGACAATGAATGAAGTGAGGAAAATTATTGAAAATAGGAACGACGTAGATAAAGAAGTTGATAATATTTCTTTAACTAACAATCTTCCGCCTGATCGTGTTGATGGATTAAGCGATGATGTAGATATTATTTTATAATTTTTATATTATTGAATCCTGATGTTAACAGTGATTTTCGGCGATGTGGCCAGATGTGTTTAAGTTGAAACCTGCACCTTTAGCTGAGAAACGAGCTATGTGAAAAATTGAAGTATTTATAATGAAAGATTAATAACATAACGTAAAGTTTTCTACGAATGACGAGGTGTTTTTGGCGATTATTTCACAAGTTATCATTTGCTATATAATTGGCTGAAAAAAGAAGTGACATTGACTGCTATGGATTTCTGCGCTTAATTTTCCATGGTCAATGTACGGAAGTTGCACTGTCTTATCGCAAAATATAAGACTAAAAAAACATGGAGTCAAATTGATTTCAATGTAATGGTCACAGAAAGCCTTTTATTGACAATCCAAAATACGGAGAATATAGATGGATAACCAGGAGCTTTATTCACCGCATCAAGGTGTGGCAAACCCACAATTTATATGTGCCGAAAATGCAATAACCATTTTTTTTGTAAATAAAGCTAGGCTAGTTTAGTTTAATTATAATAAATTATAAATTAACGTCTCTGAATATCCAAAGATACCAGCCAACTAGGGATTAGGATTTTGTTTAAATAAATCAAGTTTCTTTAAGAACCCTATGAACGCTAACTTTAAATTTTTTAGGACTAAAGGTATCAAGGAAAAGCCACGAAGGTAAGCCATTCCAGAGATGAGAGTCTCGGTTGTCATGGTCACGCTGAAAATCAACAGTTTTGCACCTTTTTATTGGAACCGTAAAAGCATGGGCCACAGTATTAGTTCTGGTGAAACGCGAGAAGTTTGCTAGTTTAGGTGAAATTGATTTAATCGCAGAGGAAATTCGTTCATCCATGAGGAAATTCGTTCATCCATAATGTATTTGTAGAAAATTTTTAAATCAGCAACATTTCGTCTGTGCGGCAAGGAATCAAGCTCATTAGTAAGAGATTATCATATTGATTATTTTAAAAAATATCACTATCTAGATTTAATCTACACTAAATCATTAAATTCTTTTTAAAAATAATTTTTTTTGGTATGTAATAATAAATACTCAGCGCCAGTGTTCGATGAAACGAACATTAAACTTTTCCATTTCCCGGAAAAACGGTAAAAGACTACTGGTTTTTTTCTAGTTCTCAAGAGCTTATGAGCATCAAGTAACTATAAAAAAGTATTTGGTTTTATCCTGGAAAATAGTTTCTGCAACTCGGTTCGAAATGGTTTAAGATCGGTCTAACGGAGGATTTATTTAATTTGGCACAAAACGCTACTATCTGTCCTAAAGGTGTTTGGGTTTGTCAGTTTGTTGATCGTCCTAAGGCATCATCGTCTTCAAAAAACTTGGAACGAAAAAAGATTTGCGCTCTAGCGTTGTAAGATGTGATAATGCTGCTGGTCAATATAATAATGCTGTTCAAAATCAAAATCATATACGTGAGAACGTAAGAAATAGTAATAGAAGGTAAAAAAAAGCAAATGGACCAAGCCTGGGCCAAGCCTGCGCCACAGTTTTTGGGGCCAAACTTAATATTTTAGAACGGCCCAAGCTTGGACCAAGTTTGGACTGATGTCCTGGGGCCCGGTCTGGCAAAAAGACTTGAACCAGGTCTACCAAACCATTTTTATCTCATTTTTGTCATTTACAACTGGCCCAGACCGAAACCAAAGATAACTAGCCAAGGCTTTGCAAGCCAATACTGGCCCGAGATTGGTTCGTTGTTTAATATTGGCAGCTCCTACCTGGGTAGTGAGTTTGAGTTTCTAGCTGTTAAAATCAAGTGTAATCGCAAATGGATTTATTTTGGCGCATCCTATATTCCTTTAAGGAGTTTGCATGCAACCACAGTTTTAGCTTTAATGGATGAATCGGATAAAATTGTTGTACTTGGTGACTTTAATCTACCACTTATGTATTTGGGTTAATGAAGACGAATTTTCTGTGAGGATATTGCGGCCTGCTCTATTATTTATCATAAATAATTACAATTGGAATTAAATTTCATTGACTGTAATAGTGATAATTCATTTTTGTATTTTAATTTTGTAAGGTTGTTTAAAGTTCTTTTGATTTGTTCGTGAATTCTATTAATTGGTTTTCTTTATTTAATGGTCTTGATGTAAACAATTGTGTAAACAAATTAGAAGAAATTTTAAAAATCGAGATAAATATTTTTGGTCCGGTTTGTTAAAATATTGAGTCATATCGTGAACCTTGGTTTAATAAAAGGCTAATTACTTTAAGAAATCGTGATAAAGCTCAAAATTTTTATAAAACTACCAACCCGCAGTACTGCTTACTATACTTTTAGCGTTTGTCGTCATAAATTTAAAACTTTAATTTTTTGTGTAGATCCGTGTTGTAGATTGAATCAGAAATTTCCATTAATCCTTAGAAATTTTGGTCATTTATCGACTCAAAGCGAAAAACGAATGGCTTTCCTAAGACTATGAACTTAAGTGATGTTTATTGCGGGATTGAATGAACTTGACATCTCTAAAGGTGTTGGACCAAATTGGCTTGCCTCGTATCCTATTCAGGAGATGCTCACTTACTGAAGCTACTCTCCAAATGTTAATTTTCAACAAGAGCTTATCCTCCGGTGTATTTCCAGTAATTTGTTAGTTATATATTATTAGGTCAATTATCAAATCCGGTAAGTGTGATGATATTAGTAAATACAGAGGTATTGCTTTAATTTCAGAGTTGCCGAAATTTTTTGAAAAACTATTTAAACAGTTTTTGGAATTTCATGTTTAAAAGTTTATTGTTCCACAACTACTTGGTGTTTAATCTGAACCTCCAAACAAACACTGCGTGTCTTATAATTTTGCCACCTAGTGCTAAACCGCTGTTACGATGCGCACATTATGCTAACACTCGTACTGTCATGAGTTTACCAGTTTACTATAAAATGCTGCACGTCGTGCCGTCACAATGCGCTCACAATGCTGCTAATTGCTAACAAAAATGCTAATAAAAATAATTTTAAACATATATTTAAATTGATTAGTAAGATTCAGTTCAACTTCAACTACCGTTTAACAGCTCGCTTTAACATCCTATATCGAAGCTGTGTATCAAAAACAACTAAAAACATGCGCAGTATTCATCGATTTTACTGCAGCATATGACACGGTCTGGTGAATTGGGATTATATATAAGCTGTTCAATGCAATACCTTGTAACAGCATCTTGCGTTTAATTAACAACATGCTGAGTAATCGTGTATTCAAAGTTCATCTAAATAGTTCCTGTAGTAGGTCTAAAATGCTTAAATATGGTTTGCCACAGGGTTCTGTCCTGGCACCTTTACTTTTTAATTTGTACATTCATGACATTCCTGACACAACATCAAAGAAATTTGGTTACGCTGATGATTGGACCCTGGCCACTCAAATCAAAGACGTGTCTTTGAGGATTTGCTCTCAACTGACCTAGCGATAATGAATGACTATTTTCGAACGTGGAGCTTATTTCCCAATCTAAGTCAAACCGAGAGCTCCTGTTTTCACTTAAACAACAAACCTGCAAAACACGAACTATCAATGTTATTTAACGGCACTGTCATTAAATACAATCAACAGCCAAAGTACCTGGGCATTACTCTCGATAGAACTCTTTCTTTTAAACTCCACCTAGAAAATACGTCAAAAAAACTTAAAACGAGAAACAATATATTGCACAAACTGGCAGGCTTGACATGGGGTGCTACTACAGCTACCCTCCGCACAACTGCTCTAAGTCTGGTTTACTCAGTGACTGAGTATGGCGCACCAGTCTAGTTGAATAGCACACATACTCAAAAAGTGGACTGCCAGCTGCATGCCACGATACGTACTATAAGTGGTACTATCAGATCCATAATAATAATCAGATCCATAATAATAATAATAATAAATAATAATAATATTACGGTGACCACACTCGTTGTCGATTGAAGTCAAGACAGCCTACACATAAAACTGCCAGCAGCCTGCTGGCAATTAATTTTAATATCTTGGATGCCTGGGACTCCTTTTGGCATCATTACATCACAACTGGCCTTTCTTTTACTAACCCGACTTCTACCCAACCTGGTTTCGACTTGCCACGTCATACCTGGACTACATTAAACCGAATAAGAACGAATCATGGACGTTGTGCTGATTCTTTCTACAAGTGGGGCATTTCAGAGTCCCCTGAGTGAGACTGCGGCGCTCCACAACAAACCATAAAACACATTGCAGCTGTGTATCCAATTCGACGTTAGAATGGCAACATATTAGACATCCATTTGGCAACTCCCGATGTAGTAACATGGATAGACTCGCTCGATGTAAACATCTAATGTTCATGGCAATTCTATGACGCACGCAATGTTTATTGGGTGATTTCATCTGTGCGTTTGATAAGGTTAAACACTCTAAATTTTTACTCAAGCTTAACAAGCTTGATTGTTAAGCGATTTCTATTAAATGGATTTCATCGTATCTATCCTAACGTAAGCAGTATGTTAATTAAAATTCCTATTAATAAAATTAAACAATTAATCCACCAGTGTTAAGCTCACACCAGTGTTACTAGTTGAAAAATTTGGAGGGACAAAACTTAAATGTAATTGGTATTAATCCAGCTAGCGGCATTTGATTTGATCATCTGACGGACTGTCTTTCTCAATGATTAAAACCTATATATAGAGTTATGTGGAAGCTCATTCCTTTGAGTTGGGAGCAACGTGCTATTATCGAAGAATATGACATAATTTAGATTGTGGATGCTAAAATGTTAACTGAATGGAGTTTATCGGGGAGCACCCATAAGATATCTTAGCTAGTGGTGTCTCTCTGTTTTTGCCAGTGGTATGTAATACCTCACGTTAACTTTGATGTCACTTGCAGGGACTGAATTACGTGAACAAAAAATATAATGATTTACAGATCAGCAAAAACCGATCCCTGACCATTAAAGAATCCGTAATCATCCAAAACGTATATTTATTTTTTTGATTATGAGTATTGAATAGAATATGATTGTATTCTATTTACTATTAAAACATTAGCTGAGTATTTCCACAAATCAACCTTAGCCCAAATCACCGTTGCTTTTAAAACTCAGAATATCAAGCACAGGGCATTATTATTCAAACAGAAACTATTTAAGTTGTTACAAAAATCAATCAAACATGCTGTGTCATACATAATAATGAAATACTAATATCCAATTAATTCAAACAATAACAACAACAAAAACCCTGGATACGTATATATATATCACAAAAAATTCATAAATATTTCAAACCACAAACTGCATAATAATATTAAATATAACACAAATGAATATATAAAACTATAATAAAATAAAATCAAATATATATATATAGATGTGCAGTTTATTCTTATTAATATTTATATTGTTTTGAAAAAAAAATGCAATTTATATAAATCATTTATCCATAAATAAAATTAAATCGACATAAGAAATAAATCAAATTACTTTTGCGATTCAATTTTATTTTTATTTTTAAATATAACAAATAAATAAATAAACCGAAAATATTAAATAAAATAAATATAAATTTAAATTTATTATTATACCAAAAAAAATTAATGAATTATGGAATATTTTATGAGAACATTTTATGAATGTACATTTAATTTCTTTTCGCATTTAGGTATGGTTGTGGTATAAGTGTTGTTGTGATGACATACTTGGACATTAGTCCCTTAGTCAAAATCACGTATCGTTTAGACTTTTCTATACTACCCTATTCCCCAACCAACTAGCTGTATAAAAATTCGAATCTTGGACAATAGAAGTCGATTGTGATAACCAAAATAACTAGAAAATACTTCAAATGATGTTTAATATGATAAGAAATTTGAAAATTAAGCGTTTTTCTATCTTTAGTTGTCAAAATTAATATTTCAGCTCTACGTTCTTTTATCTTTTCTTTCTGTTTCAAAAACAAAATTATCTTAATATGAATCATAAGTTTATGGTTTGCCCAGTAAGACTCTTCAGTAAAAGAGACTGTCACATCAGCTGGTTTTTCTGTTGAGTATATCACAAACTGGGTCTGTAATTTGAGGCCGTTAGACAAAATATATTTTTGGTAGGCCTTAGAGGCATATCAATTGAAATAACGCTTTGCAGTATTTGCTGTAAATCTGCTTTAAAGCTTTTTACACTTTTTTTTTCAAATATTTGAATAGATTTCAAAAAATTAAAATGTTCAAATTTTTCGATACGAAAAAACTTAAAATTAGAGTAAAACGTGGTACAAAATCTGTGCATGTGTTTCACATACATTTTACATTTAACATTTTACATTTTACATTTTACATTTTACATTTCACATTTTACATTTTACATTTTACATTTTACATTTTACATTTTACATTTTACATTTTACATTTTACATTTTATATTTTACATTTTACATTTTACATTTTACATTTTACATTTTACATTTTACATTTTACATTTTACATTTTACATTTTACATTTTACATTTTACATTTTACATTTTACATTTTACATTTTACATTTTACATTTTACATTTTACATTTTACATTTTACATTTTACATTTTACATTTTACATTTTACATTTTACATTTTACATTTTACATTTTACATTTTACATTTTACATTTTACATTTTACATTTTACATTTTACATTTTACATTTTACATTTTACATTTTACATTTTACATTTTACATTTTACATTTTACATTTTACATTTTACATTTTACATTTTACATTTTACATTTTACATTTTACATTTTACATTTTACATTTTACATTTTACATTTTACATTTTACATTTTACATTTTACATTTTACATTTTACATTTTACATTTTACATTTTACATTTTACATTTTACATTTTACATTTTACATTTTACATTTTACATTTTACATTTTACATTTTACATTTTACATTTTACATTTTACATTTTACATTTTACATTTTACATTTTACATTTTACATTTTACATTTTACATTTTACATTTTACATTTTACATTTTACATTTTACATTTTACATTTTACATTTTACATTTTACATTTTACATTTTACATTTTACATTTTACATTTTACATTTTACATTTTACATTTTACATTTTACATTTTACATTTTACATTTTACATTTTACATTTTACATTTTACATTTTACATTTTACATTTTACATTTTACATTTTATATTTTACATTTTACATTTTACATTTTACATTTTACATTTTACATTTTACATTTTACATTTTACATTTTACATTTTACATTTTACATTTTACATTTTACATTTTACATTTTACATTTTACATTTTACATTTTACATTTTACATTTTACATTTTACATTTTACATTTATTTGATTTAGAAACAATAATATGTGTTGTTTTTTAATAGTATAATTTACAAAAAAAATATTGCATATCCAAACCAAAATATCCTAAATAGAAGAAAAACGTGATCTACACAGGTGAAAAAGTGGAAATTTGAACTTGACCATTTTTGATTTTTCTGAAACTTGGCATATAAGTAGTACTTTTTTTTAAATGTATTTCTATCCTTATTCCTTACTTTAAAATATATCAAATTTACAAAGAGGCCCTAATTCGTGTTCTTTAGTTATTTAATTTTTAAGATTTTTGGTTCGACTACAATTTCGAATCATTTTTTCGAACTTCAATGGTTAAAATTTTTTGTTGATAAAAATTTTTCGAACAAATAATGAACAATTAGAATTTTTGTCGGACTAAAAATCTTGAAAATTAAATATCTCAATAACACGAATTAACGCCTTTTTGTAAATATTTTAGAGTAAAGATAGAACTATTTTCAGAAAAAAAATTAATTAAATTCCAATCGATCTTTGACCCTAGCGCCAACTTTAAAAAAATTATTTTAATATTTTTATTTAAAAATTAGTTACAAAAACAATTAATTAATTTTTTTTCAAACGACTAACTAACGACTTTCAAACGACTAACGAAAAAGTTTGATGAAATCGATATAGCCGTTCTTGAGCAATTTAATTTGAAAGATACATCGGATTGGCAGAATTTTTTATTTTGTCCATTCTCCTCAAGGAAAGTCAAAAATGGTCAAGTTTTCACAACTCGGTCAAAAACACGTTTTTCTTCTATATCAGCGTGGACTGTGGAGCGCCAAGTGAACACTTTCTCTGATACTTGTTTTCAATGTTGCGGCCGTTTCAGGTGAACTACTTACAATAGTACTATTGTAATTAAATCACTTTATTGTAATTAAATCCGTACACTTCGTTTAGAAAACAATAGTGAAAACTGAAAACGTGGGCAAAGTGAAGCAAGTAAATAAAGTTAAAGAAATATATAATTCAAAACCGAAACCTGCTCGTCTAAGCCTGCAGAAGTTTGTCGACTGTTATGAGCATTTCTAATATATGTGTACTTGGAAATATAAGTTGTAATATTAATTTTATAGATTGTTGTTTTATTTCATAACTATGCATAATTTGCACGACATCACTCCCCTTAGTGAAAAAAATATATTTGTTGTTTATATATAATGATTCATTTACGGTAATAGAGGTTACAGTAGCCAAAGGTGATCATAAGTTTTAATTCTAATTAGGTTTTGTATACAAATTAGTTAAAACAAATGAAGTTTTCGTTTACGCTTTCCATTTTTGCTTCAAACAAGAGTTCATACGATTTGATATAATTTATTTAAAGTTTTAACCTATTGCAGGCGGTCACGTGGTTGGTGTTCTTTATCTTTCAATATCTTTATGTTATGGATATTATCAATAGAGGCTTGATCCATCCAGTATTTCTGAAAAAAATTTCTGGGCGTTCGAGTATTCCTTGAGCAGCGCCTAAAATAGCGTGTTGATGTAAACACCATAAAGTATTAATACCTTCATTGATGGCTTCTCACTTTTCTAATAGACCATATGGTTTTGATATTTCTCTTTAGTTTGAGGATTCATTCTGAAAGACAGGGCTTAGAAGGTTGTAGTTTTGATGCCAAGTATTTTATTTTGTTTCTGTTTATTTCTACTTTTATGGGTGAAAAGTGTTTACCTAAAGTCCAATCCATTAGGGATTGCTCACTTTCATTACTATTCATTTTAAAATAGCTATTTATGTATTACGGGCATTAAGTATGTCTTTTCCGCTTGAGAGTGAAATTATTGCTCGAGGCGTTAGCCGAGAGAAACAATCACTCAAAGGAAAAAAGATACTTTATGCCTGAATTCCATACAAGATTTTTTGTACGAGTAAGATTCTGTATTATTTGCATAAATAAAAATACAAATATTTACACTAAATAGTAAAATATTTTTTAGAAAATTATTTTATCAAAGTAGTTTTCCGAAATAACAGTAATACAATAACTTTTTTAGTATTAGCTCCGAAAATGATTACTTTTAGAACTGTTTAGAGGCCGCAAAATTGTATTTTAGCGGCCTAGTACTTAAAGTCGTTATGACAACACTTTAGCGGATTCAAAATTTGTTTTCATTTTATATTATAATTATTTTCAAATTATAATCACAATTGCTTTGATAAGTTTTGTTCAAAAATCAAATTTTTAGGTACGCATAGAATACAAATTAAGCAATAAATTAGAAAAAAAAATCGTAAGAGCCAATACTAAAAAACGTTGTACGCAAATGGCTTTAGCAGACTCATCTTCATATTACAGACTCGGCTAGCGCCTCGTCCGGAAACATTACGATTCGTCCGCTAAAACCATATTTTGCGTACTTGTTACATAAACTACTATAGGCGTTGTTTATTTCAATTTTAGGCATTGTTATTTCACTTTTGGCATTGTTATTTCAATAGGAAAAAAGGCCTGCTTTATATACAATTTTTGAAACGCAAAAGGGAATTTTACGGCTTGCTCGTACAAAAAAAAATTTAATTAGTTTACATAAATATGTTTAGTTAATAGATTTTAAATATTTTACACAATTTTTAAAATTACTCTATTTTATACTAATATATTACTGCAGTTTGATATATAATATAATGGCAGTTCATATCTATTCTACATACATTTATATGAGGTTCCTATCTTAAGAAATCAAATGTTTTAGTCAGCTGCCAAAAAGTAATAGACCTCAATCTTTACTGCCCTATTGGATATGGTTATCGCTTTAGATGTTGACTAAGATTAAAATGTTACATTTTCAAGCCAGCAATGGAAATGGGTATTTATTGCATTTTGAAAAAAACATAAATAAATTTTGTGTTATTCTGCGTGATAACTTTTCATAACATAGCTAACTCAAAACTTACTTTTATATCAACATTGTAATTTTCATATAATAAATCACCATTAAAATATAAAGCAACATAATTTATTAACAAAATGATTAAATAAATTACCAACAATAGTAATTTATTATAATTCCTTTATTTCTGCTGTACGTTGTACCGAAAAAAGAAAAAATTATTTTATTTTTTCATAAAACTCGAAACACTTTGAAATATATTTATGACTTGATGTCATGACGACATGAAATGAAAGTTTAATGAATAATGATGAATTTGTGAAAAACCATAACATTCTAACCCTTGTTTCTGAAATATAAAACTTGTTTTCCGATTTTGATATGCATTATGTTAAGTTACAAAAGATGTGGTATGATCCCATGTCTACTGGTGAGCAAATGTGATTATAGAGGGCAGTATAATTAGACTTCCTATATTCATGTATATGAAATATGTTAATCTCGGTGATGAAATAACGAAACTTGCAATCGTTCTAAGGCAAAAACTGTACTAAAATGATTTTATCGCTTTACAGCTTAGAATGTAAGTATAAAAGTAAGTTATTTTAAAAAATAATATAATGCCTACAATATTTATAATTTTATTTTTTTTTATTTTTTAGCCTTTTAAATATAAAAAAGTCGGTCAAGTGCGAACAAAATTTGCTCGCCTGTGAGCTTCTAGAAGAACAAACTGACAACAATAATTTTAATAAAGTTGTGTTGTAGACTTTTTATATCGCCATACCATAGGCGCATAAAAATGATTATTTCCTCGTAAAAGTCAATAGCAATGTCAATTGAAAATTGATCCAAATTAAACACAAAATGTTAAATCTCGTTAAATATTAGCAAAAGCAGTTTAGAGTAACTAAGGAGAGATGCAATTACACCAACTTGTAAATGGTGTACATTGGAAAATATACATTATTAATTCAAATAACAATTGACGTTAATAATAATTGATAATAATTGATGATAATTTACCGATTATGCTCCGCAAAATTCTAAAAAAACTTACAATGTTTCTTAAATTAAGTGCTCTTTTCTATATGACACCCCACACTGGTTAGGATCATAAACGATTTTTTTCACTCTTCGTCAATCTCACCCCCTCAAAATACAGATAATTATAATAATAATTATGTGATACTTCGGTATTGTTTTCGTTCAGAATTTATCAAACTTCCTTCCTCTGTGAATTTTTTCAAATTTTTCTGTCAATTAAGCTCGAAAGTGGAAACTCAAGGGGTGTGACCAACTTTCAGTTGCAGTTGTTTGACAATAATTCAAAAACTGTGCATTGCTAAATTCTAAAAATTATTCCAATGTTTTTTAAATTAGGTGCTCTTCTATACGACACTCCACTTGTTAGTGTCAAACAAGATTTTTTTCACCCTTTCCCAATTTTACCCCCTCAAAATATAGAAAAATAATTATGTGTCACTTTGCTAAAGTTTTTGTTCAGAATTTATCAAACTTCTTTTCCCTGTGATTTTTTTCAAATTTTTCTGTCAAGTAAGCTCCAAACTCAAGGGGAGGGATCAACTTTTTGTTGCACTTGTTTGAAAATAATTCAAAAACTGTGCACTACAAAGTTCTAAAAATAATTACAATGTTTCATGAATTAAGTGCTCGTTCATATGATATCTCACATGACTGGGTTTTAAATGGTATTTTTCCCCCTTTTCATTCCCACCCCTTTAATAAATACTACTGTTAAATAACCTGCTAAATCATACTGTTAATCATCTACCATTTTCGGAACCGCATCGTTTATATACCCGGCAAAATATAAAATAGCCAAAACAGCTTACAAAAAATAAATAAAATCAGCATTTTTCAACCATATCAATGTTCATCCTCACGGCTTCTTATATGCCAAAGAGAAATTTTTCTGTTAGATAATTAAATGGTTAGTGGATAAGTTTGTATGTATCAGTGTATGTATCAGTATCAGTGTATCAGTGTATGTATCAGTGTATGTATCAGTATCAGTGAATTAATAAATGAAAAGAAGAAATGCAATTTCGATTCCCGATACCGCACATTTAAGATTTCTATTCAATTCGCCCGTATCAGCAATTTCTTGTCCCATCAGAAAAAGTGCATATCTCTGCCATTTGCCTATTTGTGAAATCAGGTATGATTTTTGATAGAGGTCAGATGCAAATACCCGATTAGGACTTACCTTATTACACCCTGATCCGGCTCGAATCCTAATAGGACATGCCTTAACAAAATGCTAGGTAGTCGGGATTTTGTGTATAATTTCGATTAACTTTCAATTATGCTGCTGTATTGACATTAGTAATATAAAAACTCTACAACACAACTTATGTAAATTATTTTTGACTGCTTGTTCTTCTACGTTCACGAAACTCTCGGCGAGCGAATTTTATCCATACTTGACCAACTTTTTACTATACGTTTAAATTTTAAATTACTATCTTTCTTCCTTTAAAGAAAATGTCATAGTAAGTAAGTATTAGGAATACGTCGAATATACTGATTCCGCATTTAGGTTAATACCTAAGCCTTTAAGATGACAGTCTGATGTCATTAAAATAATTTATATGAATGGATTAACATGAACAAGTTAAAGCTAAATATAACCAAAACAAAAGCAATGATATTTAACTCTAGAACAGAACCAAATTTAGAATTTAATAATACAAAGATAGACATAGTACAAAATTTCAAATACCTAGGAGTGATTATTGATAGCAAACGTAAATTCGACGATCATTTGAATATGATTTGTGGTAAAATATCAAAAAAAGTAGGATTTCTAAAAAGAATTCGAAACTCAATAAGTAAGAAAACTGCGACTATGCTCTACAATACATTAATATTACCACATTATGATTACTCTTCGACCATTATCTTCAGTGCTACTAATGAAATGTTGTCTAGACTACAAGTACAACAAAACAGAGCTATGAGAACCATTCTGAGGAAAGACATCTACACACCTATTTTAAGATTGTTAGAGGAACTAAATTGGATGAATGTCAAGCAACGAAGTGTCTTAAAAGTTTTAATTTTTATTTTTAAACTCAAACACAATTTGATGCCAACATATCTTTATGATAATATTAATTACGTGAATGATTCAACGAACTACAACCTAAGAAATGCAGATGACTTCCGACTGCAAAGATTCAACAAAACCTCAACACAGAATACAGTGATGTACAGAGGGATAGACATTTTCAACAAACTGCCTAACTACATAAAAAATGAAGAAAACTTAAAAAGATTTAAAACATTAGTAGAGATTTTTATTAAAGAAAAATATTGATTGCTTTTATTTTGTCTTGATTTAAAAAGAAAATAATAATGATAATGATGTTTTATTGTAATTGGAGCTACCTACATTATTTTAAATTTGAAATTGTTAAACTTAAGGTTTTTTTTATAAACCCATAATTAAATAAATAAATAAATAAAATGTCATTTTCTGACTTGTAGGTCGCAAATTTGTACTAGTACATATTAGATCGTGGTACTTGTGTTAGTTCAATTTTTGTCACCAGCTCATTCCAAAAATAAATCTACAACTGTTAAAGTTATGTCTTAATTTTGTTTGAAATTTCTGGACTCTTATTTATCAAGCTACGGTGTACATAAAGGCAAAACAAAACATTACTTAAATTAAATTCATAACGTTTGCAATCAAGATTTACTTTTAATTAAAATAAAATACATTTGAATCAAAACAAAACAATTAAAAATATGTTTCAAGTTTCTTTCCAACTATAAACATCTTAAAAATTAAAATTCAAAACCTAAGATTTAAATCTAATTTAAATTTGAATTCCTTTTAATTAGCATAAAATTGTTTTGTGAATGTTTGTAAATGTAAATTTAATTGGAATAACATAAATTAAAACTATTATTTATGATGATGTTGACATTGGTATGACATCGAACAATTCATCTGTATAATTTATGATTCAAAAGAAAAGCGTAAAATAGTTATGTAAAATATACCAGAACTATTTGAAATTAAAATTATTTAAAATATCGTAAGTTTAATTAATTTGTCAGAATTATTTTGATTTTTGTATCAAATTAACGTTAATTATTATAGCAAATGATTGGCGTTACTTAAATAAATAAGTGTTTTTCTTTTGTTGCTTACTTTATTGCATTCTCGGAGATAACGTGCTCTAAAGATGTTGAGAAGCTGGCTTTAAATTTTTTATTAGATTTAGTTGAACAGACTAAGGGTATCTTAAGCATGGGGTAATTTGTTTTATGTTCAAGTGGAAATTGACGAATCACTGAAATTAATAAAGGTTGGCCTAGTCCTTATAATTATAATAATTAGTATATACTATACCTTTAACTATTCTGGAGGTTTCGTTAACGCGATTCATCTATAACTAACAAGAGAAAAGAACTTTTTGAATTTCAATTTTCAACTTCCCAAATTTGTAGTTACACATTTTGTTTTCTTGCCTACATAAAGGTTGTTGATGTAAAATTCCAAAACGAAATGAATATTTTTATTGCTTTACTGCAGCAAAGTACATTTAACTATTTCAGTCACTAAACCTTATTATACAGTCTATGAGATCAGATTTGATTGTTTTATATATTTTTGGTTATCATATAGGGGCTTTGACGGGTTATTTCAAATTCAATTAACGGTAGGACCCTCAACCTTTGTAATGAAGTATTCACTTTTGATAGAGCGCTATTGCTAGCTTGAAGAAATTACTCTTCATATTAATTTATATAGGATATTTAATGTTTGAGAAAGGAATACGTAAGATTATTGAGGAGCATGCCCCTGGCTGGAGAATTCTCAACACATTTTACATTTCTTCCTGCAAATATGTGAAATGTCCCTTATGAGGACACTATTGTTACTATTATAAGATAGGGTTTACTTTTTCTCTTTAGAGTTGTAAAAGGGGAGCAAAAACTCAACAGTTCAAGGTGTGAAAGGATTGGACTTTTATAAAAATATACGGCAAACCTGACCTGGAAAATCTCTTATTTTACACAAATTTTCAACAAAATCAATTCTATCGACAGTAAAATTTAGCTAACAAAGACAAATAATTTATAGCAAGAACTAGGTAAAAACAAGAAAAGATTATATAAAATAGATTGGAAGCTTACATTAATTGATGTGTAGGATGATTTACTTCAGATGATTAGCATCTTCCAAAATTCTCATTATCAGTCCATTGTATGTAACATAAACAGGCAAGCTATTGGATGCTGCTTTCTTTATGCTTATTTCTCGCAAACTCTATACACTCAAAACTATCTGCCGTTGTTCCTTCTGTTTTTTATTCCATGACTCACCAATATTAGTTTTTCCACTTTTGTGTATCGAGATAGCCAATACCAAACGTAACCTAGCCTACAACTCCAATGCAATTCAATCACTTTAATATATTCCATTCTAACTCCTGCTCCATTTTTATTATCTGCATGTAGATAATAACGTTTGACTTCTTCTGACTTCTTTTGACTTCTATTAATTCTATTAATTCTTAAAATGTTTTGATCGTAATAGTCGACCATTTACATGACACAATCACCTTTTGAACACATAATAGAAATATACCAGGGCAGATACCTTTTAATAAGTTACATATGGTAAAAATGAGTAAAAACATGAAAACTGTTGGATAAGGACGAAAATATTGCGCAAGTGATGGGAAAAATAAATTAATAGTGATCCGAGCTACGAGGGTGAAATGGGGTGAGCTTTTACGGGTAGAAAATGGTTTTTCATGATTTTCAGCGAAACCAGACCTTTTATCGAAAAAAAGATTGATGTAGAAGTTGTAGGTAATATAAAGGTCCATATAACTTTTGTTAAAATCATTTTTTCAAATAACCTAAAATTTGATGTGAAAAATAGAAAAAACCGAGAAAAAAGGTTTTTTCGTTTTTATTTTTATCTCCCACAAAAAAATGTTTTTTTACACAATTTGGTGGAATTGGTGGATTTGGAAACCTACCTTATTATGTCCCTAATACGCTGTAATTTTTTGTAATCAAAATATTTATTTTAACGTTTAATTTTGATTTTAAACCAAAAAAGAAACCTCATTTTCACCCGAAAATTCTCTTGTCTTCGAAAAAGTTTTTTCAAAAACATCAGTAATCATTATTTTTTGTTGAAACGTCTACTTTTAATGGTGTAAAAAAAAATATTGCCACTGAAACATTTTCCAGGAAATGCCAAAAAATGAATAAACTTGATTTTAAAAAGTTATTTTTCAATTATTGTTTAAAATTTTTCATCATTTGTTAAATAACTTCGGTCTGAAAGACCTAAGTGTTGCATTCATGAGCTAAAAGTTAAATCTTACCCCACTTTTTTGACATTTCTCGACGTTTCAGGACCAACTGATTCTAAAAAAACAAAAAAAATGTAATTCTGTCTGCCGGCCGTCACAACCTACGAAATCTAGAAAATCGCTGGACGGATTTCAATTTTTTTTTCTAAAAATAGGTTTTCTCAATGGAGAGAGCAAGAAGGACGATGTGTACGATAACTGTACCGGAAGTGTGTCAAAATCTTGATGGTCGGGATTGGTATGTGAGACCAAAAACTTGATTCTTGTATTATAAGTTTGTCAAAAAATGTTGTCAAATGTGTTAAAAGAAAGATTTTTATTTATTTTTGTATCCAACTTTTTGGAAAAAAATAAAATTAATTATTTGTTTGACATGAAATTTTATTATTATTATTGAGAATTATGGCATTATAAGTTTGTGACTAAAATATTGTCAAGTGTGTTAAAAATATGAGTTCATTTATTTTTTTAGATAATTTTTTGGAAAAAAAATTTAGTTGTTTGTTTACGTAAATATATTGACATGGAAATTTTTAAATTTGTTATAGTTTTTGAAATATTTTTGGAATTTTGAAAAAGTTTCAGTTTTTGATTTTGTAAGAATTTTTGGAATATTTTTAGAATTTTGAAAAATTTTAAATTTTTGATTTTATTATAATTTTTATAATTTTGGAAAAAGTTACAATTTTTGATTTTGTTATAATTTATGCAATATTTTTAGAATTTTTGAAAATAGTTTTAATGATTTTTTCTTTGATTTTGTAATAATTTTTTAAATACTTTTAGAATTTTGTTTGAAAAAAGTTTGAATTTTTTATTTTATTTAATTTTTACAATATTTTTGGAATTTGGAAAGAAAAATGAATTTGTGATTTTGGAATATTTTCTCGAAACGCTAAATGGAGAGGTTTTTGAGTAGTTGTATAATCTTTTCAAAAAATTACGTTAATTTATGATCTGTTATAATTTTCCGACAACGTATTGATGTTTCGTGTTAGTTTTGTAATACATATCTAAACAGAGATAAAAAATACATGCACTTTAACAAAAAGTTATGTTTGATATACATCGCTGCCTAAAACTAAAAACCATGTAATCATAAAAGTTTTTTGCCGAAAATTATATCAAAATTCTTAACCCAAACCGAAGTCTTGATATCTCAGAGCTTGAGATTTCAGCCCCTCCATATTTTACCATTGAAATCCTTAAGAAATATAAAGTTTTTCATGGCAATGCTTATTTGTTTACACCATCTAAAAGTAGACGTTTCAACAAAAATAATGTTTACTGTTTTTTATGAGAATTTTTGGGTGAAAATGAGGTCTCTTTTTTGGTTTAAAATCAAAATTACACATAAAAATAAATATTTTGATTCCAAAAGTTACAGCGTATTAGGGACATAATAAGGTAAGTTTCCACCAAATTGTGTGAAAAAAAAACTTTTGTGAGATAAAATAAAAAACGAGAAAACTTTTTTTCTCGGTTTTTTCTATTTTTCATGGCAAATTTTAGGTTATATGAAAAAATTACGTCTACAAAGCTTTAACTTTTACATTAAACTTTATACAATAAAAGGTCTAGTTTCACTGAAAATCGTGAAAAACCATTTTCTACCCATATCAAAGCTCACCCATTTCACCCTCGTAGCTTCGATCACCTTTAATCTATTTATTTTTTCCAATCACTTGCGCAATATTTTCGTCCTTATCCAACAGTTTTCATACTGTTACTAATTTTTTCCTTACCAATAATTATTTGCACTGGTCCAAAATACATTTATTGTTAGTTATACTTACAGGTATATCTTCATTCAATTAAACACTAATAAAAATTAATACGATTTTACATAATTTTAATTAAGATGTTTTCACTTGTATTTTAAAAAATATAATTTCCTCGATCAAACAAAATATGTACTAAGATTCTCCATCTCTTGCTTCCTCTATTCTCATCTTTTTCATCGTACACAATTTAAAAATTTCCAATCCAAATTTCCAATCCAAATTTCCATTTCCATGTATAATCTCAATAAAAATTTCTATTCAAACGAGAAAATATTCCCCTCCAAATACAGATAATGATATTTTTTATTTATAAATGCGCAACTGAATTCTGTCTACACACAATATTATGATTAAGCTCTACATAACAAAAACTTCTATGTAGACATAAACAAGCATTGTTAATTGATATTGAGTGACGCAACAAAGCAATCAACTATAAACAATGTTAAAATATTATTGGCTAGTTGCATTTCTTTGAGATTTTTTGTACTAAATTTCTAGATATTACAATGTGTGAATTCATAGGATGATAGAATATTTGGTCAACATCTAAGTCAACATTCTAATCAACATCCTAAGTCACGAGTGTAAAGTCATTATTGATTGTTGTCAATCAATGCGAAACTTAATATTTGGGGGATTTAGGGGATTTTATTTATTGGGATGGGTTTTTTGTGAACAATTAAGCTTAAGTACATAATGGAAATCACTTGAATCTTGCAATTCGAAATAATTTTTCATTTTCTCTAAAATTCCGTTAGAAAAAATTTTGTGTTTCGTGTCAGGATTCGAACTACATTCTTCAGAGACACATGTCGGAAGAAGTCCGTATACGAGACGCCAACGGCTCACATTGTGTTGTGATGACCATAATTACCTCTCAAAATCACCTCTATCATATATTTTCACAATGAATTCTCTTTTTAGAATTGTTATTTTTGGCATACATTCCGGTTTCTAGTAGGAATCCATTTTGTGTTACAGTTCCAATAGGATTTTTGATTGGTTGGTTAGGCTACAACGCTTAAGTATTTTAACTCTGCATTTTTGTGAGCAATTAACTGATCAGAAAATTGGTTTGGTTCAGTTTATTAGCCAAAAACTACGTATATATTTTATATTATATTATGTTGCAAACAACGTATAATTTTTTCTTTCAGTTGAGGGTAGATATCTGTCTGGGTGTATTGAACAACATGATAGTCATAACTCATGTGTGCCTCGCACCATCACGGCTTTACTACTTATTGTTTAGTGAGCAATGCTGAAATAAATAATTGGTATCCGTTAATACCTTAAAAACGCAATTTGCTTTGACCTTTGTTTTAAAAGAAATTTACGTGTTGTTGTGATACATATTGTAATTCCTATTACACAACAGTTTTTGTTTTAAAAAAATGTCACACAAAATTTTGTATTAACTTAGGCTACGTACAGAGTGAAAACGTTGAGCGGTGCTGTGCGCAAAGCGGTGCTGAAAGCGTAGACAGCTTCAAAACTGCACACGTATAATCAAATGAGAGTGTTCACAGTAAAGCGAAGCTGTAAGCGGTGCGTAAGCATATTCGCAAGCGGTGCGCTTTGAAACTGTTCTGTGGAGTTTTTGAAGCTGAATAGCATGCGTTTTGATTGTTTTTGTATGATATAATAGATTATTTTTTTGCTGCACATTTGTTGCGAGTTTTTTGATTTTACGTATTTTCAATTGATTCATTTGCAAAAGGTTTTATTTGGTGATAAGACTCAAGAAGTGGTATGGTGGACCTAAGAACGGTACCAAAAATAGAAAGACGTAGGCTAATATGACGTAGGCTAATATAGATAATTAGAAGCGTCTATTCAATAGTAAAGCAGAGTTTAAATTGCTGAACAATCATCTATTGTAAATATTCTCTGCCACCTTTTGAGGATAGAAATGTACCTGTAATTGGCACAAAAGAGAACGATTATTTGCTTGGGCTAATTAGAGAGCTAACCGTTTCTTTACTAATTATACATTATAAAAACATAATGTCCAACCTAAGCCTTTGCTTATAGTTTCATAAAATAATGCGGATAATTTTTTAAATTTATTATTCGAAAAATACTTTTACAAATTTATACTAACCATGTATTTGAACCTGATTATATGCGTCAAATTAAACTTTAAACATTTGATAAGAATGTAGCACCAATCCTCAGTAAAATCTTATAATAATTATATATAGGATAATAGGGTAGACTTACATTCATCCTTATCCTTCTATGGCATCTTCGGAGACGTTAATATATAATTCATTATAACGAACAATAAACAGCAACTCTTAATGTCGCTAGATCAAATTTGAGTGAGTCATTAAACATTGATTTAAAAACAATCTTGGATTTGGGTGTTGCTAATAGCGTTGAATTTAACACGAGCAAAATTCAAGCTTGCCATTTTCTAGGTTATCAACACATAATCTGTTTTCATTAAAGTTAGATTCAAATGATCTGGAAGAGATCGTAAGGTTTTCAATAGCGTGTTGCTTCTTTTTAATATATAAGTCATTTATTCGTCCCTGCATGGAATATTGTTCTCACATTTGGGGTGGAGTCTGCGTAAGTAGTTTGAAATGTCTTGATTGATACAACAGACAGCTGTTAAATTGATCGGCAATTTAAATCTTACTAATGAGCTGGATTCATTGCAACATAGCAGAGATGTCGCTGATTTGAAGGTATATCACAAGTATATTATAGATGAACGGGTGTCTGGGTGAACATTACAGTGATCGAAATGACGTCCCTGTCGCAAGATATCTGTTGATTTAAAATCTGTTTATGAGGAAAACCTTTAACTGCAATTCTGTAATTAAAGATTTTGATTTATTGATTGTTAATTTTATTTTCAAGATTGTTTTGAATTTCAATTGAACGATTGCTTCGCCTCTTCCCAATTTTTTGAGAATGAAGTTACACGTAAACGCTTTGGAGCCAACGTTATATGTTTTATTTTTATATATTTAACTTATTTTAATTTAAATTAACGTATATTTTTATTTATTGTGCTTTTTACGTGATAATCGATCGCGAAAAATTGGAAGCAATTAAAAAAGTTTCCAGTAGAACGGTCAAGTGATGCGGGTCCAAATGGTTTTGACGAAAATAAATCATCATTAAAGATCAAATGAAATGTCGCGCTTCTTCCGGCAATTTAAAAAAATAAAAATTGTGGATACACAACTTTATTACCGACACTATCTTATTTGAATATATCCGGCGATGATCAGGTTTTTCGTATTGAACCCTAACTGAAATTTCAATTGGTTAAAATTCACTAGAGTATTATCCATTTTAGAAATATATAGCTAAAATCGTTTCGTGCATATTTTAGTTAACGCTTCTCGGCTGAAAGACTATAATAATAGTGATTAAGGTGGTATGCTTGTTTTAATTTTTTCCATTGTAATTTTTTTATTTTAATTTGATTAATTTATGTATATAATATATAAATATATATCAGGGTCTGGTCGGGATATCGCAATCAGGGCCTGATCTGATTATCCCAATCAGGGTCTGATCCGGTTATCCCAAACAGGACCTGATAGAACAAAAGCGTTGCACTTATGATCAGGGTCCAATCAGGCTGCCCTACAAATGCCTGATCTGGACTAGGGCAAACCTGATCAGGACCTTGCTTGAGCCCTGACAAATTTCTGCTCGGGATATTATAACTGAAGTATAACTTAGTTTGAACTGCACAAATTTAGTATTGTAAATTGTTTTTTTAATTAGGCACTTATCTCAAAGTAACCATTAATTTTTCACAACTGTTATTGGCGTTTTAATAAAATTGGTCCAAATTTTTAATAATTTTGGTTCAATTAAAATTAAAATATAATCAAATGTTTCTATGGACATTCTAGTGCATTCAAAAAATTAAGTTTTATCCTCCCGAAGTTGAGGATATAACTGATGAAATTCATCTTTGATTTTTCGATCTAAATTGATCTTATGTTAAATTTTTTAACCGTAAATAAAGACTTTCAGTTAAGAATAACTCATCTTCTGATGATGAATTCATTTTGAAAAATTACCATTAAATCAATTTTTGTGCTAGCATATAGCTTCGCGTAAAGCATTACTGTGCGCAGTCAACCGCTTTGCTTCAGCGCGAAACAGCACCGCTTTGCGCACAGCACCGCTCAACGCTTTCACTCTGTACGTAGCCTAAGTTATTTAAATTGCAAATTATACGTTGAAGGAAATTTTAAGAAGATGGTATTAATGATAACTTGTGTTTTTGAATTGATAGCTGCTGGACTCTAGGGTGTAGTTAGATCGCTTGATTTGAGCATTAAACATAGTTAGGTTTTGAGTATATTAATGTTAACGTCTTGTGTTATAGTCCTTTTGCATAATAAAATTTTCGTACAATTTAAGTTGTGTAGCCCGTCGAAATTTGTCAAACCTTATTATTTTGCTGTAAAAAATATTTTGTTTAGATTGTATGAATTTGAAAACCGACACAATTATTATACAATGTTTATACACACACATACTTGTTCTATACATTACCGCTGAACGATCTATGTTTTAAACAAACTATTATATCAAGTCATCAAAACATCTCAAGCATTTACTCATAAACAATATCTATAAAATAATTTAAATATATTATTTATTTCTACATTAATTTTATCACAAACTCCAATTAGGGTTGTAAATTTTCATTTTTAATTTGCTCAAATTCTGTTGATGTTGCTCATCGACCAATTTAAAAAAAAAACTTAGACCATAATGAATAAAAAATAATAATAACTATCATAAACCATCAAAAAACAACAACAACAATAATAAAACTTCGAATCTCTAAAGGCATAACATAAAAATTATATTGGATGTAATAATTTTATATGTTAAATTATAATGGTCTCTCTTATTTATAGCTGTAAACAGGCAATTATGCACGTTAAAGCTTTGAATAAAAAAAACATAAAAGTAATAAATATAAAACGGAAAAATAACACTGAGTAGGACGTTGTTGATGATGATGATGAATTTATAAAATCACGCAATCATTTTTTCTATACTCTTTGTATTTCATATCAAAAATGTTGTCAAGAGTTTTATGGCGTTTCATGTGTATAGTTGCTCGAAATCTTAAAATTGTAAAAGATACTAATGCATTTGAAAGTATATTTACGTTACGAGTAATACTAATACATAACATATTAGGAAAACGAAATTGACGCTAAGGAAGCGACAAATTCAAATTTAAAAGAGCAACCAAAACAAGTTTCGGTTCTAAAGCAATATTGTTGAACAATTAGAAAAAAGCACTTAAAAGCTTGGCACAAGGAATAAATTCATTATTAAGAAATAAGGCAATTCATTTTTACAAAAACGGTCATGATTTTTCATTAACATTTAGTTTTTTTGGTTGAGGCTTATTGCAGACCATGGTGTGGAGGGTTATTCAGGATTTTTAAGAAAAGTTTCATAACCACATTTTTCTATGATCGGGATTTGAACCCAGGACTTCCGAGTCCCAGTTAGCTTGTCTTACCATTTTCTTATCCACACCTTAACAATCTCATAATATAGAATAAAAAGAATAATAATAGTTTTACCAGTAATTTGTTATATTTTTGACTGACATAAAATGTTGTAATTATCAGTTTAATAGTGCCAAAACAGTCACATTGGCAACCATTTACAAAGGTCATAATTATTTTAGACTGATAGCCCTTGGACGTATAAGGATGTCCATCGTCTAGCCAGAGGTCACTTCAACGGTTTTTCATTATAAAGTCAATTGATAATCAAAATAATTTGATATCTAGAGTGGTTAACAGAGCTCAAATAAATAAAACACAAAGGATCATTTGCATGCTGCAACCTACAAAAATATGCTCAAACAATAGAACTGAAAAAATAAAACTCAAAGGTCAAACAAAAAAACTGAAAATTACACTAAAATTGAATTATCTGTGAATTTATTTGTATAAGGATGTTTGCTAAACTCAACTTCAGCAGCTTAATAATGAAATTTAATCTTCGTAATACCATCGCCTTGATTGGGTTTTTAATGTCGTGCCTGTTACTAGAATTAGAATCAACGTGATGCTGAGGAGTGCAGCAGTAAAATGCTGGGTATCACTACCTCATCACATCACCTTCACCATCGAATCGAAAAAATAATTTCTTTGAAATTTTACTTTGTTTAACTGTCCAACATACCAAATCATCGATTTTTATGATAAATTATCGAAGATCGAAAATTCGATGATTTCAAACATTTTGTTGCATTCAACAAGAAAGTTTTTCATTCATTAAACGACCCGAAAAGCACCAAACTAATACAAACTAGACTACACGACAACAAAATAACGTCATTTTGCAACCCACAAAACAGTATCCGCGGTCAGACAGCCATTTAATATTAACCAAAATTGGTTAAATATTAAACAAATATTAACCTAAATTATGAGTCAATGAGGAATATACAGAAAACAATTCTGACGTCGGCGGAAGACTTCTTAACATAAGCTATTGTTGTCAAATTTATACCTATTTATAACACGAAAGAAAATATTAATAATTTTGACTTTAAACGAACAACAAATAACGATAATAATAATGTAATAAACAGCTTTTCTGTTTATACCGGATATTTAAAAAAAAAACACATGGCTTCTGGCACAGGATAGTCTCTAAAAAAAAAAAGCTTTGTTCAACAAATCATATTGTGAACCAAAATGTCAATGACAAAAATAATAATTGAAAGAAATATTAAAAAAATGATTGATGATTGAAATGATTGAATGATTGAAATATCAAAAAAATGAAAAAATGCCATAATTCTCTATAATAATAATAAAAATTTCATGTCATACAAATAATTAATTTTATTTTTTTTCAAAAATTTGGGCCAATAAATAAATCAAAAAATTTTTTTTGACACACTTCACAACATTCTTTTGAGAAACTTATAATCCCATAATTCTCAATAATAATAATAAAATTTCATGTCAAACAAATAATTAATTTTATTTTTTTCCCAAATATTAGATAAAATAATAAATAAAAATCTTTCTTTTGACACACTTGACAACATTTTTTTGACAAACTTATAATGCAATAATTTAGTTTTTAATCTAATATACCAATCCCGACCATCAAGATTTCTCCACATTTTTTGTTCATACTCATTATCACTTAAAATGAATGTTTTTTAAACCAAAATATGAAAATTTGCTATTTTGGACACACTTAATAATTTTTTGACACACTTAATGATTTTTTGACACACTTAATGATTTTTTGACACACTTTCGGTACAGTTATCAAACACAGCGTCCTTTCGGCTCTTTCTATTGAGTATACCTATATTTGAAAAAAAAAAATTTGAAATCCCTCCAGCGGCTTCCTAGATTTCGTAGCTAATGACGGCCGGCAGACGGACATACATTTTTTTTGCTATTTTAGAATCAATAGGTCCTAAAATGTCGAGAAATGTCAAAAAAGTGGGGGTCATAATTTCACTTTTGGCTCATGAATGTAATACTAAGGTCTTTCAGAACGAATAATATAACTATAATTATACTTTTTGTTACATAGCGTAATAAAACTTTTAAACATATACGTCGCTAAAGAATTTCCACTTCAATAACAATGTAACTATTACAGTAAAAACAACTTAAACAAAAAACAATCTTTTTTTTTTTTTATCATTTATTTATTTATTTGGCTGGGGTACAGTTTTTTCAACCCATATCGCCAAAAAAAAAAAACAATCTTGATTTCAAGAAATAACAGTTATTTAAAGTTTTCGAAATAAAATCACCTGATAACAACTTTCACGTTTTTTTCAAAAGGTCTTTTGTAATGAAGAGCTTGTTCATTGGCGGACCAATGAAGCGGCATAGCAGGTCGCGTAGCTAGATTAGGTTATTCAGATGATTTTTATGATAAATTATCGAAGATCGAAAATTCGATGATTTCAAACATTTTGTTGCATTCAACAAGAAAGTTTTTCATTCATTAAACGACCCGAAAAGCACCAAAGTAATACAAACTAGACTACACGACAACAAAATAACGTCATTTTGCAACCCACAAAACAGTATCCGAGGTCAGACAGCCATTTAAAAAATTCAAATATTAACCTAAATTGGGAGTCAATGAGGAATATACAGAAAACAATTCTTAATGACGTCGGCGGAAGACTTCTTAACATAAGCTATTGTTGTCAAATTTATACCTATTTATAACACGAAAGAAAATATTAATAATTTTGACTTTAAACGAACAACAAATAACGATAATAATAATGTAATAAACAGCTTTTCTGTTTATACCGGATATTTAAAAAAAAAACACATGGCTTCTGGCACAGGATAATCTCTAAAAAAAAAAGCTTTGTTCAACAAATCATATTGTGAACCAAAATGTCAATGACAAAAATAATAATTGAAAGAAATATTAAAAAAATGATTGATGATTGAAATGATTGAATGATTGAAATATCAAAAAAATGAAAAAATGCCATAATTCTCTATAAAAATAATAAAAATTTCATGTCATACAAATAATTAATTTTATTTTTTTCAAAAATTTGGGCAAAAAAATAAATCAAAATTTTTTTTTTGACACACTTGACAACATTCTTTTGAGAAACTTATAATGCAATAATTTAGTTTTTGATCTCATATACCAATCCCGACCACCAAGATTTCTCCACATTCTTTGTTCATACTCATTATCACTTAAAATGAACGTTTTTTAAACCAAAATATGAAAATTTGCTATTTTGGACACACTTAATGATTTTTTGACACACTTTCGGTACAGTTATCAAACACAGCGTCCTTTCGGCTCTAATACTCAATACCTATTTTTTAAAAAAAAATTTTGAAATCCCTCCAGCGGCTTCCTAGATTTCGTAGGTAATGACGGCCGGCAGACGGACATACATTTTCTTTTTGCTATTTTAGAATCAGTAGGTCCTAAAATGTCGAGAAATGTCACAAAAGTGGGGGTAATAATTTTACTTTTGGCTCATGAATGTAATACTAAGGTCTTTCAGACCGAAGTAATATAACTATAATTCTACTTTTTGTTACATAGCGTAATAAAACTTTTGAACAGATACGTCGTTAAAGAATTTCCACTTCAATAACAATGTAATTATTACAGTAAAAACAACTTAAACAAAAAACAATCTTGATTTCAAGAAATAACAATTATTTAAAGTTTTCGAAATAAAATCACTTGATAACAACTGCCACGTTTCTTTTAAAAGGTCTTTAAAAAGGTCTACATATTTTGTTCACAGTATTACCAAACTGAATTGAAAATTGCAAATTTTACCTGTCGATGATTTTTGAAAATCAAAACCGGTCGTAAATAAAATAAACGAAAAAAAAAATGTGTGTTTGTAATTAACAAATAAATTTATACATGTAAAAACATTAAAATAAGATTATTATGTATACATACATAAAAACATAAAACAGCAGTATTGACCACAACTTGTACAAAAATCAAATACAATACGAACAAATACATGTAAAAACATTGAAAATATTAATGTTCAAACACAAATGTTTATATTTAACGTTATACCTCTCGCGTAAGAAAAATTTCAAAACAATACCTCGCTAAAGAAGTTTCACTTCAATAAAAAAATTAAACACACAAAATGACAAACAGCAGTATTTCATGATAGGATACATAACAAAAATAAGTAAAAATTAAAATTTGTTAAAAATTTGCAGGAACAATACTAAAATGTGTTGCCAATATTCCATCTTGTGGCATATTCCCTGATCATGAGCCAAATTGTCTTTACGCAGAGTTATATCGTTTCTTCGAAACAAGCATGCCTTTATCAAGGAAAATTGCGAAGCTAAAGTTATAGGTGCTACCGTTGACTGAAGAATTCGATCGCCAGCACCCCTATGATATCACTTTGGCTAGTGATATCTCACTATTATTGCCGCTATAATATGTGATATCACATTCATTTTCTATGAAAACTGTTTATTATGACATTAGTTCCTTAAATTCTGGTAATATTGTAAGATTCCATTGAAGAAAATTTAATCGTCACTGAAGCAGCCAGAAAAACTAGGCTGTTCACCTCGCTTTTACTCTCAACTCTTTTAGATATTCTAAAAAAAATTCACTAAATTCCATTTTCGGGAGATAATTTGTAAGCGTTTAAATTAAAGCCCAAAAATCAAAAGCCTTTAACGGAGTTAAAAATCAATAAAGTTTACAAACTAGACAACATGCTATACTTATCGGTTAATTACATTTTAAAAAAAATTGCGTTCACTGTAAATAAGGTTTTTTATAAACCCTTTCTGTAAACCTTTAGTATTTTCCAGTTTTTTGTAAGTTGGCCATTGCCCGGTCGCTTTCCAAAAACGGAACAAAACGAGAGATCTCAAAAATTCGGCCAAAAGCCTTAAAATCGCTCCAGTTACTACAGAAAATAATTCAATAAAAAACTTATTTTCAATGCGATTACTATGACTACAAGATGATAATAGTGACCGATCACCGAACACTGATCGTTACTATCAAAATTTAATAAAAGTCTCGTTCTTTGTAGCTGAATTCATTATGAGAAAATTCGTCATATCTACTTGATACAATATGGTTTGAAAATTATAAAAAAAGGTATTCCTATATTAGGGGGCACCCGGGTTTGAACCGGGGCGATCTGCAGTCGAATGCTCTACCACTGAGCTATACCCCCTTGTTATTGAAGTAAACTTATTTTGAATGAATTCTTTATATATTGTAGTCATTTTAATTTAATATAATATAAGTAATATATGCCTCCCAATAAAGATAATAAAATAATCACTTCCGTTTCAGATTGGTATATACACATATGTTCATTTCTTTTATTATCATTTTGCTTATTCGACGTTTCAAACTATGATGCCACATAATTATAATTATATTGTGATCATAAAGTCTTTTAATATTTAATGATTTGAACTACTAATTGTAGTTAATACTTGTAGAAGTAAATTTATTGTCTTATAGCTTACTTTTACATGTAGGACAAAGATCTGAATTTCAATGATTCTGTTTTTCCATATAAAGATCGAATTTTTAATGCATCGAAGAATTTTGCTAAGAAAAAAACCAAAAGCTCTTGGTTTTTTACGAAAAAAGCTTTCACTTATTAATCTACGTTAAAAAATTATAATACATAAAATATGTTAGTAAAGATTGATGGTTATACTACTTTACTTACGTTAATAGTAGACAAAAGTGTTTATCAACTAAAATATTTTCTAAAAATATGACAATACACAACAGCAACTATACGCAAATCTTGAACATTTACGGATGGCACCTACATGGTTTTTTAAACTTAATAACTATAAAGTGACAGTGCATATGACATGAACATTATTATATGAAAATAATATATACCTACACCTACCTAATTTGAAATATTTATATAGGTAGTTGGAACTATACTCCAAAATCGATGCTTTATTTTGTACGGGCAAATTTACATAAAAATTTCTGCAATATTTATTTGTTGATGTCGTTAACTTGTTAAAAAACTTAAAATAATTTACTAAGAATTATAAATACTCATTAGTTCGACGAGTATGTAAAAGTTTACTGTATTAAATATTTAAATAAAACTTAATAATTATAAGATGGGGGTATAGCTCAGTGGTAGAGCATTCGACTGCAGATCGAGAGGTCCCCGGTTCAAACCCGGGTGCCCCCTGTATCTTTTTATATTTAACTAGCAGGACCCGGCGAGCGTTGCTACGGCCTCTACAAAAGTTTGTGCGCGTACATTTTGTTGAATTGGTAAGAATAATTTCAAAGAGTCGTAATGAGAAAAGAAGGCGTATTTTTTAATTTTTTCATTTGGGAAATATGTATAACAGAGAGAGAGAGAGAGAGAGAAGGATTGAGAATTGATCGGCATGTCAAAATTTGAAAGTGATTGGTAAAGGATTTTGGAGGGTTGACATCAATACATAACAACATAAATCAATACATACAACACAAATAAATACATAAAATTAAAAATATATTTTTTTATCAATATTTTTAAAATATATTTCTTGTGTACGTTTGTTTGTGACTGAATTCCTCTTAAACGGTTGGATTTATTTTTATGAGATTTTGTGTGATTTGAGAACGGTTTAGATTTACAATTGTACATAATTGGACAAAATGGCGGGAGGACTCCTGATCGCCAATAAGTTTTAAACTTTAATAACTTCTAGTTTTGGTTTTATCTCTGGCTAAACTGATTGAGACTTATAAAGGTTTATATAAAGGTTTTAGTGCTGTTTCCAATGATTTTCATGCAACGTTGATAAAAATTAATGCAAAAGATTTGAGAAAGATTTCATCAAAATTTTTATAAATATGAATTTTTTTTGTCATAACTACTTCCAAAAAAGAGAAAAAAACATTTAAATTTGTATGAATAAAATTTCTTTCAAAGCAGCCATTACAAAATTTCATAATCCAATTGAAATAGTTGTTATTTTGTTGTCATAGTTATACAATAATTCAAAATTTCATTATCCAATGAAACTGTTTGTTATGTTTTGTTGTCATAGTAACATACAATAATTCAAAATATCATAATCCAATGAGAATCAACTTATTTTTTGTTGTCATAGTTGTACAATTTGTTTAAAAAAATAACAAAATAACATATAACAAATGCTACTTTACAGCCGCCGTCGGCCGTAGTATAAAATAAAAATGGCGTTACTTTTGCAGCCGCAGTCAAAAAAGTAAGGCTTTAACTAACTCCTTAGCGGCAGTAAAGTTAAACTTTAGAGCCGTTTGCCTAAAAAATATTTTATATATTATGCTTAATATACAGTCAGCAATAGTTCATAAACAAATTTAAATTATTTAATTGTAGTAAAATGAGAAATTTCATAGAAAAATTTTTGCCATAGTTTTATTTTAATTTAAATCAATGAAATTCTCTAAAATGAAATGACATCATTCAATTTCACCAATAACATTTGAATTATACTAATAACAAATATTAATACGTTTGTCCTACTGCGATATTAATAATTATCAGTCTAATTTTGAAATAATTAACTGATATCACAGTACGCCAACGTATAATTCATAAAAAATATATAAAGAAATATTTCCTAACCAAAAATATAACAACATATTGACTTTACGTCGGATATTAAGTTTCGCATTGATTGGCAACAATCAATAACGACTTTACACTCGTGACTTAGGATGTTGATTAGAATGTTGACTTAGATGTTAACGAAATATTCTCTCATCCTATGAATTCACACATCGTAATATCTAGAAATTTAATACAAAAAAAAAATACCAAAGAAATATAAAGAAATGAAAAATGGCAAAAAATTTTCTAAACGAATTCCCCTCGTTCGTTAATAAATTCTCATAATTTTTTGGAAAACTCCTCAAGCAAGTGGTATTAATAAAAGCCCTCGACCTACAGCCTCGTGCTTTTATCAGTATACTTGCTTTCAAAATGTTTGGCAAAAAATTATCTCGAATTATCATCGCCCTTGGGAAATTACAACTGATGATTTTTAAAAATTATTCAAGTTGTTTCCTATCGTCCGTTCCCGTCATCGTGTAGATCAGATTAGGTGTATGTACCAAAGGTGTATACATTGAACAGCAAAACTTATAATATTCAAGTTGTGTTTCGTATGAAATCCCATACACATTTTTTTGAATTTATTCTCTTTTCTCCCTTTTGTAGTGCCATTGCGGCAAACCCCGAACAAAAAATAGCTCTTGTGTAATGTGTATAATAGGCACTACACGGATGATTAAAAAGTCGATGCAGAAGTTGTGTCGCTTAACTAATTTACGGCGCCATCTGAAAGATGGTTTATGAACCATCCAGATTTAACATTTAAATCGCAAGCAAAAAATATTAAGGCCTTTAATCGAGATAAAAACCATCCTATTGAGTACATATTAAGCGTAATTAAGCGTAATATATAAAATATTATTCTTAAGTCGCTCAAAAAAGAAACATGAAAATTGCCAAAATTTCCCATACAAAGCTGTTGAAAAATTTAACCTATTTTCGTATTTGTTTTACGGACAGAAGAAAATAAAATATTTTATATATTGTACTTAATATATAGTCAGTAATAGTTCATAAACAAATTTAAATTATTTAATTCTATATAATTTTTTTTTAATTTAATCTCCTTTCTCCCTTTTGCAGCGCCATTGCGGCAAACATAGGAAAAAAAATCGCTCCTGTCTATAAAGGCCCTACACAAATGATTAAAAAGTCGATACAGAAGTTTTGCCGCTTAACTAATTTACGCCGTCAAAATTTCCCATACAAAGTTGTGTGAAAATATTAAGCTATTTTCGTTTTTGTTTTACGGACAGAAGAAAATAAAATATTTTATATATTTTGCTTAATATATAGTCAATAATAGTTCATAAATAAATTTAAATTAATTAATTGTAGTATGAGAAATTTCATAGATAATTTTAAAAATTATTTAAGTTGTGTTTTGTATGAAATCCCATATAAATTTTTTTGAGTTTATTCTATTATGCCCCTTTTGCAGCACCATTGCGGCAAACACCGAAACAAAAAAATCGCTCAATAACATATTTGATAGTCTATATGGGCCCTACACGGATGATTAAAAAGTCGATAAAGCAGTTTTGATAGCAAACTAATTTACGCATCTGAAAGTTTGCTTATGAACCATCCACATTTAACATTTAATTCGCAATTAAAAAATATTAAGGCCTTTAATCGAGATAAAAACTATCCTATCTCTCAAGTTGGACCATTATACATACACTATACAAAATGTCATCAAGATTGGTTACGTTTTTCCGGAGTTTATCGCGGACAAACATCGTGACACGTGATTTTTATATATATAAGATGTTAGTTTTTTTTTTTTTTTTTTTTAATAAGAAGTGTTGTGTAGTAGGAATTACAAAATGTGTCACAACAACACATAGATACCTTTTAAGACTTAGGTCCCACAACAACATGCGTCTTGAGGTAGAGGTGGACGCTTTTTTTAAATCTTTGTGGATTGAAAGCACTCGAGACTATTGATTCGGGCAAAGCATTCCATGTGTAGGATGTACGCACAAAGAAATCCCTTTGCATTCTATTACTATGACAGTGAGTAATCTCGACAGTTCGACCGCCCGCACACACCGATTGACGAGTAAAACGGGGAAAAACATATGTCTGAGGCATTATGGACCTGATTTCATCCGAGTACTGCTGGTGACGATATTTATAAAAAACAACGAGATCAGCAACAGTGCGACAATGTTGCAGGGAATCAAGACCTAATGTTAAATCTCGATCACCAACAATTCGTATAGCTCGCTTTTGAACAGAGTCCAAAAGAGCCAGGATAGTAACAGATGCAGCGCCCCAAACTTGACAACAATACTTCATACAGGGACGAATATAGGACTTATAAATGTGGAGTAATTGATGCGAAGTAAAATATTTTTTACATCTATTGAGGAGGCCGAGTTTTCTTGACGCGCTCTTTGCCATGGCCATTATATGATCGTTCCAGAGTAAGTCATTGGATATTGTGACTCCCAATAAACGAATGCTTTCACATTCGCGTATTTGGTCGTCACACATATTAATTGAAATATCGTTGGGAAACTCGGTCTTTGATCTGGAAACAATCAATAGCTGTGTTTTGGTGGAATTAAAATTGATCAAATTTTTGTCACCCCAATCGGCGACTTTTTTTAGGTCCTCGTTTACATTTATGGCAGCGTCTCTCCGGACGGGATTTATTCGTTCATGCATTTTACCCTTTGAAGATAGGGGGACGAATGACTTGTGCAGTGTACTATCATCTGCAAAACTATTTATTGGGTTACTGGTGATTTGTAACAGTTCGTTGATATAAATTAAAAATAAAGTGGGAGATAAAACTGAGCCTTGGGGTACACCAGCGTTAATTAATTTTGACTCAGAAGAAAAGCCATCTATATATACCGAGATGTATCGGTTAGACAGAAAATTTTGAATCAACTTCACGACTGCGGGATGAAAACCGTACGCAACGAGCTTGTTGATCAAGTTGGCATGCCAAATTCGATCAAATGCTTTTGAGATGTCTAATGCGATCACGTACGTTTCACCACCTTTCTCAAGTATGCTATTCCAAATATGTGCCACATAGTTCAATAGATCGGTTGTTGATCTTTTGTTTCTAAAACCGTATTGGCTGTCAGATATCAAATGGTTGTCTTCCAAAAATTTGGATATGTGTGAATTAATATAGTGCTCGTATATTTTAGACATGACTGGGAGTAAGGCTATTGGTCTATAATTTGAAATATCACATTTCGTTCCTTTTTTTGGGACAGGCTGGACATTGGCCAACTTCCAGCAGGGTGGATAGATACCAGATTTATAGGATTTATAAAATATTTTGGTGAGGGTTGGTGCAAGTTCTTTTGAAAATGTTTTTAGAATAACAGGAGGAATGTTGTCCAGACCAGAAGCTTTGTTGTTGTTTAACCCCCTTAAAAGTTTTTCGACAATTTTGGGTTTGGAATGTAATTGTTTCATATTAACTCCTGAAGACTGGATTTGGGGTATTTCTTTGGGAGTTTATAAAACTGTTGAATTTGAAGCAAAGCGTTCCGTGAACAATGTAGCTTTCCTTGCAGGGTCAGTAATGATTGAGTCACCATCAATGATAGGAGGGATAGAAGATTTAGTACCACAATTTAAAGAATTAATGGCACTGTAAAAACTTTTGTCAGAAATTGACATACTCGAAAGTTTTGCCGCTTTCGCTCTGTCAATCTCTGCTTTTTCGTTTTCGATTATCTGGTTTGATATTTTATTAGCCTTTAAATATTGGGATCGATTAACAGAGTTCTTTTTATGAATCCAAATATTAAATTATCTACGTTTGTTTCTAAGAGCCAATTTGGCTGCTTTCGAAAACAAATATTTTTGTTGGGGTTTCATTATTGAAAAGGGAACGAATTTGTTTATACCGAATTGAATGGTTTCAGGAAAGTTTTGAGCAGAAACATTTACATCGTCAGTATAAAAACAATGACGATCAAAAGGGAAACCTTGAAAAAAACTTCGGAGACCATTGGTGTCCATTTTTGAAAAGTGAAATATTTTACGGGATTTGGGAACTCTAGTTTGTAGCAAATCAGTTTTGATAACTGATGTGATTAGATAATGGTAAGAATTTCCAATACTACCCTTATCGACATCGACACTCGTAATATCTGGCATAGATGTGAGATAAAGGTCTAAGAGAAAACTTTTATCACCGCCATTACGAGGAGTGAAAGTTGGGCTTTTTACAATCTGCGTCAGGTCGTGCGATGCAGCAAATATTTCTGCCTGCCTTCCATTGTTGTCGTCGGTCATTTTGGAAAATTCCAACCACGATTTGTTGTGGACGTTGAAGTCACCGGTAACGATAGCCTCACAACTTTGAAATTGTGCTCTAATTTCGTCGACAACATTAGTCAAGTCATTAAAAAAATTGGGATTATGTTTGTTTGGGGACCGGTATAGAGCTATTGTGAAAAAAGAAATTTCAGGTAGACAAACCTTTAATACTACTGTACTGTAGCCATCACCATGTACTTCATAATTTGGAAAGCGTTTATATGCAACACTCTCATGAATGTATGCACATACACCTTGATGGAGTTTAAAAGCTGATTCAAGCCTATATTTGGGATTTAGTGTTACGTCATAGGGATAGTTTTCAGAAACTTGTGTTTCTGTAAGAAAAAGAATATGCGGTTGGTCGTGCTCGAGATGATGTTGCACGGCGTCCCGGTTGGCATTCAATCCACAAATATTTTGGATGTGTATTTTAAAAAGTTTTTTATCAAATGTGATAGTCATTTGATCAAAATACAATTTGTTTTAAAAATGGGTAACTAAACAATAAATCCTATCATATAATAAAATATGACATAGGCCAATATTTCATGATAGGATGTAAGAAATAATAAATAGGCGAAAACAAAGTTTTTAAAAAATTTGAAAGGTTACTAAAATATTTATCCATATTGTTCCCACGAGTTTAGACGCAATAAAGGTCACCAACAGGCCTTCGTCTATACCTGTTAGAAGTCTATATACAACTGGGGGCGACAGGTGCCCAGAGGATTGTACTTTTGTGGTTTGACCCTGCAAGAGTCCTCTCTGGTGTGTACCCACCAGGGGGTGCTAATAAGGGAGCACCTTCCCGCGACCCGGGCGGCTAAGCCAAGGTCTCCGTTCCCGCTAGACATGACAACAGGTTTACGGTTTGCAATAGCAGGCTAGAGCCCGCTATAGCTCAGGTACCTCGGGTTCGCCAGGTCCCGTATCACGGTCTAATCAGACCAGTGATCCCTGAGGTAGAGTTTAAAATAAAAATAATTCAGAGAACTAGTAATATACTAGTTGTAATATACCATCATGAATACCAAGACCAAGAAGAACTAAATTGTCCGATATGACCTATTGACCGAAAGAATAAAAATTTTAAATTTTAGCCGACTTGGTATTGAAAACCGAGTTAGTTTTATTAAATACCTGGATAACTCAGAACACATTCATTTCTACAAGGGTGACCATGATGTATTATAATTTTTGTTGATTTTTGGGTTGGTTTTTCTTTATGATTAACTTCAACCTTTGGAAGATTCTTCATCGATCAGTATATTTCTTGTGTGAAGCTCTCCTAGAAATTACTACGGATCAGAGTGGTTAATTTGAACTGAAGTTTCTCATTTTCAATGACCTTAGGATAATCCTCAAGCCAACAAAATTGTTAAACGCTTCCACCAAGAATGAAAGCTTTGTTATAAGCCCTCTTATAAGCCCTATCACTAATTGGCATTTAGAATTCTCTAAAGTTTTACTTGGTATCATAACATTAGTTAAAACTGATTTCAGCTGTACTCCAGTGGAATTTGTCTGTAGACAATGTCTGATCACGGCGACTTTGTTCTACCTTCCTCAACAGATAATCTGATCCATTAAATTGTAATGGAAATTCCACCTTCATCTGTGGAGGTCCACACCAAAACGTTACATTTCCAATTAGCTTAGAAAATAAGTTATGTACGTAGATTGGTTCCAATTTCTGAATTATATCGAAAATTCTACTGAAATTGTAACAAAATACGTCAATTTTTGTTAAATACCGCTATGATATCATCGAGTTGCAGGAAGCATTCAGATTATGACTGACCTAATTTATTTATGGTTACACAAGGATTGTTTTTCCCCTTTGTGAAACAGAGCTTGCTTTAGAAATTAATAATGTAATCACATTTTCTCAAATTGTGTAAAATCATCAAATCATCAGTTACAAATCACATTTGTAACAGCAAAGATACATTTTGTTGATCAACTATACGATCATGATTCATGATAAATGATGGTATAGCATAAAAGATCCATAATCAACTATTTCAATTATTACAACGGAAATAAACAAGAAAATAATTTGCTGAAGAGATAAGCCTGATCGGACGAGTAAACGATGGAACGCGTCATCTGCAACTGTCCTGAACTCTCTTGGCACAGATATAACCAACTTGGTCGTAGAAGACAAACACTTCCAATACCACAAAACGTCACTTCAATTAAGCTAACTAATTTTATTAAATGTCTCAATTTGGATTACAATACAACCAGTTACGGCACTGACGAAGACTGACCAATAAAACAACCAGGGTATAAGTACAATAGACCTCCAGGTAGCAGTGCTACTTCAACTGTAAGTCTTGAGTCCCTGCAATAAAAAAGAAGTGAAATAAATGTTTTTGTAAACTCAATGCATACGACTTATTAATTAATTAATTACTTATTAATTGTCTCACTATAATTATGTTTTTTTACTTGCAAGTTTATCGTTCTATAATAGCCGAAACGATTTTAATCAATCTTTACTCTTAATAGTTGGCAAAATTTTGTGTTAATAGAAATTGTTCGAAAACATTATGAAAAATTATGATTTTTAGTCGGACTGAAAATCTTTAAAATTAAATATCTCGAGAACACGAAAAAATCCTCTTTGTGAATTTGACATATTTTAGAGTAAGGGTGGAACATTTAAAAAAATATTAAAATATTATTTTAATTTTAAAATTAATTACAAAAACGTTTAATTAATTTTTTTTTAAAGATTAACTAATCACATATCAAACAAAAAAAAATTTTGGTGAAATCTGTATAGCCTAAGATTGCCTCGGATTTGCAAAATTTTCAATTTTCATGTATGTTGGGGTGCTTCCTATGCTCAAACTACTATAAAAAAAGCTGTATATTTTATTTTATCCATACTACTTACATGCCATGTTTCAGGAAAATCAAAAATGGCCAGCTTTTCACAACACGGTCACGTAGTGTCACGTATAGAACACGCATTTTTTCATTGTCAATCATTGATAATTTTTGAGTACTCCAACCGAATTTCTCAAATTTTGTAGCAACAACCGATAAGATCGAATTGGGTCTATAGTTTGCTGGATTAGTTTTACTGTCCTTCTTTGAAACTGGTTATACACCGGCCATTTTCCATATTTCAGGAAAAATTCTTTTCTTGTATGACAAATACAAGATTATTGTGAAAACTGGTGCTAATTCCTTAGCAAATGTGTTAAGAATAATTGGAAGAATACAATCTGCCCCAGAAGCTTCATTAATTTTTATTTGTAAGAGCATTGTTAATGATAGTTATGCGAAAAATAATCTGCGAATAAATAATTACCGAGAAGGTAAGCATTTTCTTTTGGGTCTACAATAGGTACATTTCTTTTAATAAGACGAGGTAGATAGGGTTTACAAAAATTAACCTGCATCGTCCCTTTAAGATCCTCGAAGACCCGGCAACCCGCAGCTTTATTGTCCCAACACGATGAAGTTTTGCTTTAAATCGTTTAGGGAATTGAATATTTAATTTGTGGAAATCAAATTATGATCCGATTCACCTCCATATTGTACCAAGCATTAATTATTTGTCAAAATCAAATCAAGTAAGTGTCTATATTGTCAGATAATCGGTCGCATTGTAATTATTAATATTTTGTTGACTTCAGTTTATGAATATTTTTGGTTTTAATTTTAGTTATCCGCAACACAAGCTTATCCAAAATCAAGTCATTATCTTAGGTTTTCACTAATTCATTTTAGACTTGAGGTCTTCGTAGCTATCTGTAAAACTATTCATTATAATAAAATATTTATGGATATTTTCTCTCTTGATAATAGTTTCAAAAGTTGACTGTACAACAACACATGACCGGAACGTTTTAATAATATCAATAATTTCATTAATTTATATCTCCAATCTCCTCATATTACCAAATTTACAATCCCATTCAAATCGGTAATAAAATGCGACCAAGCATCGTTTATTCATATCTATTTACAATATATCAACTTAAATCGTGTTCCGATTAAATTTCTATTACGATAAAGATATTAAAACAAGAAATTTTAATACCAACAATAACAATAAACAACAATGTAACTGCCTTCGAACATCATCATTATATTTGTAATCACAATAAAACTTTTGTTCTTAAATTCAATTTGAATAAATATATGTATAAGATCTTTAAAATCTTAAGAAAGATCAGATTCAAAGAAAACAACAGTTTTATGGAAACATTTTTCTTATGGTATTTTAATTAAGTTGAATAATAAAATTATTAAGAAAAGAGATTTTATGTTAGTTATATTCGTATATGAACATAAATTATCATGATTGAATGTCTGTCATAAGCCATAAAGTATAAACTATAATCAGCTATCAAAGTTTTGATCTATGGACAAACAAAAAGATATACGACCTAATTGTATGAAAATCATTAATTATTTTTTGTTTTTTATTATAAAAATCGTAATTTTGATTAAATTTTATTGATTGATTTAAATTGAATTATTTATTTTATTAGTTTTTTCATAAAAGCAAATTTCTTGATTATTGTATAAACTAAGAGGTGCTTTTTTTTATTATATGAAAATACACATTTAGATTTTTATATAAAATTTAATAGTTGTGATTTATTGTCCGAGGGGAATGATGTTAGAATGTATTACCGTTTTAACATTAAAAGGTTTCGTTCATTAAATTTAAGTAGAACGGAATGATACTTTAGATAAACAGAAAAAATTTCAACTGATGACGAACATGAAAAAAACGTCGGTCTAGTGCGAATAAAATTCGTTCGTCAACGGCTACATGGACGTAATATAGTCCTTAGCTATCTGCTACAAAGACAAATATTTCAAATATTTGAGAAAAAAATGTTTATTGATATTAATAGGTCAACGTTCCATAAGTTCAAACAATCTTGTTAATTATCTGATAACCAATCAATCAATCTTACACGCGATTTTAATTTTTCAACATTCTCCATTTTCTGTTACAATTCCCATTAATTAATTCTTTTCCTTTCCTTTTCTCATTAAAAGATAAAGTTTTCGACTTTTAAAGCTGTTAATTTAAATTGTATGTATCTCAAAGATTATTAATTTATAAAATATGTATATTCATAAACTAATTGACAAAGAATACCGAACTGTAATCAGTGCAGTATTTAGTTGCATAAATTATTATTCAAATGGTAGATTTCACATCTACTAGTTTCTATGCAAATTTTACTGAAGCAACTGCATGAGACATAAAAGAAAAAGAAAATTGAAAATAAATTTATGTATTTAAAAGTTTTAATTTAATGTGGTTGGTTATTTAATTATACAGTAAATATTCACCCTATTAAGTGTAATTATTCTGTTATTTTAAGTTTAATATGCAGCAGAGAATTAAATTATAGATAATATAGACAGAAAATTGAAAAGAGTTGTGACTGTTAAGAAAATAATTAATATTCCAATGCTTGAATGCTTTGTATATCTGATAGTTGAAAATAATACAGAATTAACATCAACTAGAAAACGTGGCAGACAACACAAATAGGTTTTCATGAGAGCTTAAGAGAATTTATTAATTTGTGCAATATTTACACAAATAAGTGCCGGATAAAAATTTCTTAGGATATTGGGTTTTACATATGGAGGTTTTTAGTACATATGTATGTGAAAATAATGTGTTTATTTTCAAACCGTGTTTGATTGTCCAAACAAGAACTCCGTTCGTCAAAACTCCTATAATTTAGATTATGTAAGGCGTGAGCTATTGTCATATTTTCTTCACTTGTGACGCCTCATAAGTCATAGCTTTATTCGACAATCGAGCTGTATATGTTATGGGGGTAAGAGTAAAGAATGGTTTCATTTAGTGGGGATGTAACATTTTGAGTATACCGGGATATGCCGCACTCAGTTAGAAACACTTTCATATTTTTTACACTTTCATCTTTTCATATTTATCAGCAGCTCAATTATGACCAATTTCCAAATAAGAAGTGAGTTTTCTATATCTCCTAGTGTCCTTCTTATTCCAAACTTGAGAGTTTACATGCATTTATTTTCTTAGTAGAATTAAATCAGATTAAACCATGTTCAATATATCTGGCAGGCAGTATCGTCAACGAAGCGAATTATTGGTCTACCTATGAATCTAGGTTAACATAATGAGTTAACCTAAATACAAAATAGTGCTGGACCTTATATTAAACCCTGAGGCACACCAGTCTGCAGCGAGCATTCGTTACACAATTATTAATTGTTGTAAACTATTTTCGGCTCAGATATAATATGACAATGTTTCTATAAGTATCGTATGGCCTACTCTATAGTGTCAAAGCCGTTATTATGTCAAGATAAAGAGACCAGTGAGTGTTGTACCATTGCTTAAGTGCTGGAAGATACTAAATAGAAAATCAAGAATCGCGTCTTCAGTACCAAGTCTTTTACGGGATTCAAACTGCAAATCGCTTATGAAGCCCGTATATTTTAAAAAGTTTAATGTTCTCTCTTTGACTATTTTTCCAGTAAATTTAATAATTTTTCCTTCCGTCGTTTCCACAGATTTATAAAATGGAACTACGATTGTGATTGCGATTGCACGTTTCATTTGAGATGGAACTGCCACACTAGATGACCTCCAATTGCAGATAAAAGTGGGCATGAAAAACCAATTTTTTCTTTCAAGAATTTTAATGTGTAGCTGTAATCAACAAGATTTGCAACTGGTTGTGACGCAAAGTATTCATTGAATAATTTTTTAATAAACAATATTCCGTTTATTTTGGAATAAACAAAATCAACTTCTTGATTTGTATGCATTGCAAATCCAAGACGGAACAAAAAAAATTAATTCAAATTAAATCAAAATGTTTTTTTTTTCACAAAAATGTTTTTGTTTTTTTTTAATTTCGAAATATTTGAAAACTAAACAAGTTCTGTCAAAGGTGGAACTGGACTCTTTAAGTTGCAATTTTTTGCAAAGTTAATCCCGAAAGTTAAAACTTAACTGAGAATCGTAATCAAATCGTTACATACAACGACTTGGTAACCAAAACTAAATTCTGTTCAGCTCTCTCATTGTGGTATATATTTATTTCATTTCAGTAAAAAAATTAATCCAACTCATAGCACAAGGAACTTCAAAATTAAATCAATTACCATTTTAATATTGCGAATTCCTGCAAGTTCAAATTAAATGACACAATCTATGCATATTGCAAGTTCTGAGCACGAATAATCTACTTCATCTGGGAGATAACATGCTCTTTACCGAGGTGAATATACTGTTTTTTGCACGACCACATTCTAATTATGATATTTAAAACTAAATCTAATCATTTAAAGAGAACGAAAATTATAATTTTTAATGTTCATCATAGCAAGCGGTTTTTATAAAAATTTGTTTGAATTTATCGCAAAAACCTTCTATTTCCATGAAAACCACAATTGTTGTCATGATTTGTTATTTTTTATTAACTAGGGAGTAAAAGATACAATCCATTACCGCAAATAAGGGAGCGAAATTGAACTTTATATACAACTCGTGCAAAAAATACGTAATTCTACAATGTGATTTCAAATCTTTTTATTTCCCTTGTTTAATTTCTGTCAGTTTCAAATAAAATATCGATTTAAGTAGCATAAACTGTTATTCTAGATTCCTCAGTAGTCTGAAATCGCATCCGAGTGGAAATGATGCCGGAAGGCTAGAGGAAACATGGCTATTTGTTGAATAATAAGCGATATAGAGGAACAATTTTCACCACAAATAATGGTTGAAGACGAAGTTAAGGACATTGGATAATCAATTTCTTTAAGTTCTGCTTCAAAAACCATGTTGTCTATTTCATTTTGTAAAATTAATTGCGTTCTCTTTGGCAGTCTTCTAAGCTTGGCAGCCAACAAATTTCCATACAACGCAGGTGTATCTTGTAAACTCTTCGCTTGTTGCAATTTGTTGGCAAGACTAGTCAAGACTTCACTTGCTTCAAATGTTTTGTAACATTTGCTTCAGTTTGACAATGTTCTCCTTCTGCTCTTTTACAGTAGAAGATCAAAGATTTTATTCCCATTTTCTGTATACGGAATGGACTAGGTACTTGATAAAACATTTTCTCGATCCATAATTTGTATATTTTGGTACTGAAACTGTTCAACCTCTAAAATTTCGTCGTGTGGGGTTCCTTTAAAAATTGATTAAGTTAATTGCTTAAAACATATTGGTCTTTTAATAACAAAATAAATATTTAAGCGTACTATACACATATTCCTCTTTTCAGCTACCACAATCAGAGAAAAGATGGAGAAAAGTAGAACATGAATTTAATCAGCGATAAAACTTTTCTTATTGTGTGGGTGCCATCGACATCAAACATGTTTTCTTCTTCAAACGCCATTTGAAATTGAATCTACGTTTTATAATTACAAAAAATCACTCAGAATAGTACTTTTGGTAGTAGTTGATGCCGACTTTTGTTTTATATTTCTTGACTCTAGAGCTCAAGAACGAATGAACGACTCTAGAGCTTTTGCAAGCACATCACACCAAACGAACCACTGCCAGAACGCAAAAAGAGGGTTCCATATGTAATGGTTAGTGATTATGCATTCCCTTTTACTACCCCAATTTCGAAACCATATTCTGGACATCATGCGCTAGGCGAAAGGGTTATCCCCTGGGTCGAGCTCAATGAATTGTAGGAAATGCTTTTTGTATTTTAGCATCTGTTTTCCGTATTTTTAGAGCACCAACCAGAAACAACTGCATTGACTTGCACATGACTTCATATTTTTTTACGACGAAGTAAAACATCCAGGCAAATATATATTTCAAATGGAGGTTTGGAGTATGAAGTAGATAGAAAATTCAAAACAAGAACATGTGGTAAAAATATCGACGTACACATAATTAACAGCTCTGTGTAAAATACCACGAAAGACATCCCAACAAGTAAAAACTGTCAAAAAGAGTGTGCAGAGTTCTTCAAAACAAACGACGTAGTTGAATGGCAAGACTATATTAACTGATAGAGTTAATTGTGACAGTTTTTTCATTGTAAGACTATTATGTGTTATAACCGTTCCAACGGTTATGCCGAGATCAATATATAAAAAAAATAAATAACCATGTGGTCTCTGGCCTAGGAAAAATCTCTAAGAATATATTGAATTTCATTCGCTTGTTTTATTCCACTTATGAATTTTAATTTTGTGCCACTTATTTACTTAAGATCATTGGCCAAATCTATTACTATGTATGGAAACACAATAATCGAAACCATATATCAGTACAATTCAGTTAATTTTCTTTTCTCTATATTGCACAAAACCATATGGAAATTTCATTGTAAAAAATTTTCGTTATATTTAACCAAAATGAAAAAACTATCACCAAATAAGTGTTTTTTTCTTTGTCAAACTATGATTTTTTCTTTATTAATTTAACCACTGGTTATTCATAAAAAAAAACAGTATTTTACATATAATTAAACAGTAGCATTGTAAATGATTTGGTAGTATATAAATGATTTGATATATTTCACAAATAAATTGAAATAAAATCGCCAATTTCTTCTTAACTAATAGTTTTTATTTACTTTATACGTACCTCGAAATCTATGCTTTCATCGACAATAATATATATCAAATCTAAATTTTAGAGTACATTGCAATATGGTTATATACAAAAAGTTATCCTTATAGTACATTATGATGCTAGGACTTAAAGCTAAAGATTTTGGATGGATGTGGAGTTTGCGAATCGAGGCGCTAGCCGAGATTTGCACCCACATTAAGTCCAAAATAGCTTACGTCCGTGCATCATATACTATTTTGTATTCGCCGCAAGCAAAATATTGTAAGAAAAGTTGTTTATTCTAAATTAAAATTATAAATTTTCATAAATTTTAAAATCAAAATATGTGGAACAAGTAACCTTTGAAAAAATATTTATTATTTTTTCCAAATTCTATGACAACAAATGATAACAACTATTTTAATTGGATAATGAAATTTTGAATTTGCGGGTTGCTTTGATAAAAAAATTTATTTTTCATAGAATTTAAACAAATACAAATGCTTTTTACTTTTTTGGACGTAGCTATGACGACAAAATAAATAGCTGTGATACTTTAAAGCCGCAAATCACAGTAATAAAGTAACACTTTAATATATAGGCGAATAAAAAAAATATTATACCTTCATAAATACAAAATATAAAACAATAAACATATAAAAAATTTCACTGATGATAGATATATATATCTGAAACCGGTCTGATTTTTATATTTTATAAAAGTTGTTAGAAAAATAAAACATTTTTATTAAATCAACAAATTTAATAATTATTTAATTAATAACCAACTTGGAGACCAATTCCATAATATATATTTTTTACATTTATGTAAATTATATATTTAGCCATGTCTAAACATATATGTTCAATTACTTTTAAATGCTATGACAAATGTAAAACCTAATTAAAAAATATTAAATAACTATAAAAGGTGAAAAAGGGGGTGGATGTCTTAAAAATTATAAAAATTTTAAATTGATGAATGGACCAATTACAAAATGAGATTAAACATTCTGGATTTAATATTTCCTTCTTTTGAGTTCATCAAAATATCTGGGTTTTTTTGATTTTGTTCTTCAATAAAGAATGACTCATATGCTTCCAGATATTTTGGATTATTCACTTCTTTAATGAGTTTCAAATTTTTTGGATCCGTCGAATGGTTATTTTCAAGCATGTGAGCTGTGACACTGGAGTTTTCTGGACGTTTATGTTTAATATCAGCTAGATGTTCCTTTAGTCGTTGTCCAATCATTCTTTGTGATAATCCTACATAAAATTGATCATAGTCATTGCAATTAATTATATAAACACCCAGGTTTCTCAATCGGGCTGGTTTTGATTTTGGAGGCAGCAATAAGATCTTTTAGTTTATTCTGGCTATTGTTTACAATGGTGACATTGGATTTTTTGAAAATTCTCTGCAATTTGTTGTTGATTACTTTATTGTACGGTAATGTGATCCTAAATGATTTTTAATTGGATTCTGGAATAAGCTTTGTGGTGTTTTGTATCCGACTTTTCCGACGTTTTTTGTTGTAAATATTGTTAACAAACTCGTTGCTATAACCGTTTCTTCTTGTGATATTCTTGATGTTATTCAATTCTTTAATATGGCTTTCTTTGATAGTGGAATGGTGAAAATTCAATGGATCATTGAATTAAAAGCTGCTGCTTTGTGCTGTTAGTTGTGGTAAGAATCTTTTGGAATGTATTGTGGGTTGTTGGTTGATTTTCAGAAGATTTCCAATTCAATTTTGTTGTTGACTCTTATAGGTTCAAAAAAGAAATTTTGTTATTCAATTCTGGTTTGTGGGTGAATTTGATTCTGGAGTATTGATTGTTCAACACATTTAAAATCATTTCTAATATATCGAGCTTAATCACTGCTAAAACATCATCCACGTAACGGTACGAAACTTACTTTAAGGATAACTTTTTGTATATAACCATATTGGAATGTACTCTAAAATTTAGTTTCGATATATACTACTACCGATGAAAGCATAGCTTTCGAAATACGTATAAAGTAAATAAAAACTACTAGTTAACAAGAAGTTGGCGATTTGATTTTAATTTATTAGTGAAATTTATTATAATACTTGTAAAGTTTGAACAAACAAAATTATTAAAATGTTTGATTTGGTTTAATGTTTTACTATTACTCTATGGTTTTACTATAAAAAAGCAAATAAGTAATCTAATTTTATTTAATGATTTCTGTCAAAAAGAAAATCACTAATCTAATTTTATTTATTGATTTCTATCCAAAAAAGCAAATCACTAATTTAATTTTGTTTAGTGAGTTCTATCAAAAAGCAAATCACCTATTTAATTTTTAATCTTTTTATCCCAAATAAAAAAACTGAATCGCCCTTATATAAAATAAAACAATGTTTATATCCAGAGTATATAAAAAAAAAGAAAAAGAAAAGTAAATACACATCCAAATACTGTCTATTCATTATATTACATTCGTTACTTTTTCAGGAACAACTAGCCTTTTCACATGACCTCGCGGTATGGTATTGAAAATATAACATGCATCATTATTTTAATATTGAAAAACATCTCGCGCTTTAAAAAAACTAGGTGTCAGTCTGTAATGACATCATACACAAAAAAAAATAAACGAAACAACACTATCGTTAATTAAACAAAATGTATTGTAAATAAAAAAATGAAACAAATAAATCGATTCTTTTTTGTTTATATTGATTTGATTTTTTTTAAACTAAACAATGATGTCATCGTATGGACCTTGATTGATGAAAAAAAAGAACTCAGAGAAGAAAAGAAGTAGTGCATTTATTGCTCTTTATGTTTTATTTGAATGATTGATTTTTTACCTTATTTTGCAAAACGAATATGAACATGCCCAAAATTTGGACAACATATGTAGTGTATGAAATAAGTTTACCTCTGAACTCAAAGATGCATTTTTGTTTTTGGTGGCTTTGATGAATCGGTTGATGGCATCAAATACAAACCAAGTAGGAATATAAACATCTCTGGTCCCAGAACCGGTAGTGTGAGAAGATCGAGCCTTTTTTGGTCAAAGTCTTGTAAGTGGCGATTGAGCATGAGTGATTTTTTTCGTAATGTTTCAATTGTTATCTTTTCATTTATATCCTTTGCAGTACTTTGCCAACCATCATACTTTTAGTTTCGAGTTTTATGTCTGGAATGTTTTGCATCCCAAAGTACTGGTAATGATTGATACATTTGTCAATTGTGTCCATTAAAGTATATTCACCAAAAATAAATAATCCAAATTATTAATGTGATGAATGAAAAATTCTGAAATATTAATATTAAAATAAACTTAAGATACTTTGCATAATTAAATTATCATAATTTCAAAATTTAAAGGGTCATTCTTTTGAAAGTGTATTTCGAATCACCTGTTTTATATGAAAGGGCTTTATTGCAGTTTTTCTAAAAAATGTATTTTCAAATTTTACACCCCAACATTGTTTGTGTAATTTTAAATAATGGCGTTTTCTATATGTTTTCTTTCCTTGATTATGTCCGAACCTAATTAATCGAGAATTTTAAAACTATTTCGCTTGATAGAAAAATTAGTAAGTTTTGAATGAAAAATATAGTAAAGTGTCAAATACTAAGAATTATATTTATTAAGGCGGTGGATGAAGGGGTTAAAACACCATTTGAAACCCGGTCCAGTGGGGTGTCAATTGAAAGAGTACCAACATTCAGAAACATCACAATTTTTTTAGAATTTTGCGATACACAGTTTTTGAATTATTATGAAAAGAGTCCAATTTTTAGTATTAACCCCTCCCACCCCTATATTTCATCGTTGATTAACAGAATTTTTTTATCCAATGTAAACCATTTTGTGTAATTAAGTCGTTCCTTAGCTACCATAAATAGCTATGCATAACATTTAACCTAAAGTAATATTTTTATATCATTTTGATCAATTTAGATGAGATTGATATGTACTATTGGTATTTACGATAAACCATTTATTTTTTATGTGTCTATAGTCTTGCAATATAAACACTTTAAAACACAACTTCATATCAATTATTTTGATATTGTGTTCTTTACATTCACGACACCCTTGACGAGCGAATTTTATTCACACTTGTCTGACTTTTTTTCTCTTATGTATGATCAAGTTTTAGGTTCATATAGCATGCATTTCCATTTCAAATTGCCCAGAAATTTCTAAAACTACTTTTTTTCATCAATATCAATAACATATCAAATTTTCAGCAATAAAAATCGTAAGAAACATACGGAAGAAAATACATAACAAAGAAGGAAGTGCGTCGCATGATAAAGGAATATGCCGCTATATGGATTATTGGCACCCACATTTTATTTTTGTTTCTGCAGATTGTTAAAACAAATTTGCTGTTCTCCTTTATTTTATTTTTATTTTTTCGATCCTATTATGAAATATTGGCCTATGTCATATTTTATAATATATGATAGGATTTATTGTTTAGTTATTCCTTCAATAAAAAAAATTTAAAAAACAAAAAAAAAACAAATTTGCGTCCATCAACACCATAGAATATCCCATTTTGTTGTGGGACCTTCGTCTTATCACGTTTGTACATTAAAATTTTTAGAGTTTTTGGTTTTGGAATATTTGTCATTAACATAAACCACGACCAACTGTATTTAATCAGTAAGGCTTCTTTTAATATATATTGAACACAAAATAAAATTAAGTAGATAGGGGTGTCTTTCCACGTATCCAAAAATGCAACTCAGAAATAAATTATGACTTATAAGCTATAGAAAAAAATAAAGCTAGGGTAATAAAAAATTAAAAAGTAAGTGTTTTGAGTAAAATGGCATTTTTTGTACGAATTTCTATGGGAAGTTAAATGCGTTTAAATGCGTTAAACAACAAGAATATAATTAATATTAAATTGTTTGTTCAACACAAAACAAATAATATGTATAAAAGAGTTGGTTTGTTTGCTGTCACAAACAACAATGATCAGAATAATAAACAAAATAACGATATGTTGATGATTACTTATAGCCTTAAGGATTGACAACATGAAATTAAAGTAAAATCCTCCCCACCTTTTTTTGTTGTTTATGCCCTGTTTGAAAATTGACAAGCGACATGATTTTGCTTTGTACTGTTCATACAAAATAAATATGAAATGACAGTAAAAATGGGGTTGAAATTGAGTTTACTTTTCAATAAGAAGATTTTTTTTATTAAGATTGGCATGTTTGTTCATGTCATTGTTGATTTCTGTATAGAAAGATGTTTTAATTTTAAATTTGATTTTATTTGAATTCATTTTACTGCAAGAGTCTACTATTATTACAATTTAAATGTCCAACTATTTATTTCTGACTACTTAATATATCTACCGCACTGGGATGTGCTTAAGCACGATTTTGTTTATAACAAATATACCATTGAAGAAATTGATGTCTGAAAACTTTTCGGATTCTGTTTTGATATCGGGGTGTGACAACTACGCGTACTCCTGTTCCTCCCATTGAAATTTGCATGCGTTAACGTGATATTCAAATCGGTCGATCGAATTAACATACTACAAAAGTAGCCAAAAGATATCACTAACCATCGTGATGAGCTTTAGGTGAGGTGAGCTTAAATATTTTAGGTATGAAGTGTAAAATCGTTATTATATAATTCAATGATAACATTTACTACTTAGTTATACATTTACAGAAAACACCATACATAAATAATACAAAATAAAATGTAGATCCAAATATAACGGTAAAACCTTAACAAATTCAAGTCGCCACGTTCGAAAAAGATGGGATAGTTTGGCGAAAGCATGTTTGAATCAATAAACGTTTTTGGATCGTTTCTTTTGTTTTTAAGATCGTTCGTTTTTATTGATTAATTTTAAAATCCATAAACGTGAACATTAAACTAAATTTCAATAATCTTACAACAAAAATCACATCGAATATACCCATTTAAAATATTTGGCTAAAAAGATTCCCATACACTCTTTCAATCCAATTGCATCAAATATCATGCCTACCTACATGCTTGTTCCTAAATAAAACAAATTTACGATGTAATAACACTAAAACTAAAAGAAATGTGATCTCGATACTGATTATCTATCACGATAAACAAAATCATTTCAAATTAATATTCATACATTAAAATTAATTCAAACCATTAAAATAATAATAATAAAAAACGATATAAAACATAAAAGTAAATGTTATAATAAATAATCATAAAATAATAATAATATTGAAAAATATTTTATTTCGCATATATAATTATTATTTTTATATATAATTGAGCATAGGAATATAAGTTATTATGGTTATACGAGAGGATATTGATAAGTACTATAGGATTACAGAATTTTTCTAACTTTATTATAAAGTGCATGCTATTATATTTTCGGAATTTAAGTAACGAAATACTTAATAGTTTTCCATGATTAAACAAATTACAGTTTTATTGTAATGTTATAAATTTTTATGCTCATTTTTGTTAAAATTAATAATTTTGAGTTTGAATTATGAGTTTGTAAATGTTTCGTTTTATGACTTTATTCCACATGCAAACTCGAGTATGTTGTACTCTATGATACGCATATCCATTGTTTTTCTAGAGATAGATTGTTGAAGTAGGTAACGCGATTATAGAAATAAAAATTAATATTTTATGTTCGTGATTGTTTTTATACAAAATAATTATATGGGTTTAATGCAATTTGTTTACTGATTGAAAAAGCAATTCTGACAACGCTCGAATATTGGCGGACCTTGCCAGCAACACTAAAAATAGAGGATGGTTTTACCAATAAAAATTATATAGTCCATTATCAACCATAACTAGAGTGACCATTTTTTTCTTAGGGAAATCAGTACAAAATGGAATTAAAATACTAAGGAATATCCCTTGTATAGGTCGAAAGGTAAATGTGTTAAGCGAAGAAGAGAAATATGTTTATCCACGACTACTAAAGAATATATGCTTTCCATGCGTATGTCTTCCATTGCAATTGTATTCATTCCACAACTAGTGAATTTGATTAAAACTCTTTAACAGCTCTATAGTTTATTAAATATTCCCCTAACAAATTAAACAACAAACTGGTTTTGTTTTTCGCTACCTTTGATGTATTTATTTCAATCTGGCGTTACAAATTTTTGCATGAAAACAGGAAATTAAACGAAATATTTTACAGTCGTGCATCTTGTATTAGCTTAGGATGATGGCAATTCTTCACTCGGATGATTCCCTCCACTCGCTACGCTCGTTTCGGAAAACTTCATCCTCGTGAAGAATTGCCTTCATTCTAAGCTCATAAAAGAATCTACTATTTCGTTATTTTTTTAATAGTTTAAGGAAGTTAAGTGAAACTAGAAGGCCATTATGGCTATAGTTGCACATCGGCATCATTTAAAGTAAAAAATTAAAGTTGGGTCTAGAAATTCATTTTGTTTGTTAAATTCATTATATAATTATTACTAACAACAGTTAATTTTCAACAAACTATATAGAGCTATATAGTGCCACTATATAGTGCCAAACCGATATTAAATCCCTAAATTCATGAAAAATTCTTAGCAGCATTTGGATGGTCGAAAAAATTTAGGGTAATTGTAAGTAAATTAAGAAAAATCAATTCAACTCGGTTCCGGAAAAGGGGTGCAGGTAGCTAAATATACGTTTTAAGGTTGGTTTCTTACTATTTGTGACTGAAATATGCATCTTATCGAAGAAAAAATTAATTTTAATTTGCATTTGTTTGGCCTTTTTAGGGTTCCGTTTTTTATACGGAACACTATTGGTGAGCGTACAACATGTTTTTCACATTATTTCGATTATCTCGTGAACCATTAACCCGAACTTAAAATTTGAGGTGCTTATAAAACTAACCTATCCACACAAGATGGCGGGTTAAAAAATAAATAAAGTTGTGTTCGTTTGTTTTAAAGAGGTACGATGTAAAGCCTTTGAAAACATGCATTTTTTCAAAGAACTTTTTTTAATAAAAATCGATGTGTTATAGGAATTACACTATGTGTCACAACAACACATAGATACCTTTTAAGACCTAGGTTCCCTTTTAAGACCTAGGTTCCAATTTAGTCACGAGAACCTAAAGTGTTGACACACGCTTTTTCTAAACTTTCGTGGATTGAACGTCCCCCAGACTATTGATTCGTGCAAAGTATTTCATTTATGCAATACACGGACAAAAAAATCCCACTGCATTCTGTCACTATAACAGTGAGTAATCGCAACATTTTGACTGTTTGCACAAACCGATTGTCGAGTAAAACGGGGAAGATGAATATGTAGAGGCATATTGGATCTGATTTCGTTCGAGCACTTCTGGTGACGGCATTTATAAAAAACAACGAGATCAGCAACAGTACGACGGTGTTGTAGGGAATCAAACTTTGATGTTAAATTTCGATCATCCACAATTCGCATAGTACGCTCTTGTACAGAGTCAGAAAGAACCAGGATGGAAACAGGTGCAGCGCTCCAAACTTAACAATAATACTCCATACAAGAACGAATATTGAACTTATAAATGTGGAGTAATTGATACGGAGTAAAATATTTTTACATCTATTGAGGAGGCCGAGTTTTTTTAGGACTGTGGGGTGAAATCCTACGCTTCGAGGTATTTAACTCTCTTAAGTTTTTTTCAACAATTTTGGTTTTGAAATCAAGGTCTTTCATACTAACTCCTGACGACTGGATTTTGCGTATTTCTATAGGTGTTTCCAAAATCAAGTTCAAAGCAAAGGGTTCCACGAACATTCTGGCTTTTTTTGCTTTGTCAGTGACGATTAAACCTCCGTCAATAATACGAGAAATAGAAGATTTGGAACCAGACTTTAAAGGATTAATGGCACTGTAAAAACTTCGTTTCTAAGGGCCAATCTGTCTGCCTTGGAAAACATATATTTTTGTTGGGGTTTCATTATTGTGAATGGAACGAATTTATTGATACTAAAACATTTTGGTCAAATAAAATTTTTACTATATTATTATTATATTATTTTCTTATTTTGTATTTATTTTCACTCAGATAATATACCAACCTACCCAGGAAATCGGGAAAGTTGGTATATTATCTGAGTGAAATAAATACAAAACATTCCTGGCAAAAGTAGTGAATTGTTTATGACAAATGATCTATCGTTGCTACAAGTAAAAGTATCAGAACCTTAGGTGGGTCAGATTATAATTTGATTTCCACGCATTTAAATTTACAAGTTCTTAAGTAGTTTAAAACTAATCTTGGTCTTGTTTGGGATTATAAAACTGCAGATTTCCAGGGACTTAGAATATCTTTAATTCAAACATTCCTGCTTCTAATTTTTTAGCAATAATACACCATAGGTATGCGCAATTGTTTATTCCAATTGATCGTTCCGAAGGGTTCTAGGTCTATGGGTTTCTAGTAAATACAAAGAAACAATAAATTTAAAAAATGCTTTTCGAAAGTATAACCAAAATAAAACTGATGAAAACAGAATAGAAAAATAGTATATTAAGAAACTAGTTTCAGAATCGACGATTTTATCGCACGCAATCTGTTTAGAAAACGAACCGGGCAGCGGGGAGTTTTCTAAAGGATAAGTGCGATAAAACGTCTTATGAAACGAATTTGAAAAAAGCTTCTAAATTTGCTGAGCACCCTACTGGATCGCGTAACTTCTTTAAAGCCGCTAAGACTATCCAAGGCAATTTCTGTAAATCTTCTCTTCCTCCTCTTATTGATAGAGATATACCTATTATTGACCCAAAAAAAAGCTAATTTGCTAGGACATATTTTTTCTATAAATTCTACCTTAGTCGAACCCAATTTCCAACCTAGACCTATTCCTAAAGCATCGCTCAAAATGAAGCGAATAATTTTTCGTAAAAATATTATTCGAAAAATGCTTTTACAAATTAATACCAACAAGGCATCTGGGCCTGATCATATTCCTCCAATTATACTTAAAACGTTTGCTAGGGAGCTAGCACCTATCCTCACTAAAATATTTTACTTGTCTTATAAGAAAGGGATTTTTCCTGAAATATGGAAAATTGCTAGTGTACAGCCAGATGCAAAAAAGGGTAGTAAAACTGACCAATCCAATTACAGACCCATTTCAATTTTGTCAGTAGTGTCTAAAGTTTTTGAGAAATATATAAATTTTAATTTAATGAGCTTCTTAGCGTCTTCCGAATTTTTTAATGAAAGACAATACGGCTTCCGAAAAGGAAGAGCAAAGGGAGATTTGCTTTCGTTTGTTACTTATCTTTGGAACAAATCCCTTGAAAACTTTGGTGAGACTTTCGGTGATGCTCTTGATATTTCCAAAGCATTTGACAAAGTTTGGCACAAAAATCTTATATGCAAGTTGAGATGTTATGGTTTAGATGAGCCACTAATTTCCTGGATACAAAGCTTTATATCTGAGCGAAAATTTCGAGTCAATGTTGACAGTATTTCATCGGATGTATTTTCGACTAATGCAGGAGTTCCTCAAGGTTCCGCTTTGTCCTCAACTCTTTTTCTTATCCATATTAATGACTTGTTGGTTTCAACAATTAATCCTATCCATGGTTTTGCTGATGATAGCACTCTTCATGCACCTCATGTTGCACCTAGATCGTACTCACCTTTAGCGCTTAATAACTGTAGATAAAATTTGATAGATTCATTAAACGTTGATCTTAAAACTATCTTTGATTGGGGTGTTACTAACAGTGTTGAACTCAATACGTCCAAAACACGAGTTTGCCATTTTTCAAGATTATCAACACCTAACCCTTTTCCATTGAAGTTTGATTCCAACGTTTTGATAGAGAAAGAGTCTTTGAAACTTCTAGGAGTTGAGGTTGAAAATAATATGAAATGGAATTCTCATATTTTTAGCCTAGCGAAGAGCGCTGTTCAAAAATTGGGGTTTTTAGGACGATGTCGTAAGTTTTTCAGTAGCGAACAGCTTCTTTTAATATACAAATCTTTTATACGTCCCTGCATGGAATATTGTTCTCACATATGGGGTGGAGCATACTTATGTAGTCTGAAGTGTCTTGATTCTGCACAGCGAAGAGCAGTCATATTAATTTTTTAACTCAAATCTTACTAATGACCTTGATTCCTTGCAGCATAGAAGAAATGTTGCAGATTTGACGATTTTCTACAAATATATCATGGATGAACGGGTTTCTGAAGAGATCAAATCGATTTCACCTAAGTCTGCAAACCTACCGCGTCATACCAGAGCATCGGTAGCGGTCCATCCTTTTACGGTTCAAATAATTAGATGTAGAACTGTAGCCTTCCAGTGCGACTTTTTCAACAGAGTCTCTCATCTCTGGAATTCATTACCTTCGTGGGTATTCCCTGATAACTTTAACCCTCAAAAGTTCAAAGTCGGCGTTCATAAATTTCTAAAAGAAACTTAATCCTCAATTGATTATGATCCCTAGTTGGTATGGTATCTTCGGATATTCAGAGACGTTAATGTATAATTAATTATATTAACACTAAACATGCCTAACTTCCAATAAAAAAAAAAAAAAAAAATTTAAAATAGTCTCTCATTTTATGAATTCATACATAGTAATGTCTAGAAATTTAATACAAAAAATCCCAAAGAATTGCAATTTTCAATATGTTATCATGATGAAAGATTCAACAAGTACACCAGTCTAGATACCTCAAAAACAGGCAAAAAATGGAAAATATTAGTAGCAGGATGAAAACTATTGAATAAATAATAAAACATTGCGCAAATGAGGGGAAACATAAACTAAAGGTGATCTGACCTACGGGGGTGAAATGGGGTGAGCTTTTAGGGTTAGAAAATGGTTTTTCATGATTTTCAGCGAAACAAGACCTTCTATCGAAAAATGTTTAAAGTAAAAGTTGTAGGTAATAAAAAGGTCTATTACTTTTATATCGGCCATTTTTTCATATAACCTAAAATTTGCCGTGAAAATAGAAAAAAACGAGAAAAAAGGTCTTTTTGTTTTTAACTTTTATCTCCCAAAAAAAAAAATTTGTTCACACAATTTGGTGAAAACGTACCTTATCATGTCCCTAATAGGCTGTATTTTCTTAAAATCAAAATATTTATTTTTACGTTTGATATGGATTTTATAGCAAAAAAGTGACCTCATTTTCGCACGAAAATTCACCTGTATAGAAAACAGTTTTTTCAAAAAAAACATTAATCGTTATGTTTGTTGAAACGTCTACTTTTAGATGGTGTAAAAAAATTAACATTACCATGGCAAAAGTTTATATTTTTCAAGGATTTCAACGGTAAATTTTAACAAATAATGAATATTTCTAAGCAATCATTGAAAAATAACTTTTTAAAATCAAGTTTTTTCGGTTTTTTGCATTTCCTGCTTAATATTTCCGTAATTACGATATGTTAATGTCTATTTTTTTACACCATCTAAAAGTAGACGTTTCAACAAACATAATGATTAATTTGGGGTTTTCGAATTGCAAAATTCAAGTGTTTTCCAATATGTACTTAAGCTTAATTGTTCACAAAAAACCCATCCAAAATAATGATTAATGTTTTTTTGAAAAACCGTTTTCTATACAGGTGAATTTTTGGGTGAAAATGAGGTCACTTTTTTGGTTTAAAATCAAAATCAAACATAAAAATAAATATTTTGATTTAAAAGAAATACAGCTTATTAGCGGTACGTTTTCACCAAATTGTGTGAAAAAAATTTTTTTTTATGGGAGATAAAATTAAACACAAAAAGACCTTTTTTCTCGGTTTTTTCTATTTTTACAGCAAATTTTAGGTTATATGAAAAAATAACCGACATAAAAGTAATAGACCTTTTTATTACCTACATTTTTTACTTTAAACTTCTTTCGATAGAAGGTCTAGTTTCGCTGAAAATCATGAAAAACCATTTTCTACCCCTAAAGGCTCACCCCATTTCACCTCCGTAGGTCGGATCACCCACGAATTTAATTCGTGTTTCCCATAATTTGCCCAATATTTTCTTCTTTATCCAATAGTTTTCATCCTACCACTAATTTTTTCCTCAAAAAAAGCTAATTTGACTGGTCTAAAGTAAATATGAAAAATGATGAAGTTTCAATTTAGAAATTATCTGAACATGAAAACTTAGCCGCTGTGGCTAAGTTGTGTAAGATACACGGGATTTGAACATGTGTCTCTGATGAGTGTGAGTTCGAATCCTGGAACGAAACACAAAAAATTTTTCTGAAGGAATTTTAGAGAAAATGAAAAACTATCTCGAATTGTAAAATTCAAGTGACTTCCAGTATGAATTTAAGCTTAATAGCTCGCAGAAACCCCTCCAAATTAAACAATTCTCCTAAAGTTGTTTATATTTCCTAACCAAAAATATATCAATAAATTGACCTTGCGTCAGATAATAGTTTCGCATTGATTGACAACAATCAATAATGAGTCTGATATTCAGAGACGTTAATTTTTAATTTATTATGGCTGCACTAAATAATTCCTAGCTTTAAATAAAAAAAATGCTGAAAAATAATCGGTTAGGGGGGGGGGGGGGGGGGTATCCGGATCCGACTACTACTATAACTACTGTTATATTGGATATAACACTTTATATTTTAGATAAACCTCTAAACCTTCTGTTAGGAAAATGTTATCGTGAAGTTGTCCCAACCACAGTGAAATTGTTTGCAAATAATTTTTCTTTGCATGAATAATCAATGCCAACTTCGAGATGAGGTTGTCATGAACTTCAATTTTTTTTTCAGTGCACTTTTTCTTAAAACTATGGTTTTTATATCAAAAAAAATACCTCTAATAATGAGTATTGACTCTTTTCTATATTTTTCATAAGAAACTTACTCATTTTTCTATCATTCCATATTAGTCGAGGAAAATTAGCTTCAAAATCCGTAAAACTTCTAAGTCCTCAGGGACAGCTCCGATTTTGATGATTTTTTTTTTAAAATGTGTGTTTTTATATATTATTTGAAATCAGAAACATTACAATGTGCGCAATTAAATATTTATGCTGTTTAAACAATATAAACAAAATTTATGAACAAATTATTTTTTTAACAAAATTTATGCAATAAAGTTCAAATTTATAGAAAATTTCATTTAATAATAACATAAAAATATGGTATTATAAGATTAGCTAAATATGTACACGCTATGTCTAACTTCTGTATATACATTTGTCATTAATATAGAGACTTTGCTGAGTTTTACGAACAGACACGTTTTCCGCTCCGAATTCTTTGAACCTTGACCGATTAACATGAAATTTGGTGAGTAGTTTAGGAATGGCTCAAGGAACGAAAGTGGCATAGCGCTGATGTGCCCTTATATCCTGGGGTGGATTCCACCCCTTCTCGAGGGCGGAACATTTTTCACTCAAAGTAACCCCAAAAATAGATAAAAGGACACATTTGAAGTATAGAACGTTGTATAAGGTTTTTTCGATAGATCGATATTTTTCGAGTTATTTGCGATTGAAAACTTATATTGTTCGTTGAAAAACGCATGGTTTTTGATAGTTTTTCGAAAATAACTCTTAAACTTAGCGTTCTCTCAAAAATTTGGTAATCAACAAAAATAAAACTTAAAAAAACCAAGAGATTGTTGTTTTTATGAGGGTTCTAGGTCCAAAATGAAGCAAGTTATGGTTCAATGACGAGACATTTTTTTAACGACTTGGTTCGAAGAATTCAACGTTAAATAACAGAAAAGTAATGCATTTTTCGGACAAAACTGTCATACTTTTTTGTAATGATTGGAAAGACGTTTAAAATGGGCACTAGTTCAAGTCGTTTGATTTAAAAAAAAAACCAAGCTAGGATGCGGGCATCTCGAATTCAAAATAGAAACTCAGCGTTAAAATTTCGGTCATTCCTAATAGAATTTATATTGACCATAGGCCATAGCCCCTTTACAACTAGCTGTATTTTAGTGTTACCTATGTCATCCAGAAGTTTTGCTAGATTAGAATACGTATTTTCCGAAAAAAGTTTGATAATAATGAAAAATGAATTTTCAAATTTCCTAAGAAAGAACCTTCTGTTCAAAATAACTCTAAAACTAACAAATATACGTAAAAAAATTCTCCAGACAAAAACGTAGGTTTTTTCTTAACCAAAAATTGGTTTAATTTTATTTTCTGTGGGATAAAAAATAGCAAAGATATAACTGTTTCAAGTTTGCATTATAGTGCACGGATCACTCCTTTCGAGTCGTTCAACCCTTAACAATTTGAAGGTGAAGGGTTTAGGCATGTTGGAATATATATCATCTTATAGCTTTGAAAGAACCTATAAATCGAGTTTTTAATGGAAGTTGTAACTTTAAAATTAAGAGAGTTATGTTACTATGAATCATACATGTTCAACTCATATAATTTAAATTATATGAAAATAGGACTTTATTTTTTTTTGTGGGATTATGGAAATACATATTCATTATATGGGGACTTCTCTGCCCTTTAATCATCAAATTAAAATTATCGAATTTCCTGAATTTATAGTTTACACTTTCTGAATTTAGAATTATATATTTTCATATTTAAATGTAAAATAAATACAAAATAATTTATAATTGTTTACAATTTTTTTCTTACAATATTCGTATAATTTAAAGCTTTTAAAAATTAAAAAAGAAAACAAAACAAATTTTTTAAATTATACTATTTAAAAATTAAAAAATACCGTGACAAAATTTTTTCTCTCCATAAATTAAGTTTTTATTATTTAAACAATATAAATAATTAATTGCGCACATTGTAATGTTTCTGATTTCAAATAATATATAAAAACACACATTTAAAAAAAAAAATCATCAAAATCGGAGCTGTCCCTGAGGACTTAGAAGTTAAAACCTAATTTTCCTCGACTATATATATTTTAAGATTTTCGATCAAGTAAGGTCGGAGTTAATCGAGGCAATAAAAAATAAAGAAAACGTCATTTTTCAAAATTATACAAAAAATTGTGGGGTGTAAAATTTCAAAATGTATTTTTAAAGAATACTGAAGTGGAGCCCTTTCATATGATACCCTACACGTCTCGATAAGAAAATGTATTTTCGCAAAGGCTTCACATCGTACCGCTGTAAAACAAACGAAAACAATTTTATTTATTTTTTAACCCGGTCATCTTGTGTGGATAGGTTAGTTTTATAGGCACCTCAAATTTTAGGTCCATAGGATTAAGGGTTTAAGAGATAATCGATGTAATGTGAAAAAAACGTTTTACTCTCACCAATAGGGTTCGTTATAAAAAACGGAACCCTAAAAACAGTATTGCATTATACCGATGCTGATAATACGCATTATACCGATGCTGATAATACGGCTACCTGATATTTTCCATCCCGGAATATCAAAAGCCGAGTAGTCAGAAAAACTTTTGCAGGATACCTCTGCATTTGGTGTAAATGCTTCTTTTCAATAATAACACTTTTGTTACGATACCATTTTTGACACTATCTAGTATTTTTCAACTCAAATGTTCTTATACTACCTCATCTGACACAAACTGACTAACCCAACTGTTCCATTTAGTCTAGAAAGCCTCTCTATGTACTCCTCTTTCAAACGTTTCAAATTTTTGTGAAAAACGTCATATTATCTGCAACAAACGGATATTTTCGAAATGAACTTACTAGTTATCAGTGATCGTAAATGGATTGATTCAGAACAAAAACAAAATTAGGCTGCCAATAATCCAGATTGTTGCATATTTCTTGAAAATGTGACGCACTGTTCCTCGATAATTAAAGCCAAGAGATACAGATAATTGAAAGTTCGTTTCTCCACTAGTTTATCCGCCAGCACCCCTAAGATATAATCTTGGCTAGTGATTGTGACTACTATTGTCAGCGTTATCTGGTATCCTGCGTTAACTCATATGAGGAAAGTAGGAGCAAAATTTTCTCATGCGATTGTAATACTTAGGTGTTTCAGACCGAAGTAAAAATTTTATAATATTCTTATCGTTTTCGTTAAATATAATAGTCACTATTTTATTTCCTGTTTCCATTCCAGAACATTCGTGTTTAAGTTCTATTAAAATAATGTTACACCTGCCTACTTACTATATGTAGACGTCGTCATAATGTAATTGTTAAATATTTATCTATGCATCATAAAATTTAAAATTAATATATTATCATCATTTTGCACAACTTCATTCCTTTAATTACATAATTATTAAATAGATTTTTTATTTGCTTGTCTATTTTACATATTAATGAAATATAAACGCATAATTTTTTATCTATACGACTGTAATTTATTATTTCAATAAAATATAATAACAGAAGGAAAAATTTAATTACTAGTTTTATAACAATGTAAAAGTTTATTTTTTATTTTAATAAATAATTTAACAATATCAAAAACAAATTAATAAAACGAAACTTTGCGGTTGTAGAAATTGCTATTTTTGTGTTACGCAATGTGCGCTGAAAAAATCGACACCAATTAGAAGATCAATATCCACTCGCCTAATGTTTATTATGTTCGACAGTTATTTTGAAGCTTGTTAATTGTACTAGATTTATTATTTGTTATGCATTTTTGGTTCCACGTTTATGGCTTATATATTATTTAAGATGAGTAAACTTAAAAATTTCCGAGTCGAACTTAAACTCCGGTTTAAGTAGTAAACATTCTCTAATGAACTTATTTTAGTTCTTTTCATCCTTTATTCCATGTAAAGAAGAACTTTTTATTTTCGATAAACTTATTAACCCGTACAAAATCGAAAAACATACTATTTAACATCTAATTAGAATCTCAAAAAAATGTTTCAAACTATCGATTCTTAAAATACTGCTTTACAACTAAATAAGCCTGTTTTTTAACACCTTACTAAGTACTCATCATATCCTAAGAACTTGATAAATCCTAGCAATTCTATCAACATACAAAATTAGATGTTATTTTGAATCTCCAAAAACTATTAACGATTCCGAATTCCGATCATTATACTTAAAGTTAGTTAAAATGAAAAATACAACAAAAATATTACAACATTTTATGACTAATAAGTACCAAAATACTTATTAGAACCTAAATATTCTATATATATTAAGTAAAATTAGTAGGACCTTATTTTTTTCGTTTATTTAGGACCAAAACAGGATTTTTATTTTAAATTGGTAAAGCCTTTTAAACAACTCAAATGGGATTTTTCCCATGGTAACTCGCTTTTGGAGGTCTTATGTAGAATTTATTTTTGTATTAAAAATAAGTTATATTTATCGCATACGCGTGTGTATTCCCAACATCAATAGTATTTCTTCGGGTCGTTAAATCTGACATTATTTCAAACATTTAAGACTCTAGGGTCTTAAATTTCTGCTGTGTAATAATAAACTGCCTTACCTTTCTTCTTGTATAATAGCAAATCTGATGCTTCGATAGACTTGATAACAAAAGACCATCCAACACTTGATTGAAACAATAAGAAACACAAAATAAGATTCAATAGTTTTATTCAAGACTCCCACATTTATTAAAAGCCGTAATTGTAATTGTACATAAATGTTGATCAAAGTAAAAAAAACTTTGTTTTAGTTTTTCGTATAAAAATTGAATGTACAATTCTCCATTTTTTCGAAAGAGATGACTCTGGAATAGCCTGACATCATTGCATTAAGCAATGAATTATTATTGATTTGTGTCAACACTCTACCTGTACTGTTTTCCACTGTAGGCTCTTCAACAATATTCGAAGAATCTCTTCCGTCATCCACGGTATCATTTCCCGTCCGAACACATTGTTGCTGTTCTTGCTATATGTACTTTTGGCTAGCTTGGTCTACCACGCGAATCAATTCGTCCTCATCTATTCCGATATCGGAAAAGGTATCGAACGTAGACGGTTCACGAGTCGGTATTTGGTTAATGACCGAAGACGAATCAGCAACATTCACTGAAGATGACGTTTGTCCAACAGAACTATTGAGTGTAGATGACGATTGCGCAACATGGAGTTAAATACCATCGTGGACTGTCGATGACGTTTGTGCGAAAACTGATGATGTGATCATGTCGCCGGTTTTTTTTATAGTGCAAGGAATCTTCTATGTATAGTCTCGCACAATTATCGTTCCGCCATCCTCCATGTCGCATAATCGTCTCCATGCCTACTCCACTATTCGCCAATATCGTTGCTGATGTTCGACGGAACGAATGACCTGTAATAAAAAAATGCAGAATTCAGCTGAAATAACCACAAATAATTTAATGATAATCACCCACCTGTGTATCGCACCGGATTTTCCAATTTCAGGAACTCAGCTATTTTTTGTGGCATTCCAGAAATCTTGTTTTTTCCGATAAATTGGGTTGTGCACTTCCCTTTCTGGAAACTGACGAAAAATCGACCATCAAAATTTTGCGGACGCAGATAAATGTATTGTTGAACGATTCCGAAAAATGTGCCAACAATCATAAATGAGCGTACGACTTTTGTTTGTAGCAGCCGCACTAGGAACAAATCTCCATGCTTTTCCACGTCAGCCATGGTAAGTCTTACAGTTTCGTCTGTTCTGCATGCTCCGCAGATTCCAAAAATGCAGACCACCTGAAACAAAATAGAAAACAATTTGAGCTTACGTTTAATGGAAAATAATTTAAAATATAAGCAAATATGCCCACAATTCAACTTATTTTCACGTCCAACCCATATCTATCATCCGCTTCCATAATAAATTTTTGGATCTGCCTTTCTGTGATAACCTCTGCGCTTACAGATTTATAGCCACTCGATTTCTTCTTCAAGTACGCCTTAACTTGGAAATATCCACTGATGTCCAAATCCTCGTGCGAACGCAATGTGGCCTTTAACATTGAGAAATAGGCCCACATGCTCGTCGGTTTGCATTTTTTTTATTGTCCATTTCTTGGAAATATGCCAAAATGAGATCCGGTGAAATTTTTTTTACGCCGTGGCCATTTTGCCAGTCCTTGAATGGTTTGTATAATTTCAAATAATTTTGCTTAGATTTTTCTGGTAGCAAATCTAATGTTGCCATTCGCGCATTTTCCATCAATTCTATTGGCATTTTTTTGTCCACATTGATCAAATCACTCACATCCATTTTTTCGTTTAGGTTTTTTTTACACTTCACACTTCAATGTTTTTTGAAGAACTAAATTACGTAATTACAAAAACGCAATGCCAACAAAAAATATTGCAAAGCTTGCTGCATTTTTTTACGTACGACGTACGACGAATATATACGATGCATATTGTTGTACTGTTTGCGCTTATGCGATAAAATAGCATATTGTAGCTGGGTTTACAGCTCACATTAATACCTTGTGGATATAACAAAAACTCGTTACACTCGTATTTGTAATACCCACACGGTATTAATGTTCGCTTTAAAACCCTGCTACATTAATATACTATTAAATACTCTAATTCTAAAAAGTATAATCTGTAGATTTTAAGGAGTAGTTAAATTTCGATTCGGGTGGAAAAGTGGTATATTGGTTTATATGGAGTACAATGGTCAGTACTTTGAACGATTGTTAACATGTTGGTTTTTCTACGGTTTTTTCAATTTTAGCATGAATTAAACTGAAAATTATGTATTATTCATATTTATCACCATTCAAAGCTTTAAACCATGAGAGTTAATATTTTTTTAGTTTATAGATTGATGGTTAGCCTAAGGGATGGATGGCAGCTATAGACGATACACGAAAATACACTTTATTACAAATAATATATATTTATAATTGCGCAAGTGATCTTTGTTCATTATTTTGACTGATACAATCGTGACTTTACAGAACCACATTCATTTATATACAAGCAGTGTATGGTGACATAACGACCATTTCATATTAAATCGAGAGGAAAAAGCAAAAATGTTAGGTGACCATTTCCGATTTGTCTGAAAATGCGTTAATAGATTCGACTCGTGAAAATAAAAAACTAATTTGACCGAAAAAATTCAATAAGTGGTTTTTCATGAGATATCACCATACAAAGTTTCGCGAAAATCGGGAAAAATCAAAAAAGGAGTCAAATTCAAAAACTCACAGCTCTTTCATTTTTTATCCGATTTGCGTCAACAGTATATCGTTGAAAAGAAAATTTAATCTTCTTTAAGATTAATTATTCAAAATTTATTGTTGCCTAACGAAAGATGGTCAAAATGTGAGTTTTAATATATTTTCACCCTTCGGCTCAAAACCTTACCTTTAATTTTTTTTTTAATTTTTTTTTAGAGGTCAACAAATTACCTTTCCAACGATATACTGTTCTTGATGGTATCCTGATTCGTTAGGTTTTTATTGAGTTTTTTATGGGATATGCCATGAATTTTCAGTATAAAGTTTTACCGAATGAGTAAAAAATCGACCATATTCTCTATTCGGTCACAGATAACTAACTTCGCTCTTTGGCAATATTGATTGTTTCGACAAAATCTATATTTAATCCATACAGGTGAATGACCTCTCACGCAACCTTTGATCTCTAAGTTGTCTAAATTATCGATTTTCTTGAATTGTCGATTTTATTATCTGTATGAATACACTTTTTATTTATTTATTTAATCAACGATGGCAAACAGGCCGAGAACCAATTCTTGCCCAGTAGTAACACAAATTTTAAGACTATTAAGAACATTAGAAAAATACAAATACATATATAGTAAAAGAAAATTAAAAAATTGAACAAATTAAAAAATCACAGAACAGGAAATGGTATGATTTAGTTTATTTTTTTTCGATTTGTAAATAGTGTTATGCAAAATGGTTTCTTTAAATTCTGTTTAATTAATTAATTTAAAGATTGTAAAATCATTCGAAGCTGAGAATCTTGAGACTTTAATTTCTTTGTCGTTGATTGGAGTAAAGCAGTGAAATTTTTGTGTTCCTGCGATAGTTGACACTTTGTCAAATTTTTTATCAAATCTCTTTTCAATTATCTTGTATTCTTCTTCCGGACAAAAGCGAAAGGCAATGGCCGAGTCTTTGTTCGAAATGGCCCATTGGTAGAGTTCTTTTGCAGTTCTTATATGGCCTTCGAATTTTTTCTGGAGACTAGCTCTTGTTGCGTTGCGCTTAAGGGCACCTCCAATACCATCGATGGGGGCCCTTTCTATGCGCCGTGGCAAGGAAATGCCATTCAACATTGAAATTATGGGCCTTTCAATGTTGACACAATTGAAAGAAATTTTTTTTGTTTTTGTACTGCGAAGCTGCTCCATCCGAAAAGAAGTATATTTTTGTGATGAATTAAAAAATCTCATCCAAGAATTTAAAAAGTTCCTGCTGAAATTGGTATACTGTTTCATAGTTGTGCTTCAGACTCTCGGCAATTTTCAGAAGACTTTTGAACTTCAACTCATCTCTCTCATCTTTGAAATAAATCGCAAACGGATGAAGTGTAACCTGCTGCTGGTTCCAATGTGCTGATTGTACTTCGTCCTTAAAAAGTTTCGCATTTAATATAAAATGGTAGATCCAACCAATTTTTCGAATCGATTGGAGATGAATATATACCTGAATAACGCAATGATAATTTTTCGTAAAGTCGGAGATTACAATAAACTCGCCTTGCCGCAGTAGATCCTTTTTCATTTTCAAAAAATCAAATTGTTTCTTCGCGATGAAATCGTGTGGAATCAAAGTTGCCAGTTGCATGCTATACGACCACATGAAATCATCGGAAGATCGCGTAATATTTTCCAAGCTCGTTCTACCTATTTTTTAAAAAAAACTATTAAAATTATTAAAATAAATTACTGAACGGCGTAATTCAAATGGCGTAATGAATGGCGTAATTCAAAAATAAGCTAGTTCAAAATTTACCGCTTTGATAGACCCACTGTTTGTATGGCATACTCTCCATTTGGTTATCTTCAAGAATTTGTTCGAAGAATTGCTCCATTCCATTCACTCCGGGGCATTTATCGCATTCATTCAAATGGCATTTCATGTTTGGCTCAGCACACAACATTTTGATAAAATATTTATTTAATATAATTTTACTAAAATAATAATTTTATTAAAATTATATTTTATATTTATAGTACTTGCACTTATTTTTAATTTAATTTTATTCGTAAAAAATATTTTATGTCACTTATTTTGTTTTCATTTAACTCTAAAAAGATATTTTAACTAATTATTCTTAAAGACCAATTTTTACTGAATCTAAATTTGAACAAACTAACTTATTAAAATTTATTTTTTCTTATCCTAAGTTCTTAAAACATTGTTTTTATTTTTGAGAGGGAGAGAGATAAAGAGAATTAAAAATAAATAGACATTTCAAAAGGTACAAATAATATTGGCGCCTCGTCGCTCTAACCTTTTACATTTTTAATCGTTTCAGCATGTTGTTACTTTTTGGGATTTTTTGTTTTTAGAGGTTATAGAAAAAAGGGATATTTAATTAGTTATCTGTGGCGGAATAGAGAATATGGTCGATTTTTTACTCATTCGGTAAAACTTTGTACTGAAAATTCATGGCATATCCCATAAAAAACTCAATAAAAACCTAACGAATCAAGATACCATCAAGAACAGTATATCGTTGAAAAGATAATTTGTTGACCTCTAAAAAAAAATTAAAAAAAAATTAAAGGTAAGGTTTTGAGCCGAAGGGTGAAAATATATTAAAACTCACATTTTGACCATCTTTCGTTAGGCAACAATAAATTTTGAATAATTAATCTTAAAGAAGATTAAATTTTCTTTTCAACGATATACTGTTGACGTAAATCGGATAAAAAACGAAAGAGCTGTGAATTTTTGATTTTTCCCGATTTTCGCGAAACTTTGTATGGTGATATCTCATGAAAAACCACTTATTGAATTTTTTCGGTCAAATTAGTTTTTTATTTTCACGAGACGAATCTATTAACGCATTTTCAGACAAATCGGAAATGGTCACCTAAGACCCCCTCTCGATTTGATCTGAAATGGTCGATAAGCAAACTGGAATGGTTTTGCGAGATCGTGCAGTGTTTTTGGTGATAAATTTAGTCCATTCGGCTTTGTAATAGTTTTTATTCGTTTAATTCAACTAGCACCAATCATGATCAAATATTATAAAAATATAAATAATATAAAATATATTTCACTTGTAAGCTTTTTATATAAACTTAATTTTATTGTTCCGCAACTTCGGTTCTATTTTAAACATTTGATTCTAATCTAATGTTGTTGCTAGCTTTGAAACAAAATGTTCTGGATATGGATATATTTTGGATATAGTGTGCTAATACACATCTAATACTTTAATTAATGAATGGATAACCGATGTTATAGATTTCGCGTAATTCTAAGTATAAAAACATTAAAGAAAGCTATAGTAGCCCAACAAACATAAACTTTATTGTACGAGAAAAAGCAAAAAAAAATTCTAACGGAAGGGACAAACCGGAAGTTGGAATATAGAACTGTTACAAATAATACTCTAAACATATATATATATATATATATATATATATATATATATATATATATATATATATATATATATATATATATATATATATATATATATATATATATATATATATATATATATATATATATATATATATGTATATATATATATATATATATATATATATATATATATATATATATATATATATATATATATATATATATATATATCAGTGGCGGATTATCATACAAGGTTTAAGGCAACCGCACCAGGGCTTCGCGATTCAGGGGCCCCAAGCATAAGCAAAAAAGAAACTAAAACCAGACAAGTTTGAAATATATTTATTTTCAGGCATTAAATTTACATTTTTTCTGTATTTAAGTGTCTATAATTTCATCGAATTTAATTTTGTCCAAAATTTCATTTTCAATAGAAAGAATGGATAAATCGTTCAAACGATCATTACTCATAGTATAACGCAAATAACTTTTGATTAACTTCAGTTTTGAAAATGATCGTTCGCCTATAACATTATCGACAAACATGCATTAAATCATTCGTAATAAAATATCGATATTCGGAAAAGTGGTGAAAAGATTATTATTGAACATTGTTTTGTACATCGATTCATAATTTAAATTATCAAATGTGAAATAATTTTTGGCAAATTGACATTCGTCAATCAATTGATTTGCATTGAGATCTGTTGGGTATTTTGCGGTTATTGTTCTGCAAGAATTAGCAATCTCATCACTCATTAAATTTAGATGTATCAAAAACGAGTACTATCTAGATCTTCATAATCTTTAGCACGCTCTCTCAGATTGAACAGAAAAGCCTTTATAATTGGCTTGAACAACGATTTTTCAAGGTGGTCTTTTTGTTCCTCTAGACAAAGTGTTTGTGACTTGCTCAAGTTTGACTATCATTTGCGGTTTGAATATTAGATGAAACAGAATTTAAAAGCTGAGAGGCATCATCAAAAATTTTGTTGTAATCTTTATTTTCCAAATCTGCAACTATTAAATCAAACAGTTTTTTGTCACCGAGACAGTTAAATTAGATTTTTGTAATGCTCGATTCACAAAATTAAACTTGGTTAGTACACTTTTCCAGAGGACAAGCATCAAAATATTTTCGAATTGACATAGTTTTTTTATCAAACCTGTTACCACCGCTTTGTTATCGTTATCTTTCCCCATGTAGGAAAGATTTTAAAACATGCAACACTTTTAAATAACAAGAATGTAAAACGTGAACTGATTCGTATCTAGCTTGTTCCAGTTGCTCTCTTTAACATGCATTCGCTATTTTCGGTTAATTATTTTTGTAATCGATTCCATCGAAAAGGGGAATATACGAAAAATCCATAAAGTTTTTCAACCATATCAAAAAACTTAGTTGCAGCAGTATTGCCAGAAACACTATATTTACCGACTAAATTTAATGAATGAGCAGAGCAAGGGACAAAAATTGCTGTTTCATTTGTTTGACGAATCAATCTTTGTAGGCCATAAATACCTGCCATATTGTAAGCGTTGTCATATGACTGGCCTCTACAATTATCAATGTTTATTTCGTTTTCAATGTGGAATTTCATAATGATGTCAAAAAGATAATTCGATGTATGACCTTCGATTTCAATAAATGAAATAAATCGTTCACAAATGGTATTACTTTTAACATATCGAACACAAAAAGACATCTGGTCTGTATGGCTCACATCCTGAGTGGAATCGACGCTATACGAATAATATCGTACTCTATAATTTCCGAAACAATGTGATTTTTAACATGTTTTGCCATGATAGAGATGAATTCTTCACAAATTGTTCTTGAAAGACGATGCTTTTCCTAAAAATATTCCGAATAGTAAAAAAAAATCATTTGTCAATGTTACATGAAAAGAGTGTACCTTTGCCTTTATTGCCAAAACGAGAAATATGGTCTTGTAAAAAGGGATCAAATTTAGCCAATAATTCAAGAGATCCAAGAAAGTTTCCATTGTGTTTTGATCCTAAAATTTCATCGTGACCACGAAAAGCAAGTCCTCGTGATGCAATTTTAGTTGTATTATTAAAAGATTTCTCGAAAGTAAGTTCATTTTTGATACGCATTTTATGTGTAAAATTATTGGTCATGTGATACTAAGACTCTTCATGCTTCGAAATGCCTTGTGATAAATTATTCCAATTATTGAATCTTTTTAATGAAAATGCTTGCGATTTTCCATTCAAATCACCAAATAAACGGCATACCAAACCAAGAAACTGTTTGAGCTGACGGTGAATAGATTAGCCAATCTCGTTTAATTTTCGTTGCATTTGTGAGTTTTCTATAAAAATGAAACTCAGTGAATTTTCGACCATATTTTCCAGCATTTTTCATTGCATCTATGTTTTGACACGCAAAGGCACCTAAGAAACTAACTGTATAATAGTACTTTATTGTTGAGATGTTTAATGAACTAGTTTATTTTCGATCAAAACTTTACAATGCGAGCGAGCAATGAGCATTGCAAATTTGTGAGAAAATAAAATTCATTAAACACGAAAGCAATACGACGTTTTACTCTTCCGACAGAGAAGCATGTTTTAATTTAAAAATAAAATTCATTGATAAAATAAATAAAACAAATAAAGAGGACATCTTTATAGTAAATGAGGACGGAGGACCTTCTTGCTCCAAGGGAGGATAGTCCTACCGAAAAGAGCACACAAAATAATCTATGGGCTGATCACTATACAAAACTAATCGATCAAATTAAGCATGAAGTGAAACTCGACCATAACATTGAGTTAATTGAGAATACAACAGGTGAAAAACTTGTACTTGTTGACAGCCTATGTTATGAAACATATACAGCTAACAAAAAATCATGTAAAACCCCGCCTTTATTGAAATGCAACTAATCGTCCAAACTTCAAAGGAATCGATCCAGTACTTAAGGAGATTACCTATTTTGAACAAACGAACATTTACATTTTTATTTATATAGAAGAAAATAGAAGAAGATAGATAGAAGAATATTTATTGAAAATCTATTAAAAGTTTATTGCAACACTAATCTTTATAAAATTGTTTGTGTGTTTTTTTACTGAAAATAATAATTAAAAGTATTCTTTTTACTAATTGAAATAAAATAAATCTGACTAAAGTCTAATTTAAATATTTTGTTTATACTTATTTCAATAACTTTTCTAAAAAAAGTGTTTTAGTTATTCTATTTTCTAGAGTATCGGTACTACACCGGTAACGTGAGAAACTTTGTCAGTATTGGCAAAACGGAAATTTTGGAAGCGCTACTCTCGATATAAATATGTTATTGATTACTTTCATTTTGAAAAGTTATCGTTCAGCTGGGAACGGTAACGGTAACAGTATTGACATCGAGCCTAATTTCATAGAAATAAAAAAAATAATCAACAATCTTTACAAAAAATCTTTACAACAATCCTTAAAACAATCGAATCAACGCTTGAAAGCCGCCACTAATTCCGGCCATATTGTTTGCGTTGTCATATGACTGTCTCTGCAATTTTGTATGTCAATTTTGTTTTCTTCGAGGAATTTTGAAACGATGCCAAAAAGATGAGTATCTGTTTGACCCTCAATTGGAATAAAAGCAACTAATCGTTCATTGACTTTACCATCTTTTACATATCGAATGCAAAAAGCCAATTAATCCGGATGACTTACATCCAGAGTAGAGTCTCATTAATTGAATAATAAACTGCGTCAATGACGTCGGCTGCAATACGATTTTTGATTTCTTGCCCCATGGTGGTAATAAATTCGTTACATATTGTGCTTGAGAGGTACGACGTTCTTCATAAAAATATCCCAATAACAATCACTTTTATCATTTCATTAAGTTTGCTTCAGATGTCGGACAATATTTTTTTTTTGTTGCCAAATTTATTACTATGCTCTTTTAAGAAAGGATCAAATTTAGCCAAAAGTTCAAGAGCTCCACGAAAGTTGCCATTGTAATTCGAGCCCAGAGTTTCATCACTCTCGGAAGTTCGGAATTAAAACTTTTGTTTTTTATTTATTTTCTTTATAAATTATATATCTTTATTTAAAATATTCGAATAGATTATTGCTTTTAGATTGCAAAATAGAGAAATCGAAAATTTTATTTGGAATTATTTATTTGAGAATCTGAGAAAACAATGGAACCCATAGTTAAAAACTGCTGCAAGAGTATCGTTTGAACTAGAGAATCAATTCATGATACACATTGTATATACTCTATTTCAGAGATTTTTTAAGGGTGTTGTTATCGTTTTTCGCAGTTCTGATTTCAGACATGCAGTTTTGAATCATCAAAAAATCAGTTCTGTTTTTTAGCCATCAAAAATGAATTTTTGAAAATACTTTAATTTACTAGGGTTTTTTTCGAAGCTGATGACCGTTTTATTTAATAATCAATTTTCGAAAATGAGGATAAAGGGCCCCCAAAAAATTTACCCGCACCAGGGCCCCCTGAACTCTTAATCCGCCACTGATATATATATATATATATATATATATATATATATATATATATATATATATATATATATATATATATATATATATATATATATATATATATATATATATCAAGTTTAATCAAAATCAATTATCAGGAACTGATGTTATTGAAATTTCATATAAACAAGTGTTTGGGAGAGGGGTCTCACTTATACAAATATTGTCCAAAAACTAATCAATTCCTTGAAATTAAAATGTCCGTCTTATATGAAAGTATCATCGAGATTGGTTAATGAAAAGTTTCTGTATGCCCCAACAAACTTTGAAAACAAAGTGTGAAAAGTCAGTAGTTGTACGGTGGACCCAGGCCACTTTGATCAATGTCTTCCAAAAGATGATCATTATTTTCGCACACTAACTGAAACCTTTTAATAAGTTTTATCATAATCACTTCATTATTGTAGGTATTAGTGTGCATAAGGACACTGAAAAAAATTCAAAAAATTGCAAAACAAATTTTTATCGGAAGTTAAAAACTGAAAGTTAGGACATAGAACTGTTGTGAACCGTACTAAATGCTTTTGCACCAAGTTTCATCCAATTCGATTATCAGGAACAGATGCTATGAAGTTTTCAATAACATAGGTGCTCAGGGGACCCAACCCCACTTTTTTCAATATCGCTCAAAAACTAATCAGCTCTTTGTCATACATATTTGCATCTTTTTCCAAAGTGTTAGGAAATTTATTCACGAACGAAAGTTGTATGCTCCCAATAAACATTGAAAACATAGTGAAAAACCACCTGTTGTATGGTGGACCCAACCATTTATTCAATGTCCTTCAAAAGATAATGAGATCTTTCTTATATTATTTAAAACCTTGTAGCAGCGTTTCATGAAAATCAATCGGTAATTAAAGGCTACAGTAGGAATAAACACCTGGAAAAAAACTTTTCAGCCGAAAACGAAAAACCGAAAGTTGCTGAAGTGTCAAGAAAGATACTAAAAATATTCAAAAAATTGCAAAAAGAGTTTTTAGCGGAAGTGACAATCCGGAAGTTAGGATGCAGAATTGTTGTGAACCGTACTAAATGCTTGTGTACCAAGTTTCATGCAATTTAATCATCAGGTACAGATGTTATTGAGATATTATGACATGCAGGCAGATATCAAAGCCCGTGTCTCTGAGTTTTCTACGCATACTCAAAACTTTTGCGATCAAAACATCTTTCGCAGTCGTGCAAACTCACAATTTACAATGCATTAATCCGACGTGTGCTTACATTTGGAAGTGAAAGCTGGACACTGACTTCCGCCGATTGTAGAATTTTATCAACATTCGAGAGGAGGTCATACGAACAATATATGGTCTAGGGTATCCAAATTACTGGATTTTGCAAGTACTAATTTAATTTTACCCGGGTATTTGAAAAAGAAATAAATATATTTTAAGAAAAGTTAACGAATGATAAGGGGTCATGCAACCGTGTAGGTTTAATATATTTAAGTTTCTTTTGCAAATTAGCTCTTACAGAGAAAATTCAAGTAAGTTGAGGCTTGTTTGCATTGGCAAACATTAATTTTAGGAAATTTGTTTTATAAATAATAGAATTTCAGCCAGTATACAGGCATCTTATGCTGGATCATTTTTATCATTCCGTTCAATATCCTAAACGACAGATTATGTATTTCCTTGCACTATCAAATACACGGGTACAAGGTTTTGGTTGAAAATAATCAAATTTAGCTTAATTCCCAAATGCTGTTAACTCGACCTGAATTGCATGAATTTATTTTTGACTGATAATTTGTGTTGTGTAATAGAGCTTACAATACGAGTCACAACAACACATAGAATCCTCTTGAAAACTCACATTAAGTGTTAAAAAGTTCTAGGTTCTACGTCCCAATCAATATTAATTCAAACTTAGGGATCTTTTGATTCCTTGTTGAAAATCAAAATTTTATAGTCGATCACATTACCCGGGTAGTTAATCGAAATACCCGGGTAGTCGAATATGCTGAAAAAGCTAAAAATACCCGGGTACACAGGTACTCAATAATCGGCATTGGAGACCTTAGTCCATGTCAAGTTGCTGAGAATCAGTATAGAATCTGAATGAATCATGAAATCAGATAGCTTCTTGGAGGCTGCGATGTAATCGGATTCCAACCGGTTTAGATGATTTGGTCATGTAGAAAGGGCTCCATTAGATAGAATGATAAAAAACGTCCCAACAATAAGCAACTGGTGTTTGTTCGATTGAACTTTTATTTCGGTATCTGGTATGCGCTGGTTGAAAAAATCGATTGCATCCTTTTTTATTTTATAAGCTTTTGCAAATTTCTTTTCAACAGATTAAAATGTAAGTAATTCTTATGACCTTGATTCAACAAGTAGTTACGCATCACACGGTAAAGTGACTATAGTTTGCCATTAATCGAAGTATTTGATCGATATGGCTCACTAAATGTGTTTGTCTCCAGAGCTGTGGTCCGCCTATGCATCAGGGTCACCAATATTAGATAGATTTCATAGAAAAATCTACCTAATGCAATGTGCCTCATCTAGGAATTTCGAAAAATTTTGGTGCCAAACTATGCATATATGATAAGCGAAGACGAAAAACAAAAAAAATCAGATATACAAAATAAATTTAGCGGCACTCTCACTAAATAACTTTTTGCCCAAGTTCGCAAACTGGCCATATCCGGGTAACATTTAAGCGGTTAGAGCCTTAAATTCGAATAATCTAAGACATTATAACGGCCGTTGGAATCATATTATTTAAATGAAATTTATAAATATTGAATATTTGAACCTTTTTTTATCATTTTTATCCAAATGACAGCTTTGGCATCAGCTGTTTTAAAAATTTAATAAACTTTGTCGTCCTTGATCTAAATAAAAATGCTCACATTTGAAAACTTTTGCTTACGTAAATACAACATAAATCTTTCCAAAATATAAAACAAATGATCCAAGTCAAGAGCTTGAGACCCTAGGCCTGTTGAAACGACTACAAACGCAAACGGCCATGCTTTCATCATATTTATGTTTATGTTGTTTAAAGAACAGTTTTTTAAAGTAAATAAATAAATAAATAAATAAACTCCTACTTTCTTTTAGATAAACTTTTCATTTATAAACCCAGAGACTTTCAGATTTCTAACATAAGAAGTTCCTATATAATAATAACGGTTATAACGCTTCCTATATAATAATAACTAACCTAAGAAATGCCACTCTAACGCCATACAATTACAACACCAAATCCCATAAGAAATATTAAATAAATTTTCTTTTGTTTCTGTTTCGTTTATTTGAGTTTTATTTTATTTCGCCAAAATTTAAATAAAAAAAACAAGGTTGAGTCATTATTCTTTTAAATTAAGGCATATTGAATGAAACTTTGCAGGCATACGTATATCCGATGACAATACACGAATATCATATTAACTAACAATTTTCATTGTTTACTCGTTGTTTAAATAAAAAAATCGATTTTCATCGAAAATATTCAAATTCTCTCGATCTGTGGTGGTTAGATAATTCAATTCCATTTCAACTAGTAAAAATTGTAAAATTTTACTAATTCTTAATTCTATTTCATCCATATCATTTCCGGTGTACCAATGTAAGAAAGCTTTTCGCCGGAACATAGCGGTAAATTGTTCAGAGATTCGTTTGAATAATTCTTGGATGGCGGTGGAGTTACCAATGAAAGTGGCGGACATTTTCAATCCTCTTGGTGGAATATCAATTTTGACGAAGCGTATACCAAAGTTTATACATAGTAAAAAACTAAAATTATAAGTAGTTTTTTTTTATGGCCGATTCAAATTTAAAATTTTAAGTGGCCCGCCCTATATAATATTTGCTATGATAAAATATACTAGGTATATCGAATATTAAGTAATCTCTCTGGACTAAAATTGCCCAGCTTTATTTTTTGAGAGTCAACAAAACATATATTGTGATTAAAAATTAACTAAAAATCAATTTTTCTCCATAAAACAATAAAATACTTCCACTACACCTACGTAAGTGAACAAAAAATAGCAACTAGGGAAAAGTAAAATATGAGTCTATGCCAGGGATGGGGAACATTTTTACCATTAAAGGCCAATTATAATTTTGCAAATCGTTAACATGCCGCATTATGCCGAGTATTGTTACCAAGCTTGGGGGGCTGCATCTGTTACTATAATGGCTCTTTTAGACTCTGTTCAAAACCGTACTAAACGAATTGTTAATTTTTCTGATCTCGTTGTTTTTTATAAATATTTTCATCATCAGTGTTTGGATGAAATCAAATCCATTATGCCTGCAAACAGTCAAACTGTTGAGATCACTCACTCACCACTGTCATAGTGACAGAATGTAGAGAGATTTCTTTGTTTGCAAAACGAAATCAACTAGCTGATAGATACGACAATTTAAAAACAATTCCTGGAACATGAGGATATCACTCATACATTCCTACAAATGATGGATCGATCTTAGCTAGACGTTATTCTAACTCTACGCAATTTAGTAATGTAAAATTAAAATATGGAGGGGCTGAAATCTCACAGCTCTGAGATATCAAGTCTGCGGTCTGGGTTAAGGATTTTGATATAGTTTTTGGCAAAAAACTTTTATGAGCAGCCAAATTCTGTAATTGTGAAGCGGTGAAGTGATAAGTTTTTTAATGAAAAGAAACGAAGAAATTTTTATCACTTCACCGCTTCACAGTTACAGAATTTGGCTGCAGAACATGGTTTTTAGTTTTGGGCAGCGATGTATATCAAACATAACTCTTTGTTAAAGAACTAGTATTTTTTATATCTGTTTAAAAGTTTATTACAAAACTAACACGAAACATCAATACGTTGCCGGAAAATTATAATCAAAATTCCAAAAATATTGTTAAATTAAATAAAATCAAACTTTTTTAGAATTCCAAAAATATTCCAAAAATTAGAATAAAATCATATATTTAAATTTTTTCTAAATTCCAATAATATTTCAAAAATTCTTAAAAACTCATACTTTTTCCAAAATTCCAAAAATATTTCAAAAATTATTACAAAATCAAAAATTGAAACTTTTTTCAAAATTCCAAAAATAAAAAAAAATAAATAAATAAATAAATAAATAAATTCAAATATTAAAAATTTTTCAAAATTCTAAAAATATTCCAAAAATTCTTACAAAATCAACAATTAAAACTTTGGCCGAAATTCTAAAAATATTTCAAAAATTATTACAAAATCAAAAATACAAACTTTTTCAAAATTCCAAAAATATTTCAAAAACTATAACAAATTCAAAAATTTCCATGTCCAATTTCATTTTTAAATTACATTTCTGTCATAAAAACAGCTACATTTTTTTTTCCAAAAAATTGGCTAAAAAAATGAAATCGTTTTTTGACACACTTGACATTATTTTTTGACAAACTTATAATGCCATAATTCTCAATAATAATAATAAAATTTCATTTCAAAGAAGCAATTGAGTTTTTTCCAAAAAATTAGGTAAAAAACTAAATAAAAATCTTTGACACACTTGACAACATTTCTTTGACAAACTTATAATGCCATAATTCTCGATAATAATAATAAAATTTCATTTCAAAGAAACAATTTTATTGTTTCCAAAAAATTGGGTAAAAGAATAAATAAAAATCTTTCTTTTGACACACTTGACAACATTTTTTTGACAAACTTATAACGCCATAATTCTCAATAATAATAATAAAACTTCATTTCAAACAAACAATTAATTTTATTTTTTTTCCAAAAAATTAGGTAAAAAAATAAATAAATTTCTTTTGACACACCTGACAACATTTTTTTGACAAACTTATAATGCCATAATTCTCAATAATAATAATAAAACTTCATTTCAAACAAAAAATTAATTTTATTTTTTTTTCCAAAAAACTAGGTAAAAAAATAAATAAAAATCTTTCTTTTGACACACTTGACAACATTTTTTTGACAAACTTATAACGCAATAATCTAGTTTTTGATCTCACATACCAATCCCGACCATACAGATTTCTCCAAATTTAATGTTCCTCCTCGTAATCACTTAAAATGAACGTTTTTTAAGCCAAAAATATGAAAATTTGCTATTTTTGACACACATAATGATTTTTTTGACACACTTCCGGTACAGTTATCGAACACAGCGTCCTTTCGGACCTGTCCCTTGTGAATACCTATTTGTAGAAAAAAAAATTTTTGAAATCCCTCCAGCCGTTTTCCCTGCAGCGTAGGTAATGACGGACGGCCGGACGGCCGGCCGGCAGACAGACATACATTTTTTTTGCTTTTTTAGAATCAGTAGGTCCTAAAACGTCGAGAAATGCCAAAAAAAGTGGGGGTAAGAATTTCACTTTTGGCTCATGAATGTAATACTTAGGTCTTTCAGACCGAAGTAATAAATGATAAAAAATGTGTAAAATATTTATTTTGAGTTAAATAAAAAATGAGTAAAATATTTATTTTGAGTTAAATAAAAAATGTGTAAAATATTTATTTTGAGTTAAAGTTAAAAATTTATTATAAAAACATATATGTAAATCCAAAAAAAACTGTTCATTTTTTAACTCCACTTTTTATTATGATGAAAATTTTAAGGCGTGTTGCAATAAAATTAATAAAAAAAACAAAAAATTTTCCCCTCCTGAATTTTTTATAAAATGTTAGTAACATATGTACCTTTCACATATTAAAAAATCAAAAATTTTAAAAATACGCATTTCTAGAAAATCGAATTTGAATTTTTTACCGTTATTTTTCTAAAAGAAAATGTTCAAGGTCATATAATATGAACAGTGTTGCAAAACGTTACTCGAAACGTAACGCAAAAACGAAATAACGAAATGAAATAGCGTTATTAGTAATAATTACTTTCATAACGTTTTAAAAATTAAATTGCGTTACAATAACGTAAAACGTAACGATAACGTTAATATTTTTTGAAAATTTTTTAGACTGTTCGATTATAATATTTATTTTATTTTTTACACTAATCAGTCTTTTACATTATTTTTTTATTATTATTAAATTAATAAAAAACAATATTTCGGCACATTGCCATTCTCAAGCTAAACAAAAATTAAATACAAATATTATAAAAATTGACACAAAAATTGAAAAAACTTAAATGAATTGAAAAAATTATATAAACAAAAAGACTAGGAAAATAAAAAACTTTCTTAAAAGCTACGTTGGCTTTTTTGAAAAAATTTTTTTCAAGTTTAACAGGTGTTTGTATTCGTTATGTAGAAACTTGGTATCTAGTTGTGCATTACATGCCATCGGTAGTTTTAATTGGATATGTGCAGCCTCAAGAATATTTCTTTTTTTAAACTTCTCTTCTATATCTAAAATTTTAGTGTTTTCAAATTCAAAAATATGTTCATCATTTACACTATGTTTTGCTAATGCGGTCAAATCGCTTTTATTTCGAACATCCCTTTTGTGTTGAAGAATACGATGTTTTAGTTGTTGTTTTGTTTGTCCTATATATACTGTTTTTTTGCACTTGCAGGGTATTTCGTATATCAGATTCGTTTTTTCGAATTTATTTATTTTATCTTTAGTTTTGGAAAATAAGCTGTTATAAAGGGTGTTTGGTATTTTATTAGCGATTTTTGAATTTTTTGTGTGTTGTTTAATTATTTTCATGCATTTATCTGTTAACTTAGGTATATATGTTACAGACCCAATTAACGGAGCTTGAACATTTTGGCTGGAACTAGGATTTTGCTGTTGTAAAGTGATATTTTGCGGGATGATAATTTGTATGTTATTATTTCTAATGGATGTTGATGTAATATGGTTTAGTTTGTTTATCTCTTGATGTACTAATTTGTTTGTTAATTTAGATGGATAATTATTTTCCTTTAAAATATTTTTAATAATTTTTATATTATCTCCATAAAAAGATTTGTCACTTAGGCTAAAAATTTTTTTAATGAAAGACTTAGCCACATTAACTTTCATTGAAAATGGATGGGCTGATACATAATTTAATAATCTATTTGATGTTGTTTCTTTTTTATACCAATTTGTAATTATTAAATTGTTTTTCCTAATAAGCTGGAGATCTAAAAAATTTATTTTATTATTGTTTTCTTCTTCTACTGTAAATTTTATATTGTCGTCGAACAATTCAAAAACCGTTTTTGTTGAAGTAACTAAATCTTTCGGTATAGCCATTATTATATCATCAACATATTTTTTAATGAAAGTTGGTTTTCTGGATAAACAGTTAAGTGAATCCAGTAAAAGTTTTTCCATGACGATATCTGCTAACACCGGTGATAACGGATTACCCATTGCAAGACCATCAATTTGTTCGTAAAAATTGTTGTTGTAAGAGAAATAATTATTGTTTTTTGTGCAAAAATCTAAAATATCGATAAAAACTTCCTTAGGTAATTTGGTTAAAAATTTAATTTCATCCCATCTGTTTTGAATTTCGTTCAACGCCATATTTATTGGAATATTTGTAAATAAAGATACTACGTCAAAAGACACTAATATGTCATCCTCTTGTATTTTTATAGTATCAACGAAATTTTTAAATTCATTTGAGTTAACAATATTGAAGCTACTTTTGTTGGTTAATACCTTCAGTATATTATTCAAAAATTTTGTGAGCTTATATGTTGGAGAATTTATACTGGATACAATTGGCCGTAAAGGCACATTTGGTTTATGTAATTTTGGTAGTCCATATAAACGCGGAGCAAATGAGTTTCTTGTTTTAAGGGAGTTTTTAATCGTAATATCAATATAATCATCATCAAAAATTTTGTCTATAATTTTTTGGCATTTGTTATGAAGGCGTGTTGTAGGATCCTTATCAATCTTCTTATATGTGCTACTGTCATCTAAAATCTCTAACATTTTATCGCTATATTCCGATTTAAACATAAGTACAGTTTTTTTGGATTTATCACTACTAGTAATCAATATTTCTGGGTTGTTTCTTAAAAAGCGTTTAGTTTGTATTTCACTTTGAATTAAAACAGAGCTAATTTTGTCAAATTGGTTTCGTTGTATGAAATTTGAAATTTGGTTTGTTATTTGTGTCCTATGTTCAGATTTTAAAGTTGATTCTTGATATTGAGAAAATATATTCTCAAATTCAGATATCATTTTAGGTACAGGAATATTATTATGGTTGATTGGATTTGAAAACTTTGGACCATAACTTAATAATGTTTGAATATTTTGTGGAACTACTACATCAGTCAAATTTTTAATATTATTGGGATTAAATTGTAGGATCGGTTCAAAAGAATTTAACTTGTTGTATTTTAAATCCAGCATATGTTGGTGTATCATTTTTGATTCTTCATTGAATATTATTTGAGTGTTAGTGAGATAGTTAAAATCACGTGTATTTAAGTTATGTTTCAAAAACTCATTAATTGACAACAAAAATTTGTTTAAAAATCTTATTTGTTCAAAACATACCTTGATTTCTAGATTTAACACATCTATGGCTAACATATCATATTTTTTATTTATAAGATTATGCAGTTTGTGGCTTGTATCGTTCATATTATATACATGTTTTATTCTATTTTCAATAAATGTTGGAATTTTACTATTCTGTTTACAATTTTGAAGAAAATTTCGTCTGGGTATTATTTTGTTGTTTTTTTCATGTGTATGGATGTATTTCATGATATTGCAGTTTGTATGATAGTCATACTGTCCTCTTAATTGAAAACTGTTGTATTTATTTCTTATGAAAAACATTTTGCGTTTTATAGTGTATACGCTGTATTATATTTTTTGAAAATTTTTTAGACTGTTCGATTATAATATTTAAAATAAATATTATAATCGAAAAAAAAAAAAAAATATTATAATCGAACAGTCTAAAAAATTTTCAAAAAATATAATACAGCGTATACACTATAAAACGCAAAATGTTTTTCATAAGAAATAAATACAACAGTTTTCAATTAAGAGGACAGTATGACTATCATACAAACTGCAATATCATGAAATACATCCATACACATGAAAAAAACAACAAAATAATACCCAGACGAAATTTTCTTCAAAATTGTAAACAGAATAGTAAAATTCCAACATTTATTGAAAATAGAATAAAACATGTATATAATATGAACGATACAAGCCACAAACTGCATAATCTTATAAATAAAAAATATGATATGTTAGCCATAGATGTGTTAAATCTAGAAATCAAGGTATGTTTTGAACAAATAAGATTTTTAAACAAATTTTTGTTGTCAATTAATGAGTTTTTGAAACATAACTTAAATACACGTGATTTTAACTATCTCACTAACACTCAAATAATATTCAATGAAGAATCAAAAATGATACACCAACATATGCTGGATTTAAAATACAACAAGTTAAATTCTTTTGAACCGATCCTACAATTTAATCCCAATAATATTAAAAATTTGACTGATGTAGTAGTTCCACAAAATATTCAAACATTATTAAGTTATGGTCCAAAGTTTTCAAATCCAATCAACCATAATAATATTCCTGTACCTAAAATGATATCTGAATTTGAGAATATATTTTCTCAATATCAAGAATCAACTTTAAAATCTGAACATAGGACACAAATAACAAACCAAATTTCAAATTTCATACAACGAAACCAATTTGACAAAATTAGCTCTGTTTTAATTCAAAGTGAAATACAAACTAAACGCTTTTTAAGAAACAACCCAGAAATATTGATTACTAGTAGTGATAAATCCAAAAAAACTGTACTTATGTTTAAATCGGAATATAGCGATAAAATGTTAGAGATTTTAGATGACAGTAGCACATATAAGAAGATTGATAAGGATCCTACAACACGCCTTCATAACAAATGCCAAAAAATTATAGACAAAATTTTTGATGATGATTATATTGATATTACGATTAAAAACTCCCTTAAAACAAGAAACTCATTTGCTCCGCGTTTATATGGACTACCAAAATTACATAAACCAAATGTGCCTTTACGGCCAATTGTATCCAGTATAAATTCTCCAACATATAAGCTCACAAAATTTTTGAATAATATACTGAAGGTATTAACCAACAAAAGTAGCTTCAATATTGTTAACTCAAATGAATTTAAAAATTTCGTTGATACTATAAAAATACAAGAGGATGACATATTAGTGTCTTTTGACGTAGTATCTTTATTTACAAATATTCCAATAAATATGGCGTTGAACGAAATTCAAAACAGATGGGATGAAATTAAATTTTTAACCAAATTACCTAAGGAAGTTTTTATCGATATTTTAGATTTTTGCACAAAAAACAATAATTATTTCTCTTACAACAACAATTTTTACGAACAAATTGATGGTCTTGCAATGGGTAATCCGTTATCACCGGTGTTAGCAGATATCGTCATGGAAAAACTTTTACTGGATTCACTTAACTGTTTATCCAGAAAACCAACTTTCATTAAAAAATATGTTGATGATATAATAATGGCTATACCGAAAGATTTAGTTACTTCAACAAAAACGGTTTTTGAATTGTTCGACGACAATATAAAATTTACAGTAGAAGAAGAAAACAATAATAAAATAAATTTTTTAGATCTCCAGCTTATTAGGAAAAACAATTTAATAATTACAAATTGGTATAAAAAAGAAACAACATCAAATAGATTATTAAATTATGTATCAGCCCATCCATTTTCAATGAAAGTTAATGTGGCTAAGTCTTTCATTAAAAAAATTTTTAGCCTAAGTGACAAATCTTTTTATGGAGATAATATAAAAATTATTAAAAATATTTTAAAGGAAAATAATTATCCATCTAAATTAACAAACAAATTAGTACATCAAGAGATAAACAAACTAAACCATATTACATCAACATCCATTAGAAATAATAACATACAAATTATCATCCCGCAAAATATCACTTTACAACAGCAAAATCCTAGTTCCAGCCAAAATGTTCAAGCTCCGTTAATTGGGTCTGTAACATATATACCTAAGTTAACAGATAAATGCATGAAAATAATTAAACAACACACAAAAAATTCAAAAATCGCTAATAAAATACCAAACACCCTTTATAACAGCTTATTTTCCAAAACTAAAGATAAAATAAATAAATTCGAAAAAACGAATCTGATATACGAAATACCCTGCAAGTGCAAAAAAACAGTATATATAGGACAAACAAAACAACAACTAAAACATCGTATTCTTCAACACAAAAGGGATGTTCGAAATAAAAGCGATTTGACCGCATTAGCAAAACATAGTGTAAATGATGAACATATTTTTGAATTTGAAAACACTAAAATTTTAGATATAGAAGAGAAGTTTAAAAAAAGAAATATTCTTGAGGCTGCACATATCCAATTAAAACTACCGATGGCATGTAATGCACAACTAGATACCAAGTTTCTACATAACGAATACAAACACCTGTTAAACTTGAAAAAAATTTTTTCAAAAAAGCCAACGTAGCTTTTAAGAAAGTTTTTTATTTTCCTAGTCTTTTTGTTTATATAATTTTTTCAATTCATTTAAGTTTTTTCAATTTTTGTGTCAATTTTTATAATATTTGTATTTAATTTTTGTTTAGCTTGAGAATGGCAATGTGCCGAAATATTGTTTTTTATTAATTTAATAATAATAAAAATAATGTAAAAGACTGATTAGTGTAAAAAATAAAATAGATAACGTTAATATTTATTTCGTTTTTTTGGTATACTTTTTGTATAATTATATGGAAATAAAAGCGCAAAAATCGGTTTTATAAAATCCAACTTATCTGCTCTTTTTCAATATCTGTGGACGCTTGAACTAAAGGTTTTGGTAATTATAAAATTGTTTGATATTTGTAACAAAATAGTGAGCATTTTGTAAAATTTTAACTATATATTTGAAGTAATTTCAAGTCTGCAATAGCCGTTTCTGCATCACAGGTGTTTTGAATAATTTTAAGAAGGAATATTTTTATGCTAGATGCAAATTTTTTTCATGTATTTAATTATTTAATTTTATTTTACTACGATTTACTACTTTTTGCATGCAAATTTTCAAAAATATTAATTTTATATTAATAGTTTTCTAATTTTGCATACAAAAAGTAACTGTTCATTAGAGATTTTCGATTTTTGTACATTCAAATAGGTTAGTTTTAAACAAAACATTTAATTTCAAAATAACGTAATTATAACGTTATAACATAACGAAACATAATATTTTTCTGTTTCATAACGAAATAACGTACCGAAAAAATAAATATAATGTTATAAAAACGAAACGCATAACGTTACGAATTTTTTTTTCGTTTTGCAACACTGAATATGAATTATTATTTTGATTAGCTCTGTTCAATACCTACATTTTGAGCTATATAACATTAAAATCAGTTCAGTATTTTTGACTATAAAGCCATTTTAATACACCAGGGTCGAGCAGTTTTTTGATTTTTATCACCACCACCATTTTATTTTCATTACCACCATCATTTTCATCACCATCACATTTATCATAAGACAGGGTAAAAAAAAACTAAAAACGCAGGAAAATTTTTTTTATTGATGTCAACGAATTCCAATACCTGACTATACAAAATTAAAACCTCATTTCCAAAATTGCATGTTTTTTGCTGATTTCACGTATTTTTCACCTATATGTTTAGTCTCAATAAGATTAAAATCCATGGGTAGAAATTATTCAACATTCAAATAAAAAGGCGTTCGGTAGATCAACCGTCATTTTGTCAAATTTTAAACGAATCTATATTTTCCATGTTCAAGTGAACCTGGATCGTATACCAAAGTTTAAACAAGATCCCATGCGATTTTTAATCATCAACCCACTGACAGCCATACACTATTTTGGCTATTTAGATTCAGGATGGTCCAAAATAATTGACAAAATAAAATTGGGGTAAATAAGAATTTTTTTTCGACTGAAACACTTCACTCAATTTTCAATATGGTGAAGTAAAATTTATTTTTAATTTATTTAATTTATGCTGTTTCGGTTTAAGGTTTAATTGTATAAATAAAAAGTTGCATGATAACTATTTCAATCATAATATAATTAGTTCTATCTATATATAAATTAAACCATTAGTGGTCTTAAGTTCATTCCAAACAAATCTTAAAAAAATAACCTAGGGAAAACACCATCAAACCATTCAGATGCTTGTTATCGTCTATTTATTGTGTCCATTAAACTTTTTATTAAAGTTTCTAATTCAAAAATCCGCTATATTAATCACAACAATAATACGCAAGCTGTTCATGCAAGTATGTATGTTTATGTGTACAATCTGAAATGCCAATTTATTACAGCCACCTAACAAGAACTCACTATTAATTTATCAAGACGTAAAGTAACAATAAAAAAACTAAGTACGAATAGAATTTTTTATAAAAAATTGAAATTATGCGTGTTGCACTTTTAATTTAATGTTTTTTACTTATATTTTACATATATAATTTTATATTATGATTAAAAAATTTTATATTTTTCATTTCAAAGTTGCATGTTAATTTGCATTTCGTGCAAAACGCATTATATAAACGAATCAAAAAGAAAACGTAAATAATAATATATAGTTAGCTGTTACAATAATAAAATACTGTAATTTTCATATCAGGTGCTCGACCGATTATAATTATTTATTTTGAGTTTTTAAGAAAACTTAAGAAAAACAAGACTGTTAGGGGCGATTATCATAGTGAACGTCTAGTGTGTAATTTAAAATTTCAATGGTTTGAAAATACAGTACAAAATAATATTTCTGATTTAATGAAATAAAATCTAAATAACTGTGTAATTTTTAACAATTGTATTTAAAAAAAATATATTGTAGTCGGTGTAGTCGGCACTAAAATATGAGTCATAATAGCGCACATACAATCTTTTTACCACTAAACTACTTTTTTTATGTTTGTATATTTTTTTTCTTGGGCTTCTCTTAAGCACCAATGAAGTCTATCACATAATAAAATTTGACAAAGCCCAAAATTTTATGATAGCTTATCCGTCATTTTCAGCCATCTTGGACAAGTTAATTTAACACATCTCAAATTTCAGGTCCATAGGATTAATAGTTTACTAAATAATCGATATAATCGGAAAAAGACGTTTTTCTCTCTGCATACATTTTTCAACACATACATTTGAGCATTAGACACTGAATCTCATAGTTCCAGGTTCACATTGGGCGCCAGATGTAACAGGAACACATTCTTTTTTAGATATATCTCATTCCCATTTCTGGGCCTTAGTCGTAAAACTGGTTCTACCATGTTTGGTCGCAAAACTTGCTCCACTTACCTGCAAGACTAGCCGTGGGATGTTTGATACATAGCCAGAGAAAAATTAGGCATTTTTATTTAACAAGTGTTCGTTATCAAAGAAAATAAGTAATAAAATATTATGAAACCTATTTATTGAACAATTTAACAAAATTCAGTCATTGCTTCAAGCCTGCGTTTTCATTTTGATTTACCCATTATCATTTGTGATCACAACGGGGTTAGCCATTTTAAATTGAAACGAACAATAAACGGTCGCATTAGTTTCCTGAAACGTTAGTCGTGGGCAACAACTCGCCAGGGCTGGAACTTACTTTACACCTGTGTTACATAAAACATTGTTTATAGTTCCTATAGGAATTTAATATGTAGGTCTTTCAGTATCTAAACAACCTCAAATATTTTGCCTAAATGTACAAAACTTTATTGACAATTCAGCGTCAAATCTAGATCTTGAAACAATAGTACATTATATAACAAGGTTGAGAAGTAAGCTATTATTGACCGAGAACTTTTAGATCCTGAGGCGCGTAGCGCCGAGGGAAATAATGTTCGAGGTCTATAATAGTCTTCTCAACCGAGGTATATATAGAATTTGTTTAACTACTAACACTAATTATCATATTTGCTTTGATTAGATTTTGATATTAGTCATTTTCCATTTCATTTTTTAAATACATATCTCAAAATATCAAGTAGCCTGGAAGTTTAGTTTCATTCAAATAAAACGAAACCAAGAAATGGAATTATTATTTGTTTGTGTTTTTTTGTTCTTTTCAACTAAAAATAAAAGAAAATTTGTCATTATTAACCTAGGTAATTTTTTGTTATTATTATTGACCTAGGTTGAGAAAAATTACTTCTCATTGGAGCATACGAGTAAATAATGACGATTTCTCAAGTTAGTAGTTAAAAAAAGTTTTTATATCCTACTAAAACACAACGCGCAGAAAACGTCTTTACTTAAAAAATATTGTCATTAACCAGCTTGCCGCGTTTGCTTGTTAACTAAAAGATAGTTTTTAATTTACCAAAAAAAAATAAATTATCATAACAAGCTTATTATACAAACCAAAATAAATTATTTACAAACAAAAACTAAATAATTACACTGATATTGTTAATTACAAAAAACTATACTAACCAACCGCATTAAAATTAAATTAAAAATTATAACTAATAATTCAAATTTATTGCAAAAAAGCCCATAATAAACCAAAAAAACGAACAACAGAAATTAATTAATTTAAATTATTTTCAAGATTAAATTAATGATAAATTTATTTACAATTTTTTTGTTTTGTGTTTTTAATGTGATAAATGACATGAAAAATAAAATGAAATTTATTCAAATTACGGTATAACATTAACGTTAATGGTAACAATATATTATTCTCAATAATTATAATATTTAAGTAGCAAAAGTTTACAAAATAAATTTAATTTGCATTTTAATTACCGTGTTACACTTTACAAGGTGGAGAACATACAAGTTGCTTAAGGGTTAGAAAATGTAATAAATTATTTTTTTATGAAATTGATCAACTAAAACGGAATTAAAAAATTAAATTTTTTAAATTTGAATTGAAAAGCATTATTTCCATCAACAGAAAACTTATGTTAGAGTTAGTGATATGGAAAAAAATTAACTTTTATGGTCCACTCTATACGCTCGTCATTTCGATTTAATTACTATCCAAGAATAGATTAATATCATTATAATAAATTATTGCTCTTGTAACATTTTTTTAATTAATTAAATTTGCTGTTTTGTGTTTCCGTCAAACTTAATTAACTTTTTCTTTGTTTCTCTAAGTTTTATTTCAATTTTAATTTATTGTTTATTTGGTTGATTTTTATTGATTGCTAAATCTGTCACCTACTCGAGGTGAGGAATAATCAGTATGTTAGGATAAAACTTTGTTGCGGAGGTAGATGAATGATTGCTTTGATATTATTTAAAAAAAATGAACAAGTTATATGATACTTAAAGTTTCTTTGACTTCATTCACAGCAAAGCTATAAATTAAAAATGTCTTGCAGTGGACTTGGAAGTAAATATTGAGTTTAATGAATTTGTAGTCAAACGAAGATATACATTAACAATTTGATTTGTTGAGATTTAATTTATAATTATTTATAGTTTTGAGTAAATACTAAAATTATGTTAGGTTTTAGCTTTGGTTTTTATAGTGTTAAAATAAATTTTGAAATGCAATTGCAATTTTTCTGAAAGATCGTATTACTAGTGGTTACTAGTGGTAGTGTTACTTACTACCACTATTAGTGGTAGTGTTACTTTAGTTGCTCAGAAAAACTGAAAGTGGAAAATTGTAAATCAATTACTCACGTATCTAATTATGAAGTACAGTAATCCCTCCGACTGCGCGGGTTTTAACTGCGCGATTTCCACTGCGCGAGATGAGTTTTCAATACTAATTTTCGCACTGCGCGATTAAAATTTCACACTGCGCGACGTTTAAAATTTTTTTTTAGAATATGTAGGTGAATTTCGTAAAATTAAAATGAAAAAAAAAATTAAATTTTCCACATGGGTCATTCTTTTACAAATCGAACAGATTTGAACAAAATCTGACCGACGAATTTGTGATTTGGCTTAAAAATTTTTTACTGGTATGAGATCAAAAAAAATATACGTGTTCGAGGATTTTTCTTTTTTGGAAAATAGAGGCGATCTAAATTTCGTGATTTTTGGTTTGACGACTTATTTTTCACTTCGGTTCTATTAATGATAGACGCTTTTGTTTTATTTTACTTTTAAAGTTAAGAGATGGAATTTTAATTAAAAAATATGTTATAAACAAAATAAAAATTATTAGCAAATTTCTATTGTTATAAACAAATAAAATGTTAAAATCGATTTTTAGTGCTTGTCCTACGTATTCTACGTTCAATTTTCAAGAAAAACGTATTTTTAACTAAGGGAGAAATTAGTTTTACTGTTAGAAATATATTAATTTATCCAGCGCGGGACAACAAAAATTTATGGAATTTTTATCTTTCCGCGCTCGATAAACTGATTTATTTCTAATGCTACTCGTACACGAGAGAGCAAAATTGCAGTTGTCAGAGAGAAAGTGTCTGACTTATTGCTAAACTGTTTACACATAGGAATTTGTTAATAATTTTTGTAGATAACAATTTTTTTTAAAGTTCATCTTTTAGCTTTAAAATAAAACAGAAAAAATGTCTATCATTACCAGAACTGAAGTTATGAATCTTTAAAAATAAGACTTCAAGCCAAAAATCACGAAATCCTCGAAATTTAGAACCGCTCCATTTTCCAACCCAAAAAAATTCTCGAGCACGTATATCTTTCTTTTGTTGAGAAATGGGAATTTGGAAATTTTTCATAAAAGCCCTAAAATTTCAGCCAAATCAAAAATGTGTCGGTCAGAAAGATGTTCGGTTTGTAAAAGAATGACCCATATATGTGGCAATTTGCATTACATACTCAGTTTATTTTTAACTGTGTGGCTGGAACGTTCAATATAGATCAAATTCAATTTCAAGCCAGTAAAGGTAGAATATTCTAAGCAAATTCAGATTATTGATATAATTTTTGTAAATTTAAGTTATTTTTTGAAATGTTATTTATGTTAATTTATCTGTTAACTTATGAAGTGTTTTCTTTTTTAAGAGTTGTTGAAGTAATGCATGTTTTTCAGGCTGTATATATTCATTTTTGTTTAATTATAACTTTAAATTAATTTTTTTTTTCAATTTTTTTCAAAATTTGGAACCTAACCCCCCATTTTCATATAAAACAGGGTTCACATTGCGCGGTTTTGTATTGCGCGCTGTTTTTCTTGAACGGAACTACCGCGCAGTCGGAGGGATTACTGTACTCCACACATATTTTAGTGATGGATTAAATTAGATTAAAAAGTGATGGTGAAATGTTGTACTGTGACCAAATAAAATCTATTGTCCCCCACATACTTTCTTGTGAGTCCCTATTTAGAGCACTTCCTTCATTCTTGTCTCCTTTTAGAACTTTAGAATATGAAGATAGTACAGTGTTTGCAGATCAAGCCCGTTAATATAAAACTCTTTGATATAAAACATTCTCATGTAGATCAAAACTGCATAATCTTTCAGAAACTGAGCTAGAGTCTCTTCTTTCAATAGATAGATTTTACATTTGTCTGTCTCCCCCAACCCAATGTTCTTGATATGTTTTCATAATTTGCAGTGTCCTGTAAGAAAACATGTCATTATTCTCAGGTTGTTATTCGACCTTGAACTTTTCAAGTTGAACACATTACTGTTCTTTTTTGGTTTGCACCCAATTAATTCCTTGAACTATATATTAATCCCATACCAGTATCATGGCTTAAGAGCATATGCTTTGACATCTTTAGCAGCAACATATTTCATCCTGTTGTGGGTGGATTAAGTTCCTAGTTTACCAAAACGTTCCGGCACGAAAAAGATGTTATATTCACCTTTCCTTGCTTATTTATTATCTTACATGACTAGGTATCAAATATACTGTTATTTTCAGTTTGCCAGTGTCCATTTTAGATGTGACGGTGCATACATCAGTTTCTTAACGACTAGTGTCTTAACGGTTTTATAGCTGTCGGACAAGTTGGCAATCTTCTTGTTGTGATAATTCTGTTCTAGCGTCGGGCATCTTGCGATTGGTAAGTGTCTGTTGGCTCAATGCATTCGGTTCTCGGTCCAATTATCCTCGGTTTTATCGTTCTATGTATACCTAGATTTTAGAGTCGTGTACATATATATGGTATGGTGAGCACTTGTGGCACGCAAAGGCTTATTGCGGTTTCTTTTGTTAGAGAGGGGCATCTGTACTCCTTGATTTAATAACAATCTTCTATCTCGCTTCTGATGACTTCTGAGATGCTAGCGAGATATACAGCTGTAGTTTGTTCAGAATCTCTTTTACATATATGTTTTGTTTGGATTTCCATTTTCAGTTGGTTTTTGTTTCCTTTTTGGTCGTACAAGTAAAACCGGACATAAAATGTTATAAATCAATAATGGAATTAGCAGTTGATCGATCTAGCTGACCTTTGACTGCCCCAATGCAAAAGCCGCAAGGATTCCACTTACACATATTGGCAGAATGCATGTTGGAATGCCGATAACCTTGTAGATTCAACTTAAAAGTATTCTCCAGAGTGGGCCAACTTGAACGGACTGATTTGAAATGCTTGTAACTTTTTCATTTTTTAAATATCTTTAAATTTTCTTAAGCTAAGTGTAAAATTGACACCTTTTCAAGGGCTGCCATTTTGCTCTTAACACTTAATGGTTCGTTTTAACATGTTTTGCATTACCTTGCGCAACGTAATTTTCTTTTAGTTCCTAAATGATTTGTTGTTTGTTGATGCAAATCTGCTCCTTCAAGACACCTTCAATGCACTCCGATCCGTAGCAGTGTTAAAATGCTGACGACATTTTCTTTGTGTTGTAATAATTGATTGTCTAGAAATATAATAAAATTCAACAATTTTTACACGTTCTTAAGTATGACATTATAAAATAACTAGATTTTATTATCTGCAAAAGACTTAAATAAAAATCTTTAAAAGTTACAAGTATTTCAAGTTAAATCAGTTCGTTGAAAGTTGCCCACTGTGTATTTATATTTCCAGTGTTATCAACAGATGAAACCTACTAATGACCTACAAAGGACCTACCCAGCTAGCACAAATTTGTAGCAATAGAGCTAATGTAACAAATAAAAGAGTCACAAGATTAGATACGTAACGCAACTGTAGCTCCATTGCGACAGAAAAAGCAGAATTTACGGTATATTTTGATACAACTTTGGTCACAATTGGGCGACAAATGTGTTATAGCTATGTTTAAAATGTGCTGTTGTAACAAACTTAAGTTGCACGCAGCAAGATGAAACAACGAATGTTTTGGTTTATTTCAGTTGTATATCGTAATGTTCTAAAAATGTTTTTAATAAGCATTCCTTTACATGATTTTTATGGAAATAATTTATAAGTTTTATAAGTAATAAAGGTCAGACATAACTCAAAAAGTACTTTGAAAATGAAAAATTTCATGATTTTTAGACCAAAATTTTATAACGGATGCCATTTGGTCAACGAGTGTGGTTGTTTTACCTCTGGAAAATTTACGCGCCACCCAAAAGTTGAAAATTCGGCAAATAATTGGAAAACTGGAAAATTTGTGAATTTTTATTATAACCATAAAATCCACAAATATATATCTAAATACATTTTGTAACGCTCCTAGTGTCATATTGCTCCGTTAATTGTTAGAGGATATAAATAATACTATAGTAAATCGCATTAGACTTTTCTCAAATAAAACCGCATGGCGTAAGAAATACATAGAACAACGAAAAATATGGCGAACATGCAGCTTCAAGACAGATTGCTTCCAAAGTTCTTGAAACTAAATAAAAACCTCATTGCAGCGTCCCTGTTACTAATGGGTTATCTAAAATTATAGTACTCGATTCGTTTTCTTCTTCTGTCATTGCAACTGTATAACAACCTCATTGTAGCATCCTTGTTTTTTCTGTCATTGCAACTAAATAAAAACCTCGCTGCAACGTCCTTGTAACAGTAATTTGAGGATAATATGTGTAGTCACATCAAGGTTGCTAGCTCGTTACTGGATTTGTGACAACTACAATAAAATAACATTTTTTAGATGCGTTACAAAAATATACGTTTTATCAACGTTAATTTAACTTAAACATAACTTCTGCCTTTGCAACTTTTATGAAACATTTTAACAACAAGTGTATTTTTCCGTAACAAAATAAAAACAGTATTGTAACTGAGCCGAATGATTTGTTGCCAATCGCTAAGTCGAAACTGTAATATAAACCCATATGTGACTAAATCTGTTTCAAAAAACTGAATTACAACCGAATTGTAACATATTTATGTTACAAATCGAAATCTGTGCTAGCTGGGTATTAGTGGTATATACGAGTATATACTAGTGAATAGTAATAACTAGATCGGTTTTCCACCTTAGTTATGTAATTAGATTTACCTCGATCCATTTAATAGCACTGTAGTAAAAGGCTGCTCCTAAATATAATTATCATTCAGGACAAGGTAAGGTCAATTATTTCTCGAATGTTTGCAAGGTTTTACTTGCACTAATGACTTGATCTAAAAATTCCTGACTAGCACAGTTACCTTACGTCCTAACCACAGATATCTCATATGCAGTCCAGAAATTGGGTTTCTAATAACAGGTCTAGTGTAACGCACAGGAATTGATCAAATAGGTCAACATTTTCAACTCATATTTAATAGATTAAAAAATTGTCTTAAAAGAAACGCAGAATAACATAGGTGTAGTTTCTTTACTTTTATAAAAAGGTTTCATTTAAATCCGGTAATTTGCCTCAGTTAAACTGAGGTAAATTATTTAGAATGCTACTAGGTGTGTTTCAGTTTTTCTAACTCATTTTTCTAGAGCTAAAGTTGATGCTGTAGAATTATTTTTTCTTGAGATTATACCAACTTTTTTCAGTGTACATTTGCATTACATCCAAGGATGAATTCGAATTTCTACCTGTCAGCGGTCATAACCAGATTACTTACCCTCTCAAAAACTATTATCTGTCATATCACAAACACTTTAAAATGAAAAAACTTTTAGCATGCATTATTTTATTATATCTATTATCAAAATTTGAATATATTATAAACACAAACATTGAAAAACTAAATATATTTCACAAACATCAAAAATTTGTAATATGTCGAGGGCATCAAGTTGATGTTTGACGATGATTTATTGAGATTGATAAAGGCAAAAAGGAAGATTTAGATAAAAAACGAATTCATAAAATAAACATCCTAGGAAGAAAAAAACAAATAAATTGGTGACAGTTTAGAAAATCGGGTTAAAAAAATTAAAATAGATGCGTGATGTGAAAGTTGATTTATTATTTATATTTATATAAAAGTTTCCTCTTTCCGATGTGGGTGGTGAAATAATAATAGAACAAATCAGTATTTTTTCCACATTTTAGAAATTGAATTTTGAAAGGGAAAACGATATCATTACCAAAAAGACTAGAATTTGTAATGAATATATTAAGGGTTGAAGATTACAATATAATGAGGGGATGATGTATTTTGACAGTAACTTGTTGCGTGAAATTCCATTACTACAGGAAGTTATTTTATTTACATTTGTTTTTTATTAGCTCTAGTTAAAAGGTTCATATTTAACATAAAGAATTTAAAAAAATTCAGCTCAATTTGAAATTATCGACTTGAAATTACCAACCTACAATAACTTATGAAAAAAGTTTCAATTAGTGTAAGAAGATTATAATAGATCATCTTTTCTGGCACATCGTCCAATGGCACATGACCATACTGCTGATTTTCCTACTTTGTTTTTAAAGATTGTTGGGAGCATACAGACAATGTTCACTCAACTTTAATGATACTTTAACAAAAGAAAGAGAATTGAATGAGAAAGAAGTGATTAGTTTTTGGACAGTATTGGAATAAATGGAAGGGGCCTCCCGAGCATCTGTTTATTTGAAACTTCGATAACATCAGTTCCTGACAATTGATTTTGATTAAACTTCGTAAATATGCTTAAAGTACGATTTGAAACAGTTCTGCATTTCAACTTCCTGTTTGTCTTTTCCGGAAAAAAATTTACTTATTCTATTCGTTCAACCTTTGACCTTAAGTAACTATAGACCGATTTCAGTTCTAAATGTTTTTTCGAAGTTATTTGAAAAAGTTATTGCAACAAGACTTTTATCTTTCCTTTCTGCTGAGAGAGTTATTTCGGATATGCAATATGGATTTTTGCAAAAATTCTAACACAACGTGTGCTTGCCTTGCTCACACGGATTTCATTAGTAAGGAATTGGATAAAAATTTCTATGTTTCTTGTATTTTCCTGGACATTAAACAAGCTTTTGACTCTGTTAGATATTTGATCTTGTTATCAAAGGTTGCTAGAATAGGATTTTCTATACAAGCATTAACGTTCTTTGAAAGTTATTTGAGAAATAGAGAACAGTTTGTATCTGTTGGTATGTGTAATAGCAAAAATAATCAGTTGCAAAAAGGTGTTCCACGGGGCTCTATTTTGGGTCCTTTGCTGTTCAATATATATATAAATGATATCTGTTCTCTGCCGTTAAAAGGTAGAAGACATTTATATGCTGACGATGCTGCGCTAGTCTATTCTTGTAAAACAAAACAACAGTTCCATGTAGATATGCAAAATGATCTAAATATTCTTTTTGTATGGTTTACCCATAAATTATCACTTAATACTTCTAAAACAAACTTTATGGTTTTTGAAAAACGTAATGTTGATAGTTCCCAGCATGACAACTATTTGATCTCTTATTGTGATAGTACTATTGCTAAGGTTAATAGTTTTAACTATCTGGGCCTCCAATTAAATGCTAATTTCAAGTGGAATGATCATATTTGTCACATTAAAGCTAAATTGTCCTTATATTTTTGCACTTAAGAAGATTAGGAATATTGTTCCTTTAGAATGCTTAAAATCAATTTATAATGCTTATATTTTGTCTCATTTACTTTACGTGAATCCTGTTTGGAGTGGTGCTTCAGAGTTTTTATTACATGATCTATTCATACTTCAAAAAAGGGCTATCAAATACGTACGGAACCTACCCATTCGCTATCCTACGGCTCTGTTATTTGATGAGTTTCTTCCTTTGAATATCTTAATTGAAAAAGAACTTCTCATCTTTATTTACAATATAATAAACTCCCGTATTAAACATAGTTTTTCCATAACACGTGCTTGTGAGATTCATAGTCATTATACTAGGAGGCGTTCGTTTTTCCTTCCGGAGTTCTTTTTGTCTTGTGCGTCTAATAATAATATTTTATATAGAGGGCTGCCTAAATTTAATCAACTCCCAACTTTAATAAAGAAGTTTCGTTCTTTAATAAATTTAAAATTAATATAGTTGTTCACTTACGTGGAATTTTTCTTGATAATTGATAAACTCGTTTTCTATTATTTTTTGTTGTTTTCTCTTTTTCTCTTTTTTTTTTTTTTTCTTTTTGAGATTATTTCTGTTACTATTTTGTTGATATTTTTGTTAGTTTTGTACTTGTTGTAATTGTTATAATTGTTAATTGTTAATTTTTATTGATTTTCTGTAATGTAATTGAATTGTAATTTGTTATTAGTATGCCATGCAATAGCACTTTTGCTCATATGGCTATTTATAGTCCCTGGGTCTTCACCTACATAATTTTGTGATTACCACATATTTTATACTTCGTGATGCGCCTGTCCTTGACGAGCCCGAAAACATTTGTTCTGCGATTTTTTTCAAATCGGCCGCTTTTGCTTTCGGCAAGCTCCGAAAAATGCCGATTGCCCGAGATCTTGTAAATTTTTGTTTTTTTTAACTATGGGGGTTGGAAATTTGATTTAGAACACAAGGGTAACCTTGTCCGACTAAAATTTGTCTGCTATTGTCTAGTCCGACAACCCAAACATCCAAAATGTCAGTTGTCGGACTCTACAATAGCAAACACATTTTGGTCGGACAAGCTTACCCTCGTATTCTAAAACAGATTTCTAACCTCCACAGTCAAAAAAAATAAATGTGGTAGCAAATTTACAAGATCGCGGGCAATCGGCATTTTTCGGAGCTTGCCGAACGCAAAAGCGGCCGATTTGAGAAAAATCATAGAACAAATGTTTTCAGGCTCGTCAAGGACGGGCGTATCACGAAGTATAAAATATGTGGTAATCACAAAATTATGTAGGTGAAGGCCCAGGGACTATTAAATTGTTAGGTTTCTTTTACTTGACAATAAAATAAATAAATAAATAACAAAATTTATGTCTTTGTTTATGTTTATGTTTATGTTTATGTCCAAGTTTATGTTTTCATCGATAAATCACTTATGCTACAACCAATTTTAACGATTTTAATTTTTAATTATTCACCATTTGCTTATTAATTGACATTTCATTTTGTGAATAATTAAGAGTTTTAGTGCATTTTTTATATCAAGTAGTAAAAAAAATAGTATATAAACCTCAGTGAAGAAAATTTTCAACATTTCGGTTCTTAATTCGCTCGAAACTTCGTTTCTCACGAATTAATATTCACCTTAATGTAGAAAATTTACTTTATCACCTCAGTATAAAATATACTATTTTTTTTTATTAATTAGTTAGACATGTTTAGCACACTAAATATGAAATATTCATTATTCAGACTCTTTGAATATCCGAAGATACCATGTCAACTATAAAGGAAGGAGATGAGGAAAATGGTAGGAAAGATGATATAGGGATAACTATACTAATTGTTTTAAATAATGATGTGCATTTTTTTTAAATGCCTGAGGGGAAAATTCATCGGGAAATACAGAGGAGGGCATTGAGCTCCATAATTTGCCACTCTATTAAAATAGTCGTTCTGGAAGGACACAGTTCTACAGCGAGGTATTTGTACAACAAATGGATGAGATAACTCGGCAGCTCTTCATATTTCGGAGTCGGACGAAGAAGGTGGTCTCCTAAATTAAAAGAAAAAGAAAACAAAAAACAAAAAACAAAGTAATCGAAAATAAGTGTTATAAGTGTTGATAAGTGTTAATAAGTAACTAATAAGTGTTATAGTGTTTGTGTTAGTGTTTATATAAATAAAAGTATTGAAGAACCGACGCGTACAATTATATAATTGATGAGATTGCTCTTTATTAAAAAATTATTTGGTATTTTGTGTTTACTGTTATTAAGGGGTAGGCAGGTAAAATTTTACCTTTATTGCTTTGATGTAATAAATTTATTTATTATTTTAAAGCGTAAATTTGTCTTGGTAACAGTAAGCAAAAAATTTCGTTTTAGTTGTTAGTGATTTTTTTTGGATAGATTGAGATATTTTTTGTGAAGTTTTTTACATGATCTAGCTCCTCCCACCTCGGACTTATTTTAGGAGTTGGAAAATATCAGTTAGTGGATTATGAAATTTCTTTTTTTTGACAAAAGTTAGGAATTTAGAATTTAACCCCTTATTTGTACTCTTCAATTTTGTTAGTGTCTTTTGTGTCCCCATTTTTTTTTTTGCTTTTCTCTTATAGTGCCACTGTTGCATGAAATCTGCTATCGTGTTATTGTGACAGAGATACCCAGTTTCTTTTGTACTGTTTAGTGTTGAAATTTAGGCGTGGCCGAATTTCAGTAGCTTTGCCTGCAATGTCAAAGGGCAAGTCTGTGTCTCAACAAAATGGCAGCAGAACGTGAACCAACAGCTTAGCATTGACTTCACCAACATACTAGGTCATTCAATAAGTCCGTAGGATGACACATAGATAGCGTTACTAAAATTTTTTCCATATGATTTTTATTTAGTACTAACCTTCAAACGATACGTGTATAAATTTGACAGCAATCTGACTATTTATTCGTGAGTTATAGCATTTTGTGTGAAGCAACTTTTGTTTTTGAAAAAAAATGGAAAAAAGTGAATTTCGAATTTTAATAAAGCATTGCTTTTTGATGAAAAAAAATACAGTGGAAACCAAACAATGGCTTGATAAACATTATCCAAACTCTGCTCCATCGAGACAAATGGTAGAGAAGTGGATGGCTGAATTTAAATGTGGTCGTACCAGCACAAAAGATGCAGAGCGCAGTGGACACCCAAATAAGGCTGTTATTCCAGAAAACATCAAAAAAATCCACAAATTGGTTATGAACGATCGCAAATTGAAGGTGCATGAGCTAGCTGACATTGTAAAGGTAGCAAATGGTAGTGTTTTTAGCATTTTACACGAATATTTGGGTATGCGAAGGCTCTATGCAAATTGGCTGCCGCGTGAGCTCACAGTCGCCAAAAAACAACAACGAATCGATGCTTCAGAGGAGTCTTTGGCGCTATTAAACCGCAATAAAAGGGAATTCTATCGTAGATATGTGACAATGGATGAGACATGGCTTCACAATTACACACCAGAATCCAAAAGACAGTCAGCTGAGTGGACAGCAGTCGACGAACCGAATCCAAAGCGAGCAAAGACGCAACAGTCGGCCGGTAAGGTGATGGCGTCTGTATTTTGGGATACGAACGGAATAATATTCATCGACTATCTCCAAAAAGGAACCACCATCAACCATAGGCGAAGCCTGAGGTTTTAAGAATGGGATGCTGCGTTCTATATAATATTCATCAATGATAAAAATGACTACAATCAAAATCAATTGATCCATAATATACTTATAAAATATCGTCAAGTCAGCGACGTCTCTTATATGTTCAAGGAATCAAGCTCGTTAGTAAGATTTAATTTGCCGATCAATTTAACAGCTCTCCGCTGTATAGAATCAAGATATTTCAAACTACTTTTGCAGGCTCCACCCCATATATTTATATATTAAAAAGCTGCTCGCTATTAAAAACCTTACGATACTGACCCAAAAATCCTAATTTTTGAACAGCGTTCTTAGCTAGGCTAAAAATATGAGAATTCCTTTTCATATTATTTTCAATCTCAACTCCAAGAAGTCTAACAGATTCTTTCTCTTCAAGATCATTTAAGTCAAACTTTAATGAAAATGGATTAGGTGTTGATAACCTAGAAAAATGGCAAACTTGAGTTTTACTTGTGTTGAATTCAACACTTTTAGCAATACCCCAATATAGTTTGCAAGAAAATTCTCAATGCACAATATGAGAAGGACAGTTACTAAATTTTCCGGTAAAAACTTGATCCTCTGGTTTGAAACACAAGAATCAATTTATGTTTAAAATTCTATTTAATATACTAATATGATGAATCATAAATATGGATATGTAATAGCAGTTCAACTCATCAGGTACATGAACAAATTGGCTTGCTTAATTTATCAAAGTATATAATTGAAAGGGTTTTATATAATTAAATTTCATCATCAGTATAAATAATTATATTTGTTGATTGATCCTATCCTTACAAACAATCGAGAAATAGAACCACGAATCCCAAGAGACAAATATACCTACGTAATTTAGAAATCAGTGATCAAGGTCGTCTATTTTCTTATCAGAAAATATTTTTATATTTTAAAACAAAACATTTTTGGAAACTGCCCTGCAATAATAATCAATAAAGAAATTAATTACCTTTTGTAATATTTATAAATCAAACAAAACATCGAAACTGTTATTACAAATCAATACTTTGATGTAAAGTAATAAGACTTGGTTAAAACAATTAAACCAGTACATATAAGCTAAAACAAAATAAATTTACCATAGCACTACTATAATAGTAGATGCTTTATGCAACATAGCTTATTTCTAGTTGACAATTTTTGTTTTTTTTCATTTTTCTTTTCGATTTTGTTGTTGTTGTTTACGTACAAATTATAAATTTTAGTACGCTGCAAGTTGAATAGCTTCTTCGTGGATTATTTGGATGAAAATAAATATTTTGAATGCGTTGATGTTTTTTTTTATGAATATAAGGCATTAATATAATTAAATAATAATAAAAACATTTATTTATATGGATGTATCTGTATATAATTTAACAGAAAATATGAAGATTTATATTAAATGACTACTAAAGTATTGGAATTCTAATAAAGTTTATTGAATGATGTTTGACAAAATCTTTATTAACAACCAATAATTAATTTGAAAAAGCACGACCTGTTTCAAAGGGAAGCAGTGCTTCCCTAGCTTCCAAAGACGCTTCGCCTCTGTCATCAACAGCGAGTATTACTGTGAACTTTTGGATCGATTGAAGGCTGAAATCGCAAAGAAACGGCCACATTTGCAAAAAAGTGTTGTTTCACCAAGATAATGCACCGTGTCACAGATCGATGAAAACGATGGCAAAATTGAATGAATTGGGCTTTGAATTGCTTACCCACCCACCATATTCTCCAGATTTAGCCCCCAGCGACTTTTTCCTGTTTTCAGATCTCAAGAGAATGCTTGCTGGAAAGAAATTTAAGTCGAATGATGAACTAATCGCTGAAACTGAGGCCTATTTTGACGAGAAAGAGAAATCGTACTATAAAAGTGGTATAGAAAAGTTGGAAAATCGCTATACTCGTTGTATCGCCCTCGAAGGCAACTATGTTGAATAAAAAAATAGAGTTTTGTCAAAATGTTGTTTTTTTCTTACTTATCCTACGGACTTATTGAACGACCTCGAGGACTAGATTCGAATCCAATCTAATTCGAACGAGGACTCAATTCGAATCTAAACGAGATCCATCACTACATTGAAAAAAATAAGCCTGACATATTGTTTCTTACCGAAACAATTGTTAGTGGCAAAGCATCGAAGTTGGATCCCGATAAATACCGGATACCTAGTTACGAATTGGAACATTCCTTTTATAACAAGCATGGTGTCTGTGTATTTGTTCGAGATTCACTTTCATGTATGAGAATTAGGCCTACGAGTTGAACTCTAAGCACCATAATCCTATAGCACTGAAGATCTCAGGTGCTGATGAAACTATGTTTATAATAGGATTATATAGATTCCCAAATTCTCCCCCAGGATGTCCCTTTTTCGATCAAATATCGGCTAATCTAGACATGATAACCACGGACTACCCCAAAGCAAGACTGGCCATTCTTGGAGACTTTAATATTCATAATAAAGAATGGCTTAAGTATTCATCGCGCATTGACGACGTAGGAAGACAAGCCGAACTGATATTCGCAGATTATCACGGTTTGACGCAAATGATAGAGTGCCCCACTAGAATCTTAGATTCAATTTACATTATAACAATAATTTGCTGGATCTTTTTTTGACAAACGAACCAGATACTACGAAGACGACAGTTGAACAACCCCTCGGAACATCGAACCATCTGCTAATATCAGCAATAGTGCAATTTACAATTTATAGCAAATCCTCGTCGCGTTTGAAACTATAAACGCGCCAACTGGGAGGGACTGAGAAACTTTTATGATGAAACACCTCGGAAAACTATTTGTGTGTTGATCAAGAACCTAGCACATCGGCAATAAGAATGTCCGAAATCATAAAAGACGGAATGCGGCCGTTTATTCCAAATCGATTAATGACTCCTAAAACTGAGCCTTGGTTTACGCGGGATGTTGATGAGGCAGTGAGGAATAAACGCAAAGCATTTAAGACAAATAACGCTAATAAAACACCTGAAACCCATAGCGCCTATAAGAAAGCCAGAAGTATTAGTAAATACGAAATAGACTTGGACAAAGAAGCGTTTATCCAGAAGAAAGCAAAGAAATTCGCCGAGCATCCAACTGGCTCACGTAGTTTCTTTCAGGCAGTTAAATCAGTCCAGAGCAATTTTACTCGATCCTCTATCCCAACCTTAGTTCTGAATGATATTCCCGTGAGCGACTCGAAAGAGAAGGCGGATCTTTTGGGTCGTATTTTCGCAGAAAACTCAAACATAGTTGAACCTCCCTATTCTCCTACACTCATTCCCCCAGTTGTAACGAAAATGAAACCAATTATTTTTCGTTGCAATATTGTACGGAAAATGCTTCTTTCTATCAATATAAACAAATCTGCTGGCCCCGACGGTGTTTCACTCTTCATTCTTAAAAATTTTGCTAGGCAAATAGCTCCAATTTTAACAAAAATTTTCTATTTATCTTATAAAACCGGAATATTTCCCGACTCTTGGAAGCTGGCCAGCGTTCAACACATAACAAAGAAAGGCAGTAAGACAGATCTTAACAATTATAGACCAATTGCAATTCTGTCAGTTTTAGCTAAAATATTTGAAAAATATGTTAACTACAATTTAATAGATTATTTGGAAGTGTCGCGAGTTATTGATGATAAACAATATGGTTTTCGTAGAAGTCATGCAACAGGTGATCTGTTAGCCTACGTATTCCATCTCTGGAACAAATCACTGGAAAACCATGGTGAAACATTCAGTATTTCACTTGACATTTCAGCAAGCATTTGATAAAGTGTGGCATAAAAATCTCATAGCTAAATTAAAATCTTATGGCATAGACCATCTTACTGTCTCATGGATTTATAGTTTTCTTACAGGTCGCCAATTTTATGTTAATTTAGATGGTATCACATCCAATATTTTCAAAACCAATTCTGGGGTTCCCCAAGGTTCTGCACTCTCACCAACCTTGTTTCTTCTATACATTAATGATTTACTTATTTCCACAGTGCACCCAATCCATAGTTTTGCTGATGACAGCACATTGCATGCATCACATGCATCTCCCAAATTTCGATCTCATACTGCAGTCACCACTGATAGAGAGCTGCTAATTGATTCTATCAACAAAGACCTGGATCGTATAATGGGATGGGGTGATCGTAATCTTGTTTCATTTAATCCAACCAAAACCAAACTTTGCCGTCTTTCACGAATAGAACGACATAAAAATTTCCCTATTAAAATAAACCATGAGGAATTGCGTGAGGTTGAATCAGTTAGACTTCTTGGAGTGGATATTCAAAACAACCTTAAATGGAATAAACATGTGTTCAACCTCGCTAAATCTGCAATGCAAAAATTAGGATTCTTGAGTCGATGTAAAAAGTATTTCAATCCCGAGCAAATTTTGCTAATCTTCAAGTCCTTTATTCGTCCATGTATGGCGTACTGCTGTCATGTTTGGGGAGGTGTTTGTCAGTCAACAATATAATGTCTAGACTCTGTACAGAGAAAAGCAATACGGTTGATTGGTAATACCGAACTAACGGACCAGCTTGATTCACTCCAGCACAGAAGAAATGTGGCTGAATTATCAATCTACTATAAATATAACTTTAGCGAATTCTCCTCTAAGGAAATTCAAAATATCCTTCCATCGTGTGCGCAGTATAATCGACAAACAAGCCACGCCATAAGATTTTAATTTAGCAATGAGATTTTTATGCCACACTTTATCAAATGCTTGCTGAAATGTCAGGTGAAATGCTGAATGTCTCACCATGGTTTTCCAGCGATTTGTTCCAAAGATGGGTTACGTAGGCTAACAGATCACCTGTTGCATGACTTCTACGATAACCATACTGCTTATCATCAATAGTTCGCGACACTTCCAAATAATCTAATTTAACATATTTTTCAAATATTTTAGCTAAAACCGAAAGAATTGCAATTTTTCTATAATTGTAAGGGGCCTATCTTCCTGCCTGTCTTTGATATGGGTTGAACGCTGGTCAGCTTCCAAGAATCGGGAAATATTCCGGTTTTATAAGATAAATAGAAAATTTTTGTTAAAATTGGAGCTAGTTGCCTAGCAAAGTTTTTAAGAACGAGGGGTGGAATACCATCGGGGCCAGCAGATTCGTTTATATTGATAGAAAGAAGCATTTTCCGTACAATATTGCAACGAAAAATAATTGGTTTCATTTTCGTTACAACTGGGGAAATGAGTGTGGAAGAATGGGGAGGTTCAACTATGTTTGAGTTTTCTGCGAAAATACGACCCAAAAGATTCGCCTTCTCTTTTGAGTCGCTCACGGGAATATCATTCAGAACTAAGGTTGGAATAGAGGATCGAGTAAAATTGCTCTGGACTGATTTAACTGCCTGAAAGGAACTACGTGAGCCAGATGGGTGCTCGGCGAATTTCTTTGCTTTCTTCTGGATAAACGCTTCTTTGTCCAAGTCTATTTTGTATTTACTAATATTTCTGGCTTTCTTATAGGCGCTATGGGTTTCAGGTGTTTTATTAGCGTTATATGTCTTAAATGCTTTGCGTTCATTCCTAACTGCCTCATCAACATCCCGCGTGAACCAAGGCTCAGTTTTAGGAGTCATTAATCGATTTGGAATAAACCGCCGCATTCCGTCTTTTATGATTTCAGAAATTCTTATTGCCGATGTGCTAGGATCTTCATCAACACAACAGATAGTTTTTCCAAGGTGTTTCATCATAAAAGTCTCTCAGTCCCTCCCAGTTGGCGCGTTTATAATTCCAAACGCGACGAGGATTTGCTTTAATTTGTGTCGGGGATGTAAATTGCACTATTGCTGATATTAATAAATGGTCCGATATTCCGAGGGGTTGCTCAACTTTTGTCTTCGTAGTATCTGGATCGTTTGTCAAAAACAGATCCAGCAAATTATTGTTATGATGTGTATTGTCTGCGATTCTAGTGGGACACTCTATCATTTGCGTCAAACCGTAATAATCTGCGAATATCAGTTCGGCTTGCTTTCCCACATCGTCAATGCTTGATGAATACTTAAGCCATTCTTTATTATGAATATTAAAGTCTCCAAGAATGGCCAGTCTTGCTTTGGGGTAGTCCGTGGTAATCTTGTCTAGGCCAGACGATATTTGATCGAAAAAGGGACATCCGGAGGGGGGGGGGGGGGGGAATTTGTTTGGGGATCTGTATAATCCTATTATAAACAAAGTTTCATCAACACCTGAGATCTTCAGTGCTAGAGAATTATGGTGCTTAGAGTTCAACTCGTAGGCCTTAATTTTCATACATGAAAGTGAATTTCGAATAAATATACAAACACCATGCTTATTATAAAAGGAATGTTCCAATTCGTAACTAGGTATCCGGTATTTATCTAGATCCAATTTCGATGCTTTGCCACTGACAATTGTTTCGGTAAGAAACAATATGTCAGGTTTATTTTTTTCGATGTAGTGATGGACCTCGTTTAGATTCGAATTGAGACCTCTTATGTTCGTGAAGTCAATGCTAAGCTGTTGGTTCACGTTCTGCTGCCATTGTTGAGACTCAGACTTACCCTTTGACATTGCAGGTATAGATACTGAAATTCGACCAGGCCTAAATTTCAGAACTAAACAATACAAAAAACTGGGTATCTCAGTCTCAAAAACACGATAACAGGTTTCAGGCAACAGTTGCACGATAATGGAAAAGCAAAAAAATGGGAACACAAAAGACACTAACAAAATTGAATTTACATTTTATTTCAAATTTTGATTTTTTAAATTTTGTTTTAACTTGTTTCTGTTTTCTTTTCTTCATTCTATTATGAAATATTGGCCTATCTTCGTTATATGATAGGATTTATTATTTAGATTTTACATATTTTATTTTAAAAAAAATCAAATTATGTCAAAAAAACATTGCATTTTTGACAAAACATTAAAAATACAAATTCAAATTATTTGGATTGAGCGCAAACCGTGACGCCGTGCCACATCATCTAAAACATCACAAACCGCATATTCGAACCGAATAACCGAACACGGCTAAAACAATCACAGAAGTTTCAAGAAAATCGGCCGGGTTCATATCAATGACGTCTTGATTCGATTTTCTATATATGTATTACAAAAACCACTTTTTTGGTTACTATTGAAAGAATTTGAAACAGTTGTAAAGAACTGTAAATGCTACAAGGTTCACTTTTCACGTTTTTCATATCTTGTGGTAACTCTGATGACCGTAGTATGATTTCTTAAAACACCTTTTAAAACGATCGTTTATTTTATACCCTTTCCTTCTCAAAATGAATAATTTTGGCAAAAGTAATAAGAGTTGTATGCATTGTTGTTTTGCTGAATTGATTTTAATTTATAGCAATATCGCATTTAATCAAACTGAAAACTGAACATTTGCTATTATATAGGAAAAATTTCATTTCAAATTCTAAATTACATATTTTCTTTATAAGAGTTAGAAGAAGTTCTTCTAGTAATAATTATATTTCGATACATAATTCATACCTTAAGGAACATATTTGTTTTCCTACATAAATTTTCAAATGAAATAAAACCATTAAAGTAAATATTAATTTTTATTACAAAATCATTAATTACTCCAATTGCTACACTTCAAAATTGTGTTATGTAAATTACTCAAAAACTGCATTGTCAATTGCACTCGCACAACTGATATCAATTATAAATGTGAAATAACATAACGAAAACCAATTAATCATTTTTATAATAAAAAAATTAATAAAATTTTATTTATTACGAAAATAAAAAAAAAATTAGGAAGAAAGAGAATTTGAAATAAAATAAATAATCAGTTTTATAATGTTGTTACATAAAACTATAAATCACTATAAAAGTCTAAAGCGAAATGTCACAATAAATCAAAGACATAAACTATAAATAAATAAAAAAACGAATATTAAACTTGCTTATTAACATGTTAATATAACCTCAATAATTTAATTATTTTTGTTTTGTTAGGGGAATGTGGTTTTGATTTATGCTTGACAAAATAGATGTTGAGTGGGCAAATTAATTTGAAAATCTGCAAGCGGTAGATAATGAATTCATATATATGATTATTACGATAAAAGATTCGTATTTGGGATTAAGAGGTTTTAGAAGGAAAAATTAACAAAATACCTCAAAACACTTTTAAATCTCGTTCTTAGAAAAACTAGAAATAGAACATTATTTGTGAAACTGTGGTGTTGCTTGTCTGATCTCCATTATAATTAATAAATCTCATCTCGAGCAGCAAAAAGGGCTAACAATGGCGCAGTCTGAAATTTTACGAATATAGGATGTTCTCAAACTCTGTGTTATAATATCCCTAGTTGATAATAATAATTACTACCTAAGCTCGAAAGTTGCATACTTAAAGCAAAAACGTTTTTTCTTCTTTACCCAGTGATCAAAATCCAGTAACAGGACTAAATTTTTTTTTTAAATAAACAACTGCTAGAGAAACAAATTGAGGGTTTAAGATTTTCTCCAATTGGACGAATTTCGTGCAAAGGTTATAGATACGCAGATGCAGCAAACAGCTTTTAGCAACAAACATTTTTTAAATCGACTAAGTAGCTTTTGATTTTATATTGTTTGCTTATTCAGGGTTCTTATGACCCAAACTACAAGAAATACTAGAAAAAGCTGTTTTAAGGTTTAAACATTTTTCGTTATACTGATACGGCTTCTGATTCTGCAGTGGCATGTATGCAATTGTTGGAGGAAATAAGTTCATCAATGGAAAGGAATGGTTACCTGTATATGTATATTTAAAATCAATAAATAATAAAATATAAACTGTTGCGCTACATAATTGCGAGTAAAAACTGAATATTATCAAATTAATTGTTATGCCTCTCAAGTCTCAATGGTGATTGAAAACAAAATAATATAGTAGTTTTCCTTATAATTGTGATTAAGAACTAAATAATATATGATAATTGTTGCGCCAAGTTGAAGTCGAAAGAAGATCGAAAGCTGTATCATAGAATATAAATTATAGCACTTCACTGAGATCAGAGCCTCGAAATGGCTGAAATGCTGAATAATATAATATAAATTGTTGCACCTTACAAAAAAATGAATTTAAATTTACTTTACACGTATTATTTCTATTCAACCAATTTCATTTATTTTCGTAATCAACAATATCAACAGCATTGAACCAAATACCTCCTTTGAATATGATTCTTCTCACCACAATTATGTGTTTCTTAGGTTAAAATTGCTTTAAATCAAACTTCATATATAATATGAATAATCATTAACTTTATAAATACATAAAACTATACACTTAAAATATTTAAACAAGGTCAGTATTTTAAATTAATTTAAAGTTAAAACTTTTCAGAAGTCAATTTTAACACACGCATTGAACATGTCAAACCTTAAACGATACGATAATTAAAAAGTAAATTTTGTTTTGTAACATCATGACGGATATCAACTACGATATATATTTTCCTCTTTCTTTTCATTAGATCTTTGTTTCACATCAAATTCGATGTTCGAACAATAAAATCCGATCTACCCCGTTCAATTTTATTATGAATTGTTTTACACAAAACATATGCGGTCGAGGTCATATAAACTGTATACTTGAGGGTCAGCATAAAAGTTACTTCAATTATTAGCAGAAATGTGTCGCTGCAACCAACTGAGTTAAAGACAAATAATATTGTAAAACTTTTATTATTTGAAATTTAACTAAAAAAAGTGCAATACAACATGAAGAAGGTTCTTGAAAAAACTGAATCAGCTTAAACAAGACGATAACCTGGGATCAGGATTCGACCAAGAACTGGTAAACAGATCAAAAGTGAATTTCAAGGCACGCTAAAACTCTAACAAGATTGTCACGGAACGCTTAGCTCCAATTCATAATGCCCATTAGTACTGTCCGACTCCAAACCTAAACCAGATGCAACCAATTCAAATTTGAGAAATAACCAAGAACAATCTATGTTACCGTTTGTTTGAAACGGGAATACGGTCGCAAAAAACCTTTAAAGGCTCTCTGCCGTGGACGTTTAGTTACGAACTGAGATTGCATCGGAAGACGCAAAATCCTTTGTTTATCACAAGCATTTATCACAAGACTCAACATAATGGTGAACTTGTGACCCCATGCCATGGCAATAGTATAGACGTTCGAGTACCTCCAGCGTCTTCTTTACACCTCAATGGGTGGCAGTACCATAGCATCATGGTGTTTCTTGATCATTTCCAAAGTCAAAGGTTTTAGTAATCAGAGCTCTTACACAGGCAATCATTCGGTATTGCATTAAGTTTTGGTTCCACACGGATATAAAGTTTGTTATACAAATGTTTTACCAATCTTTAGGTGACATTTGGACTTTAGCTATCATCAAGTCCCCTTGTTGATTACATTCATCATCAAGCTTTATATCTTTTACGTAATGTGTTAGTGCCTCGGCAAATTCTTGATAGAGATAGAACATCAGGGACTATGTTTTGGGTTTTTTTGTGGATAATGGTAAAGTTCATATGTTGGACCTTTAGGCTCCACCTAGCCAGTAGGCAACTCAAGTCTTTCTGTGACATAAGTCAGCTCAGACTCGAATGGTCGGTAACAATTGTAAATTTATGACCTACAACATAGGCCCTAAATTTTTTCACACTCAAAATTGATTGCAGCAAGACACTCAACTTCTGAAGCCGAATTGTTTCGTTGATCTTTTTTTAGCTTGCCTAACATTAAGGCTATCGGATACTCTTGTCCTTCATTATAAACTTGATACAAAATACTACCGAGCCTGTCAGGCTAGCGTAACACCGGATGAAAAACTCTTTATTATAGTAAGGATTAATTAGAACTGTACACGGTTGAAAATATTGGTATGAAATTGGTAAAACATGGTATTTATATAAATCCATAAAGAAATGGTATTAGTTAAATAAAGTTCGATGGTATAAAAGTTCATAAATAGCTCCATATAAATTGCATATATTTATGTATAAAGATAATTTATAAGCATTGGTATAAATTATATATCATAAGCTTATGAGTTTCGTAAAATAAAAATTGGTATAAATTATATACCATGAGTTTATTAGTTTGGTATAATAAAAATTTGTATAAATTACATATCATCAGATTATTAGTTCGGCATATAATCTATATATATATATATATATATATATATATATATATATATATATATATATATATATATATATATATATATATATATATATATATATATATATATATATATATATATATATATATATATATATATATATATATATATATATACATATATATATATATATATATATATATATATATATATATATATATATATATATATATATATATATATATATATATATATATATATATATATATATATATATATATATATATATATATATATATATATATATATATATATATATATATATATATATCAGTTTTTGGGTTTTGGGTTTATCTGAATAAACCTTATAGTTATTTGTTAATAAAAACAACTTTTATCTCTGAACGTGTTTCGGTTCGGATTCGAACTTAGAAGTTGTTTTTATTAACAAATAACTATAAGGTTTACTCAGATAAACCCAAAAACTGATTTCGAATTGAAAAATTCATACGATTCACTAATTTACTTGACATTTATGTCGTAAAATTGATTTCATATTGATTGGCAGCATTCAATAATAACTGCACACGTGACTTAGGATAGTATGGAATATACCTACTAACTTTCGAAAATCACAAATAGTGAGGTTAAGGGAATTAATTATCTCTTTCAATAAAAATTCCTACCTTGTCGGGTTTAAGACGTATAAAATCTATATAATAAAAATACTAACTCTGTAGCCAGTGAAGTATGACAAAAAAGTTTTTCACTAAGAAAAAAAGAAATTACAACGTCGTAATTAAAAAAAAAAAAAAAAAAAAAAAAAAATGTTTCTAAATGTCGACGCCGAGGGGCAGTTGTCAGCGTGTCTACCAAAAGATTCAAACTTAGTTGGTACTGATGAGGTTCTAAGTTCGAATCCGAACCGAAACACGTTCAGAGATAAAAGTTGTTTTTATTAACAAATAACTATAAGGTTTATTCAGATAAACCCAAAAACTGATTTCGAATTGAAAAATTCATACGATTCACTAATTAACTTGACATTTATGTCGTAAAATTGATTTCATATTGATTGGCAGCATTCAATAATAACTGCACACGTGACTTAGGATAGTATGAAATATACCTACTAACTTTCGAAAATCACAAATAGTGAGGTTAAGGAAATTAATTATCTCTTTCTATATATATATATATATATATATATATATATATATATATATATATATATATATATATATATATATATATATATATATATATATATATATATATATATATATATATATATATATATATATATATATATATATATATATATATATATATATATATATATATATATATATATATATATATATATATATATATATATATATATATATATATATTTATATATATATTAAATTTATACCTTTACTTTATACATGTCTTTTAATAAATATAATATATAAATTTTATACCTACCATTATGAAAGTTCTAACCCAAACGGTATAAAATTTATAATAATTTGGACTTTTATACGAATAATACAAAATATATGAAAACTGAATCTACGACAAACTAATTTAGGCCTGCAAATCTCTTATGATATGATAAGAATGAATAATTAGATAAAACTATTGATTGGCTAACATGAATAATAATTTATCAGTATAAAAATAAGTCAACAAAAATTACACAAATTAAAATTCAAAAGGCTTACATCACTTAATGTTGAATGTTGATCGGTTAGAAATCCATTACGATGATTAGCATCTTCCACTACTTTTCTCGTTTTCTATGCAGCAAGTTTCACCGAAAGTTATCTCTTCGTATCCTTCGAAATTTTGTAATAAAATTTCAGTCATTGGTACAAAATTACTATCAGTGTTAATATTAAATCCCAAATGTAATTTTTTATTTTCCAATAACCACATTGCGTGAAAAACTTTTGATTTTTGTGTTTTTTTTTCGTCAACGATTCCAATAATCGGAGGCGCATGTAACAGATCATTATAAACGACACTTCGTTGTATAAAGAAAAATTTGTTAGTTTCATCATTTGGGTAAATACCATGTAAAATATTCCATAATGTGCTACGATGAATTGCGAGTACAGAAAACATTAAATAAAACTGTTTTAATTTAATTTTATTTATTGGTTTTATTTCTAATAAAATTTCTAGTGATTTTTTCTTTCCACAGTTAACTTTACAACATAAAAGTATTTTTTTCTTTGTTTTATTTTAACTTAAATGAATACTAATCACTTACATTTAATTTTATATACTGATTTTAAATTTATACTGATTTTCGATCAAACAAATTTGATCGCTTATAAACACAATCTTCCAGATTTTCTGTTTCATTTTCCATCATGTAACAAGCAATTTCCGCTAATACAACCAATCATTTATGCAAAACTTGTATTTTTAATTGAAATTGAGTTTATTTAAATGATCACAAAAAATGTTTAATTGTACAGTGGTACAAATAAATGTCTACGTTTATTATAATTGAAGAAAATTAATAAAACTATTATCGAATTTATCTGAATATTAATACTATTATAAAAATAGTAAAAATTGAAAAGAGTCCGTCGTTACAAATATATACCAATTTTTTTATGTTAATTAAAATACATTTTTTTGTTTTACATTTTTATTTTCAAAAAATTCATTATATAACAATTCGGTTTTCTTAGTATCCTACTTTACATTCTTTTTGGTAAAATGTATGTTTTTTGGTTTTTTGCGATGTCGCTTTATAATATGTTTCATGATTTACTAGACTCCCTTAAACACGTAAGAAAAAACAAACCGTCCAAGCATGAATCAAGTACATGTTTACTTTAAAATTATACCGAATCACATATTGTTTGACATAACGATATTGTGGACTATTTTATTTAACTTATATCAAAAACTCTTACCAGCATATAGAAAATCGAAGTAATCCAAATCCGCAGTGCTGGTTGAATCCCTGAATTTATTTACTTGCACTACGCGTGCATTTATGCCGTGCAAAAATGAAATAAAAATTCCACTTTTTATTTTCGATATGACTGCACAAATCTCTGTTCGGAAATGAGATTTTATTCAATTTCTATACCAAACGCGTTTACGTTTAACGCAATAAAAATAGCAGTACTTTTTGCCATCTTACACTAATTTGGTATAGAAATGGTTATTTTTAATTTATAAATCTCCATACTTTATAAGATTAGAAAATAAATTCAATACCAAGCATATATAAACGCTGCGCGACAAATTGTAACTAACTGTATTTTTATCCCCGTTTATATATTATTTGGTATAGAATTGGGAATTTAAAACGTATTACATTAGTTGGATATAGAAATGGTATAATTTCCATTTATAAATCTTCATACTTTATAAGATTATAAAATAAATTGTATACCAAACATTGATAAACGCGGCGCGGCACATTGAAATAACAGTGTTTTTACCTGAGTTTATAATATTTGGTGTAAAATTGGGAAGTTCAACTTAAAAATTATCTGAATACCTTGCACTTTATAAAATTCAATACCATTTTTTGCATACATATACTTTATAAAGAGAACGTTATTAAAAAAGTATCAATTTTAGACTAAAATTTTCAACAGTGTAGCTAAAGTCAACAGTCTTCAGATTTTCAAAAGCTAGTCGGGCTTCCTAAGTCCAACTTAGCTTCTTCGGACCTTTTTTAAATAGATTAGTTATAGGCTGACACTCATATAACACTCGCATAATTAGAATTTAATCATTGGACCGCCATCCCACCATACCCAGAAGACAACGAATCTGCTTTACAGCAGTTGGAGCTAAATATTCAGCAACTGCTCGTACCTTTTCAGGATCAGTTCTAAAGCTGTGTTTACCAACAAGAAAACCTAAATAGCTTACTTCATTGAGAATAAACTTACTTTTACAAAGGTTTATGGTCAATCCAGCCGCTTTAACATTATGCACACTTTATGCATTTCCAAATGCTATTGTGACATTTAAGAGACCACCAATAAGTCGTCTAAATAGACTAACACATGCTCATGAACACATGAGTAGACATCCGTACAATTGTGAGGACCCACCTTATATAAAGTGCGTTGTACAGTTCAAGAGACATTACGTTTAATTGATGCAATGGTCTTCCAGGCACTGTGAAGTCTATTTATTTCTGGATGCTTCTGGACAAAGAAATTTGCTAGAAAGCATCATTGAGATCAATATTTGAGATATACTTTGTATTATTTAGTTGACCTAATAGGGCATCGATCAACTTCAACTTCTTTATCAGAGAATGAAGTCGAAACATAGCCTGTTTTTTCATGACTCTTCTGAATTAACACCACTGGCGAGCACCAGCAACTGCTCGACTCTTCGATCATGCCCATTTGAGGCATTCGGTCAAGTTCTGCACGGTTCTGCAACAGGGACAGTTTCCCCAACATTTATGACATGTTTAACCAAAGAAGTCTTTCCAAGACTGGAGACTTCAAAAGACGGGAAAGAATCCTTGATATTCTAAAGTTCCTGAAGCTGGTCAGAGGAGATATGTATTTTGACGTTTATAGACTGCACTCGTATCAATTCATTGACAAACGATACCAAAAACCACCAAAAATCAATACCCAGGTAGAGTTTTTCACGCAAACCATGAACAACATGGAATCGCATTTGTTAAGTGAAGCCATTCAGGGTGATACATATCCAAAAAAAAATTTTAATTGTGCTATCCGATTTATGAGTGAGTAGTGTATACAATACACAGCACAAATTGGGTATTTTAAATGATTTATTCAAATAACATTGCGGTTTTCAATCATATTTCAATATCGATTAATGTGTAGGTTGTATTTTTTTCAATAAAGTCGTCTCTAACTCAGAACAAGAACACGGCCTTGTATGAATTCAAACTCATATAATAACTAATACTAATAAAAAAAATGTGTTTAGTGCTCAAAACGATATTTTTATAAACCGTGGTGATCTAACTGATCAATAAATGTTGCATGCAATAATCGACCAATTTTGACTTAATAGTAGATAAATTGTTACTGAGATTGACATGTTTGAGGAAAAAATACATTCGTGTATATTTTGACCAGTACATATATGGCTTATGTCCGTTCATTCATAGTAGTATTAGACTGCATGGACATAAATTACCCGAAAAGATGTTTTTATTCGCCTAAATATTAAAGTGTTGCTTTATTACTGTGATTTGCGGCTTTAAAGTCACTCGATTCTGTTTTTATGCGATTTTCTTTTATGCGATTTTAAAGTTATGCGGTTACGAATTTTTTTACACAATTTAGGAATTATGCGATTTTTTCTGTGTCTCCTTCTTCTTCACAAGGATTGCCGGTTGGAAATTTGGAAAAGTATTTTAAATTCTTATAAAAAAATATTTTTTTTACTACTTGCATGAGAAATTTCAATTATTTACTCAAAAACCCAAGACAAAAGTTATTTTTCTCAGCTATGGTTACTAATAATTATTCCCCACACCTAATAATAAGTATTTTAGCACCTAGGTAAATAATGAAAATCCAACTTTTGTTCGTTTGTTGAAGAAATCAAAGGCCACTTTTGTAATTAATATTATCATTTATTTAAAATTATAATTTATTGTACAATTATTATAGGTAATGCTACTGGCTGAACCATTACTTACTACATTGCCCGGCAAGTTAATGTTTGCAACATTTGGACAATCAAAAGATGTTGATGCTTTTTTATTTAAATGAATTTGGTGTTCTTGTTCCTGAAGAGATATTAATGAAAGGTTGTCCTTTGATTGATTTTGAACTATGTTGGCTATCCTTTTTTTATCTGCAACCGATTCTTCGATATAACCTTCAGCTACGGTTGATGATTTCCAACCACCATGTCTTTTTAAGGAAAGTAGATCGCCCCCATTTTCTGCCAAAAGCGTTGCCGAACTACGTCGAAGTGAATGTCCAGTATATTGATTGGCATCTTTAAGTTTTAAGAATTTAGCTACCACATTTGGAACTTTACCAATTGTATTGTGCCCAATATTTTGTTTGTAATGTTTGCCTAAAAACAATAAATATAAACTTAAAAGAACAATTATATGATCTCAAAATTGTTTAGCTCTTAGAAATTCGTATTGAAACTAATAAATTCGTATTAAACAAATAAAAAGAAGTCTATATTAGCTAAAGCTAGAAAACTAAATGAAATATATATCTACAATTATTTTACCTTTACTGTAGCGTATAAATAGTTTTTGAATACCAATTGGCCTATTTTGTAAATATTTTTTATTATAGCTATCCATAGTTGATCAACAACGACAAATTTTCTTCCATTTCCGTTTTTGGAATTTGGTATGTTAATAACAATCATTTCTGCTCGAATATCCAGATCTGTTACAACCATTTTTAACAGCTCATCTGATCTGCAGGCACCAGCTACTCCAATAACCAAAATTGTCTAAAACATATTATAACAGTTCGTTAAACTTAAACAAAAGTTAAATACTAACCATTCATCATTACCTTTGTTGAAAGAAAATCTTCGTCCGAAGCTTGGATCAAAAAATTATCAATATCATTTTTTGATAACACTTTTGATTTTTTTGGCTTATAACCTCTGTTTTTCTGTTTTAAAAATGATATCAATTTAGAATATTTTGAAAGATCAACATTTTCTTCTATTATAAGAGTGGCTTTTAACATTGAATATTTTGCCCACAATGTAGAGACTTTTTGTAATGAGCAGAGTTGTTCAAAATATACTAACAAAACGTTTTCCGTTATGTTTACCACTTTCTTTGAAAAACACCAATTTTTGAACTTGTTATATTCATCCATATACAACTTACGCGATTTTTCTGGTAAAAAACTAAATTTCAAGTTGTTCGCTGCCTCTCTTAGATCTGGAGGAGTGCATGTTTTGTATTCCAAGTTGCTTGGAACTGAATTCATTTTTGAATTTTTTTAGTTTCTTCCTAAAATAATAATAATAAATGACAAAATTAATAAGATTTTGATTTTATTCTAATAATAATAATGAATAAATGCAAAAACTTCTTTACTCACGGTTATAATGTTGCAACATAAACTTATTCAAATGGAAAACTTAAGACAATTGTTTGATTTCCTAAGGCAACTAAGTTAGTTTATTTGAAATTTTAGTTCCTGTTAAACAGAATTCTGTTGAAATATATTTTAGTTGTGAGTTCTAAACTAAAAAAATTCTAACTATGGCTCGTCAAAATTTAATAGATTTTCAATTTCATGATAAAATAAATAAAAGCTATATTTTTTAATGCAAACTATATCTTTTATATAGTTTTACGAAAATTCATTGAAAATAAAATTCGGTCTAAGCAGCCCGGAATAATAATTATACATTACGCCCAAAAGTTGATTTTAAATGATAGAATATACAATTTTTCACCAAATCAAAATTTTTAGTTATTCACCATTTGCTTAATAATTGATATTTCATTTTGTGAATAATTAAGAGTTTTAGTGCATTTTTTATAACAAGTAGTAAAAAAAATAGTATATAAACCTAGGTGATAAAGTAAATTTTTTCCATTTCGGTTCTTAATTCGCTCGAAACTTCGTTTCTCGCGTATTAATATTCACCTCAATGTAGAAAATTTACTTTATCACCTCGGTATATAATGTACTATTCTCAAACACAAGTATTATTGAAAGTAAAAAACGTTATTTTATATTACCAATGATATATTTTCTCTCAAAATTCAAAAATGTAACATCAAAATATGTAATAATAAAAAATAAATCCATAAGAAGAATCCCAAAAGTTCAAAACCAAAAAAAAACGGTCAAGTGTGAATGAAATTGCGTAGTAGATTTTTTATGATCTGGCAATCATAGCCACATAAAAAACGGATTGCTATTGATATTTACATTTACGAGCCAATTCAACATTTTCAAAGTTTCACACAAAATGGTACATCCATGGCTGTTTATAGTAACTAACGAGAGATTAAATTATACCAGCTTGTAAATGGCTCAAATTGGAAAATATCTCATCAATTCAAATAACAATAGCTAGGATAATGATTGCCAATAGTTCAAAGCTGTGCACTTCATTATTCTTAAAAAAATTTCAATGTTTCTTAAATTAAGTGCTTGTTCATATGACACCTCACTCATTTAAGTCACAGTTTCTTCACCATTCTTTAGCTCAAAATGCAAGGAGGTCAAAATTAATATGGCACTTGTTTGACAATAATTCAAAAACAATGGACCGCCATTTCGTTGGGTAGCAAAAACCCAAAATTCTACTTCATATCCGTGTAACCTGGGTAACTCTAACAGAATTAGGTTGGTGTAGTTGATAGAAGCAGAGTTAATATTACTTATATTCAATGATTCTACACCATAAAATCAATGCAAATCAAGCGTTCTCCACGTTAGGGGTGGTTTGGAGCGGGCGTCTGTCTTGGATCAAGCGGGTCACAATATAAACGTGTAAAAAGTCTGTTTCTGGACGAACCCATTCACGAAAATTTGGGTTGGGCGAAGGGCTAGCCTGTACACTGACTTCGTTTTATCTCGGATTTATCACAATAACGACCTCGAAAATTATGCCCGGACGACGATTTAAAAATGGGAACCTGGAACGTGCTAAACCTTTGAAGACTAGGATATCTCCTAAAATTCACACACTACGCTATCAATTAGCTACACACTGGATATAGTGTAATTACAAGAACTTAGAGGGCCAAGTAGTGGAATTTATGAAACAGCGAAAGGATACACTCTTTACTATTGCGGTCATCAAAACGAAGGAGAATTTGGAGTTGGCTTTCCCATCGCGTCGCGTGAATCAGCATGTTATCGACTTCTGCCCAATTAATATGGGTTTATACACACTGAGAATCCGCACGCAAAAATTTAATGTGACAATCGTTAATATTCCTGCACCTACTGAAGACAAAAGCAGATGACATTAAAGACCTGTTCTTCCTAGAACTTGAAGAACTCATCAATAACATTCCGCGGTACGATATAAAAGTCGTGGACTTTAATGCTCAAATTGGTAACAGTGCAGAACTGAGAAGACATATCGGTCCTAACAGCTTGCATCATACCAGCAACAATAATGGTTTTCACGCAGCCAAGCTGACTATGATGTATGATCTAGTTATTGCTAGCAGTTTTTTCCCTCACAAGAGAATTCACAAGGCAACTTGGAAATCAAATGACGGAAGAACGGAAAATCAAATCGATCACCTTATGATCTCTAAGAGACACTCTACAAGTGTCAATGGTTTGACGACGGAAGTGGAAGTTACTCTACAATGAAGGGTTTGACGACGAGTGCCGCCAAACCATTGACCATAAACAAAAACTGCGATAAAAATGATTAACAAGGAACATTACAAGCTGATTATCTATGCGCCAGGAAAGCCTCAGCAAAACTTCTACGTTAAAAGAAACGCGAACAGATGAAGAGCTGTTTTGAAAACATCAAACAACATGCGACCAACGGAAATTCCAGAGTGCCAATGCACAAAATCCGACAAAAGATTTCCATCCACGATCTACAGCCATCAAAAATGGAAATAATGAACTTACAATAAGTTAACTTGATGTGCTGGCAGTGTGACGATCCCACTTTCAAGACCTACTGAATAGGACAAATAAAGTTCATCCTTTTCGAGTAATTGCTCCATCAACTGAGGAGATCTTTGTCCCTTACCCAGCAATAGAAGAAGGGGAAGCTGCCATTAAAAACTGAAAACTGGCAAATCACCAGGTATCGATGGAATTCCCACAGAACTATTTAAAAATTGTGGAGCAGCTCTGGTCTCACGTATATACGATCTGATTCTTGCAATCTGGGACCAAGAAGAACTACCTGCTGAATGGAAAATAATTCTCATTGTTCCACCACATTTAAAAAATGTAACCCTCTAAAGTGTGCGAATCAAGTTTTAACTTAAGGATGATTCTCCTAAGGACCTTAAGGATAATTCTGAAAAAATGATGTGCATAAAACATCAGCATTTACCAGCTCTACGTTGATGTCAAACAAATATATGATAGCATCATCCACGACAACCTTTAGTCCGCACTCATATGGCTTGGTATCCCAGAGAAATTTGTTTCTCTGTGCAAACTCACAACATCGGGATCAAATTGTAGAATAGTAATAGAAGTGTCAGTTTCTGATTGTTTCGATATAACGTCAGGTGTTCAACAAGGTTATGCACTCGCGCCCGTACTATTTAATTTGGCGCGAGTACGCGATAAGAAAAAGCCGAATTAAGACACAAAACTGCATATATAACATATCTAGTCAAATTCTTGGCTACACAGATGATATTGTACTTCTAATCATACCGCTTCGGATCGGATAATCGGATTCATTAAATCCAACCAGATTAGAAGGTTTGGTCATATAGAAAGGGCTCTACTAGATAGAGTGATAAAAATGCGTCCCAACAACAACAAGCTGGTGTTCGTCACAGAGGAAGACCAAGACAACGCTGGCGTGATAACATCATCCAAAACCTTCGTGATATAGGATGTTGAAACTGGAGTCAACTGGTCATACAACGAGACGATTGGAAGCTGATTGCACAGACGGCAAAATTCCTCCATGGGACGTGAACGCTAGAGAGAAAAATAGACTGGCAAATTCTAAAATTGCAATGTTTCTTAAATTAAGTGCTTTTTCAAATGATATCTCACTTGACTGGATTTTAAATTGTGTTTTTACTCCTTTTTATTTCCACTTAATAAATGCCATTATGAATATTTCACACTTCGCTATATTTTTCGTTAAAAATGTACCATATTTTCTATTTCTAAGAATTTTGAAGTTTTTCGACCAATTAGTCCGAAACTAAGCGGAAAGAAAATCAACGCAAAATTACTTATTAATTCAAAATTACTCAAAAAACTGTATGGTAAAAAATTCTAAAATAAATTTTAAAGGAATACTGAAGTAAAGCCCTTGCATATACCCTACTTGACTCGGTTAGAAAAAGTATTTTCTTAAAGGCGTCACATCGCAGCCCTGTAAAACAAAACGACTTTGCTTTTTTGTACCCGCCATCTTTAGCGGATAGGTTAGTTTTATACACATCTCAGAATTCAGGTTCATAGATTTTCTATTTTACAGTATAATTGATAAAATACAACAAAACGTTTTACGCTCACCTCTACCCTTTTACGAGCAATTGAAGCAACTAGAACCATCCACCTCTACTGCTCATTCAGCTACAGCATTTTCAGCAAGCACAGAGTGGCTTATTGTTTTTTTTAAAGAAATGTGAAGATTGCCGGCGATATCGCATCAGCAGATGAGGAGATTGCCAGAAATTATAATGAACAGTTGGCAAAAATAATTGAGGATGGTGGTTTCTGTCCGATCAGATGTTCAACGCAGATGAGACGGGGCTATTCTGGAAAAAAGGCCCACCCGAACATGCATTGCAAAAGCTGAGAAAAAAGCATGTGGTTTTACGGCAGCCAAAGATAGATTAACGTTTCTACTTTGCAGTAATGCATCAGGAGATCGGATGCTCAAACCCCTGCTTAAGGGTAAGGATTTGAAAAAATTACCAGCGCATTGGATGGCAAACAATAAGGCTTGGGTGACATCAGCTGTTTTCACAGATGGGTTTAATAATTGTTTCATCCTGGAAGTTGAAGTTTATTTGAAGCAAAAGGGACTTGATTTTAAAGCTCTGTTGATTGTTGATAATGCTCCGTCGCATCCGAACTTACAACATCCAAATATGAATATGGTGTTTTTTCCACTTATTACAACGAGCCTTATTCAGCCATTAGATCAAGGCATAATTGCTATTTTAAAAAATATTCTATTGTTGTTTATCTATCTAATTATTAATTTATTTTGAATCAACTTAATAATAATGAGCCACTTACACTTGCAGACGTTTGGAAAAAGTGTTCGATTTTAGACTGCATCAATGACGCTACTTCTCCTATCATTGAAATAAGACCACAGACTTTAAATGCGTGTTGAAAAACGCTATGGTCTCGATGCATTACAAACAGAAACGCAATTAGTCAATGATCGACGGTTTCTTCAGAAATTATTGTTTTAGCACATGAAATTGATGACGAAGCTTTTGATACATTTAACGAGAATGGATTTCAATGAATTGCTTATGGATAAGGTCTTAGGTGATGATGATGATATCGAATTATTGGATCCAGTCATAGATCCAGAAAATAATAGTGATGTAGAAGACAGAGGGGCAGGTTCGCTCACTGCAAAATTAATTCTAAGGGTCTTCAAATTTAATATTTAATAATGAACCGAATTCTAAACGGGCATTTAAATTCAAGCGTGACCTAAAGATTTGCATTTCTAGGTATCAGGAACTTCTAAAACAATTGCAGAAATAGTCGCAAAGTTTAATAACAGATTTGTTGTCAATCAAGCAAAAACACCAGCCGATGAAATTAGCACTGGATGTAATTAGGGAGAATTAATTTAGTCACCCAAATTTTTGACCATCTATAGCAATGATGATAGTGATTTCATACCAGTTCACAAACGGTCGCGAGCATTGTCATCAAGTGAAGATAATGACTAGATGCAATTATTTTTTAATCGTTAAGAAAAGTGAAATAAAAAACTAATTTTGAACTCGTGATTTCAATATCTTTTAAATCTATTACCCTATTTCTTCAAACGCTAATAGGTATCCACCTTAATCGTCTCCAAGAATGGTAACATCGTCCTTTTTATGCGATTTTTGCTTATTTATTCGTTTTTATGCGGTTTTCGAAAATTACTGAACCTATCACTATTTATTCAATGTAGGTAGTGTCTTTTTTTATGCGATTTTTTTTATGCTTTTTTCTGAGGAACGTATCCATCGCATAAAAAGAGAATTCAGTGTATCACTTTTCAACTATTTATTTTGTTGTCATAGCTACGTCCAAAAAAGTAAAACGCATTTGTATTTGTTTAAATTCTATGAAAAATAAAATTTTTTATCAAAGCAACCCTCAAATTCAAAATTTCATTATCAAATTAAAATAGTTGTTATCATTTGTTGTCATAGCTACACAATAATTTGGGAAAAATAATAAATATTTTGTGAAAGGTTACTTGTTCCACATATTTTTATTTTAAAATTTATGAAAATTTATAATTTTAATGTAGAATAAACAACTTTTCTTAAAATATTTTGCTTGCGGCGAATAAAAAATAGTATATGATGCACGGACGTAAGCTATTTTGGACTTATTGTGGGAAACTCCACATCCGTCCAAAATCTTTAACTTTACGTCCTAGCATCATAATGTACTATTGTTTAGATAAACACACGTCGCTGTGTTTAGATTTGGATTGCATAGCTTAGTATCAAAAATGTATATCTTCATGCTTGTTATCAACTTGTTTTCTGTGCTTAATTTAAACAATAAATTTCTTTCTTTGCTACCTAAACATTTACAATTTTCTCGAAATATCATAATAGCAAATTTTAACAAATTTACCCATATATAACAGCAACTTCCTACATCTTTCATAACCTCATTCACTTAACTCAACTTAAAAAATAAACTGTAAATATATTATTATCTTACTATATACAATTTCTAACAAACTAAAAAAAACACAACCATTAATAACCGTCAAAATAATATTTTTTTTTCTTTACATTTTACAAATGTTTGTCATAAAATGTTGACAATGACAAGCGACTATTGACTCTTGTTGGCAATTAATATTAACGTTCATTTATTTAACTCATTTACATTTTCGTTTTGTTTTCTTTAGATATTTCAATTTTATATTTTATTTATTTATCATACAATAATTTTCAATGATAAATAATTAAGATGTCAAAATATTAAATAAAATAATTAAAAATGTTTACCAAATGTATTTTGTAAAAATATTTATTTTTATTTATAAAAAACGAACAGTCGTTTTGTTTATTTAATTAGTTAATTATTTAATTTAGGTTTTAAGGCAATTGAAGTATTTTTAAATCGTTTTTGATAATTAGGGATTTTTGTGAGCAACTTTAAATTTTGCAATTTAAAAGTATTTTGGGATCCTAAATTCCTAAATTTATCTACCAATCACGAAATTTATCTTTCGTTCCCAGGTAAACAACATTCGCAAATTATCAAACGTTGATAAAGCTTTGATTAAACAGCCGTTTAAAATTGTGCTACACTTTTCATTTACAAGGTGAGAAGATAACAAAGCTTTGTACATTTTTCAACTGCTCAATTTTGAATCATGGCACTGATGGGTATGGTTCGAAGCGCAGTCTGAAACACGTATAAGAGAAATAGAGTTTTCCTCTTGGAAAAATTCAAAATTGATTTTTGAATTCAAAAATTTAAAATAATTACATTAATTCAATTGATCACAAGAATCTGTTATAATTCAATATCTATTTAAAATTCAAATCGGTATTTCGATCTACTAAACAGAAATCAATCAATCACCTAACTTAGCCCCGCCATTTTGGAAACAATTAAAAACAAAGATTGTGCTGTACTGTGCTACAGCTGTGCTGAATGTGCTAATCAGAAAGAATATCACCAATGAAAAAAAGTTGGCACGCTGAAACAATTGTTCGAGTAGAAGTTAGCCCTGCCATTCTGAAAAAAAAAACGAAAAACAAAGATTGTCCTATATTGTGCTTGAGTTGTGCTGGATGTGCTATTCAAAAAAAAATTTCATATCCCTAGTGGAAAAATTTTATAACACTAAAATCATTTTTTCGAGTAAAAGTTAGCCCCGCTATTTTGAAAAAAAAGAAAAACAAAGGTTGTGCTGTACGGTGTTAGAGTTGTGCTACTAGTGCTACTCAAAAACAAATTTGTACCACCAGCAGAATAATTTTAACACGCTAAAACGATTTGTCGAGTTGAAGTTAGCCCCACCATTTTGAAAAAAATTAAAAGTGAAGGTTGTGCTGTATTGTGCTAGGGTTGTGCTGGTTGTGCTACTCAGAAATAGTTCCATAGTATCAATGAGAAAAAGTTGGCACGCTAAAACGACTATTCGAGCAGAAGTTAGCCATAGTTTTGAAAAAAATGAAAAGCAAAGGTTGTGCTGTATTGTGCTCGAGTTGTGCTGGTTGTGATACTTAGACAAAAATTTCGTAACCCTAACAGAAATTTTTTATAAAGTTGGCATAATTTTTTTCGGATAGAAGTTAGCCCCGCCATTTTGGAAAAAAAAAAAACAAAAGAATTGCTGTATGATGTTAAAAATGTGCTGGTTGTGCTACTGAAAAAAATACCGTATTACCAACAAAATAATTTAAACCACGCTAAAACCATTTTTCGGATGAAAGTTAGCCCCGCCATTTTGCAAAAAAACAAAGAAGAAAGGTTGTGCTGTATTGTGCTACAGTTGTGCTGGATGTGCCACTCAAAAAGAATCCCATATCAACAATGAATAAAAATTTGCACGCTAAAACGATTTTTCGAGCAGAATTATATTTTCGAGCAGAAAGCTTTCGAGCAGAAGGTTAAGGAGAAGTTAGCCCCACCATTTAAAAAAAAAAATGAAAAACAAAGGTTGTTATATGTATTGTACTCTAGTTGTGCTACTCAGAAAGAATTGCATCTAAGCAATGAATAAAAGTTGGTAGACTAAACCTATTTTTCAAGCAGAAGTTAGCCCCCCGCCACTTTGAAAAAAATAAAAAACAAAGGTTGTACCGTAGTGTGGTGAGTTGTGCTGGTTGTGCTACTCAGACAAAAATTTCGTATTCCTAACAGAAAAATTTTATAACGCTAACATCATTTCTTCAAATAGAAGTTAGCCCCGCCATTTAAAAAAAAGGGAAAAAATTGAGTGCTGAATTGTGTTGAAGGTGTGCTGGTTGTGCTACTCCAAAACAAATTCGTAAACACCAACAGAAAAATTTAAGCACGCTAAAACGATTTTTCGAGTAGATGTTAGCCCCGCCATTTAACAAAACATAAAAAAGAAGGTTGTGCTGTATTATATCATAGTAGTGTTGAATGTGCTACTCAAGAAAAACGATTTTTCGAGCAGAAAGCACTCGAGCAGAAGGATAAGCAAAAATTAACCCCGCCATTTTGCAAAAAAAGAAAAACAAAGGTTGAGCTGTATTCGATTGTCTATTGCTAACTTCAACTCGAAAAATCGTTTTATGCGTGTTTAAATTATTTTGCTGGTGGTACAAATCTGTTTGTGAGTAGCACAAGTAGCACATCTCTAACACCGTACAGCACACCTTTTGTGTTTCTTTTTTTCCAAAATGGCGGGGCTAACTTTTACTCGAAAAAATGATTTTTGTGTTATAAAATTTTTCCACTAGGGATATGAAATTTTTTTCTGAATAGCACAACCAGCACAACTCGAGCACAATACGGGACAACCTTTGTTTTTCATTTTTTTCAAAATGGCGGGGCTAACTTCTGCTCGAAAAATTGTTTCAGCGTGCCAAGTTCTGGGGGCTGAGTTAGATCAATCAGGAATCATTTTTTATTTGTTATCATTTGGCATCGACTGTTCAGTTTGCATCTTTTGTTCAATTTATTTATAACAATCATTTTTGGGGTTCCGTACTTTAAAAAGTAAAAACGGTACCCTATTGGTGAGACTTTGATGTCGTCCGAATTTCTATACATAAACGATTTTGTCACAGTGCTATCTACTTAAAAGTTTCTACAGTTATAAAATGTATTTGTGCACGCCTATTGAACAAATTTCAGATATATGTTTTTATCTGTATTTTATAGACATATAGATAAGGAGAAAGCATACCAAATTTTTTTTTAAAATCTAGTTTGATTTAGGAAAATCGAAAGAGATTAAAATATTTCCAAAAAAACATTCAATAAACTATCGACTACTAAGTTTTTGAGTTATTACCAATAACGTGAGCTTGTATTCCTGATTCTCTCCCTCCCTACCCCCTCCTCCTTGAACATCGAACATTATAAAAGAAAAAATTTGAAAAAATTCACTTGTATAGGATATGTGAAAATTTAATGAAAACTCTAGCTAAATCATTTGAAATGTATTTGGAGGGGATGGAAGTAGAAATTTTGAAAAAAAATTATTTTTGACCTTGACGAATTTTTTCTTTCCAAAACAATTTATTTTGTAATTTGTGAAGACAGCGTTTTGAATTTGTTTCAAAAATTGTTTTTTTTCAGAAGAACTAATATCGTAGAATTTTATATACACTGAACCCTTGACAAGCGAGTTATATTCGTACTTGCCAGACTTTTTTCTGTTTTAAGATTGGTCTTTCATTTTAATTCGATTATTTTTTTCAACGGATCCTCTTAGCAAACCGCAATTATTATTATAGCAATTATCTACTAATTAGATTTTAGTAGCACTTTAGTACTTTTTGTGTTGAGTCTACAGTTTGGCTGCAATAATACGCTCAACCCAAAAAGTCACTTTGGCACCGAATTAAATACACTATTTTTTGGGCAAACCTTTAAATTTTTTATAAATATGAAATTAATATAAGAACTGAATCTAAAAAAAAATGGTGCAAATTATGATTTTTATACTTGTTGTTTTTATACTTCGCTAGAGTTGTAACCTAATTTTTGGCTTATATTTAACTTTGATATTTATTGGTAGTCTATCTAGTCGGCTAGTCCTGATGAGAATGATAAACTTTTTTAAACTTTAAAATTTTCACATTGGCTCGAAACTAGATCGGTCGAAAAGTGTATGGATTGCAAAAAGTTTCATAATTTGCACCATAATTTTTTAGATTCAGTTCTTATATTTTTCTTGATGGGATATTTGCCATCGGGGTGATGTTATATCACAAATAATTTACTGAATTAATTGTTGATTATGTGTCAATAGACACAAGGGAAGACTTGTTCTCACCGATATGAGTTTATTATTCAATACTAGTATGTCTAGAGTATAAAAAAACAGTGATCACCAGAGAAATTAATTGACTAAACCTGAATCTATTAAATATATGTTTATGTAAATTTTTTGTTTTTATACTTCGCTAGAGTTGTAACCTAATTTTTGGTTAATATTTAACTTTGACATTTTTTGGTGGTTTATCTAGTCGGCTAGCCCTGATGAGAATGATAATAGTATATTAAGAAACTAGTTTCATAATCGACGATTTTATCGCACGCAATCTGTTTAAAAACGACCCGCACAGCGGGAAGTTTTCTAAAGGATAAGTGCGATAAAACGTCTTATGGATCGAGTTTTTTTATACTATTTTGCATTTTTTGTCTTGAAATTTTAAAAAATGTGTATTTTATTAAAAAATAGTCAATTTAAAATTTTGTTATTGTTACTAATTATTTTAATTAATTAAAATATTTAACACTAATTTAGATATTCTTATTAATTTTATTTACATAACTATTCGTTTCAATGTTCACTGACGTTTGTATGACCAATGTGACCAACCTTGAAAGACAAAACTTTGCGTATCGTAATGAAGGACATTTCGATACGCATTTGGGTATCCAAATGACTTTATTTTAGAAAAACTTTTTTAAAGTTTAAAATTTTCCCATTGGTTCGAAACTAGATCGGTCGAAAAGTGTATGGATTGCAAAAAGTTTCATAATTTGCACCATAATTTTTAAGATTCAGTTCTTATATTATTCTTGATGGGATATTTGCCATCGGGGTGATGTTGTATCACAAATAATCTACTGAATTAATTGTTGACTATGTGTCAATAGACACAAGGGAAGACTAGTCATCTGCTTCTCACCGATATGAGTTTGTCATTCAATACTAGTATTTTTTTTTTTTTTTAATAAAATGTGTTGTGAAATAGGGCTTAGAATATGTGTCACAACAACACATAAATACCTTTTAAGACCTAGGTCTAGACCTGGGTCCCACAACAACTGGCGTTCTAAGGTGTAGATTAACGCTTTTTTTAAACATCGGTGGGTTGAAGCCACCTGAGACTAAGTGTTCCGGCAAACTATTCCATTTGTACGCAGTTCGGACAAAGTAGTCTCTCTGCGATCTGCCAGTATGACAGCGCGGGATCTATACCGTTTCACCGGCTGCGGCAGCCGATTGCCGAGTGGAACGGGGGTAAGAATAAGTTTGAGGCATGATGCCGCTGATTTCATCTGAGCACTGCTGATGACGATATTTGTAAAAAACAACGAGCAACAGTGCGACGATGTTGTAGGGAATCAAGTTTTGATGTCAAAGCTCGATCACCCACAATTCGTATAGCTCGCTTTTGAACAGAGTCCAAGAGGGCCAAGATGGAAACAGAGACAGCACCCCAAACTTGAGTAGTATGTCTAGAGTATAACAAAACAATGATCACCAGAGAAATTAATTGACTAAACCTGAATCTATTAAATATATGTTTATGTAAATTTTTTGTTTTTATACTTCGCTAGAGTTGTAACCTAATTTTTGGACAAATATAAGTTTCTATAATGTTTCTGCTCAAAACTTTACAGAAACCATCCAATTTGCTATCAATAAATTTGTCCCTTTCTCCATAGTAAAACCCAAACAAAAATACTTGTATTCGAAAGCTGCCAAAACGGCACTTAGAAACAAACGTAGATCATTTAATATTTGGATTCATAACAAAACTCCCACTAATCGATCCCAATATCTAAAGGCCAACAAAATATTTAATCAGATTATCTCAAACGAAAAGTCCGAAATTGACAGAGCGAAAGCCTCAAAACTTACGTCTATGTCTGTTTCTGACAAGAGTTTCTACAGTGTCATTAATTCTTTAAATTCTGGTACAAAATTTTCTATTCCCCCTATTATTGATGGTGATTTAATCGTCAATGATCCCGCAAGAAAAGCTAACTTGTTCGCTGAACGCTTTGCTCTGAACTCCACTGTTTTAGAAACTCCTAAAGAAATACCCCAAATCCAGTCTTCAGGAGTTAATATGAATGAACTTCACTTCAAACCCAAAATAGTCGCTAAACTTTTAAAGGGGTTAAACATCAACAAAGCATCAGGAATGGACAATATTCCACCCATTATTTTAAAAACCTTTTCCAAAGAACTTGCACCAACTTTAACTAAAATATTCTACCAATCCTACAAATCTGGTATATTTCCCTCGTGCTGGAAGTTGGCAAATGAACAGCCCGTCCCCAAAATGGGATTAAAATCCGATATCTCAAATTATAGGCCAATAGCTTTACTATCGGTCCTATCTAAAGTCTATGAGCATTATATTAATACACATATTTCAAAATTTCTGGAAGAAAATCATTTAATATCCGACAGCCAATACGGTTTTCGAAACAAAAGATCAACTACCGATCTATTAAACTATGTAGCGCATTGTTGGAACAGCATACTTGATACAGGTGGTGAAACATACGTTATCGCTTTAGACATCTCCAAGGCATTCGATCGAGTCTGGCATGCCAACTTAATCAACAAGCTCGTTGCGTACGGTTTTCATCCCAATGTTGTGAAGCTGATTCAAAATTTTCTATCCGACCGATACATTTCGGTAACCTTAGACGGATATTCTTCTGAGTCTAAACTAATTAACGCTGGTGTACCCCAAGGCTCAGTATTGTCCCCAACCCTATTTTTGATTTATATCAACGAATTGTTGAAAATCACCAGCAACCTAATAAATAGTTTTGCAGATGATAGTACTCTGCACAAGTCGTTCGAGCCCCTTTCTTCAAAAGGTAAAATGCACGAACGAATTAATCCCGCTCGGAGAGATGCTGCCATAAACGTGAACAAAGACCTGAATAAAGTCGCCGACTGGGGTGACCAAAACCTTGTCAATTTCAACTCCACCAAAACACAGCTGTTGATTGTTTCCAGATTAAAGACCGAGTTCCCCAAAGATATTTTATTTAGTATGTGTGATGAACCAATAGGTGAATGTAAAAACATTCGTTTATTGGGTGTCACAGTTTCAAATGACCTACTCTGGAACGATCATGTAATGGCGATGGCAAAAAGCGCGTCTAAAAAACTCGGCCTCCTAAATAGATGCAAAAATTTTTCACTCCATACCGCAATTGCTCCATGTTTATAAGTCCTATATTCGTCCCTGTATGGAGTACTGCTCTCAAGTTTGGGGTGCTGCCTCTGTTTCCATCTTGGCCCTCTTGGACTCTGTTCAAAAGCGAGCTATACGAATTGTAGGTGATCGAACTTTGACATCAAAACTTGATTCCCTACAACATCGTCGCACTGTTGGTGACCTCGTTGTTTTTTACAAATATCGTCATCAGCAGTGCTCAGATGAAATCAGCGGCATCATGCCTCAAACTTATTCTTACCCCCGTTCCACTCGGCAATCGGCTGCCGCAACCAGTGAAACGGTAAAGATCCCGCGCTGTCATACTGGCAGATCGCAGAGAGACTTCTTTGTCCGAACTGCGTACAAATGGAATAGTTTGCCGAAACACTTAGTCTCAGGTGGCTTCAACCCACAGATGTTTAAAAAAAGCGTTAATCTACACCTCAGAACGCCAGTTGTTGTGGGACCCAGGTCTAGACCTAGGTCTTAAAAGGTATTTATGTGTTGTTGTGACACATATTCTAAACCCTATTACACAACACATTTTATTAAAAAAAAAAAAAAAAAAAAAAATATTTAACTTTGACATTTTTTGGTAGTTTATTTAGTCGGCTAGCCCTGATGAGAATGATAAACTTTTTTAAACTTTAAAATTTTCTCATTGGTTCGAAACTGGATCGGTCGAAAATTGTATGGATTGCAAAAAGATTCATAATTTGCACCATAATTTTTTAGATCCAGTTCTTATATTATTCTTGATGGGATATTTTCCATCGGAGTGATGTTATATCACAAATAATTTACTGAATTAATGAAATTAATACATCAAAATTTTTATAAATATGATTTATTATCGTCATAATTACGTCCAAAAAAGTGAAAAACATCTAAATTTGTATAAATTATACAAAAAATAAATTTTTTATCAAAGCAACCTTTTAATTCAAAATTTCATCCAAACAAAATAATTGCTATTTTTTGTTGTCATCAAACAAATTTTATAACTATTTGTTTGAAAAAATAACACACATTTTGGTATTGTTCAACATATTTTATTAATTCATAATCTCCTATTATGCAAAATCTTATATTAAAATTCCTATATTATGCAAAAATATGGAAAAATGGCGACTTTTTCTGCTGCCGTAAAAAAAGAGAAAAAATGGCATTACTTTACAGCTGCTTTAATTATATGTCAAAAAAGTAAGACTTTAACGTTTTCGGTTTTCATTCTTATTTTGTTTTATTTTTATATGAATGTTTTTTGATTGTACTGAAAATTCGCTTGTAAAAAGTGAAAAGTTGATTACACATAAAAATTTTTCATTAATGCATCGCATAGATTGGTGACCGGCGAACGATGTTTCTATTACTATCTAAACAATTAGTCATCGTCCACGAAAGTAAGCCGTTTAATTGAGATCTTTCGTTCACGACCGACATATCGCTACTTTGTTAGTTCATACTATTTCTGGTTTTCGCATTTAACATCGTCATTAATTATGACTGAAGCAATGAGCATTTAAGTTTTTTGGAAGCCACGCGCTACATTCAAGTCACAAATTTCAACAGTCAATCAGCTATAATCGTGCTAAGAAACAAATTGATTAGATTAGATATTAGGTGGTGATATTGTAACCAAAATGGTCTGTTGTACCTCATCCGTCTACTCGCTGGTGAGCCACCGTCTACTCGCTGGTGACCCCTTTGAGTACCTCTTCCAATCCAGCCTACTTCTTGAACCATATGAATCGAACCATCAGGCATGCTTGAGCTACAAGACTTCCTACCGCTTTAGCTCAGATGTTAAGTCGCTAGCATGGTAACTCAAGGCTAGGCTGCCGTGTTCGATTTCCAACGGATGCCACTTTTCCTATGCATTATTCAGAGTTTGTGTTTTGAGCCCTAGTCGCTAGTCAATTCTTTTGAATATATAGTATGTAACGAATGACTATTTCGAATATATCTCTAAAAGTAAGAATATTCATATATTAAGAAATTCGCTAATAATTTGTCAATTTATTTCAATTCCAGCCCATTAAAATGAAACAGACTTAAAAAACGACGATTCAATTTGTTTTAATGGTAAAGAAGTTGTTTCGTGAGATTATATGTAGAAGTTTAAATGTATAATTTTTATACGATGTAAGAGACAAAAGAAAAAGAAACAAAAAACTGAAAAATTTTACTTAAATTCTCGATCATTTTGTTCCAAAAAATTATTATGTAAATTTAAATCAAATAGAGCAGTGTTATTGTAATTAAGGAAAAAGTATTTTCTTTAGCGATATTGTTGATAATAAATTTGTTAAATTTATTTATTTTTGAAATTGGCGTTTTCATTTCACAGTGTTAAGTTTTCTTTGCCTTTTCTTATGTTTTTGTGTTAAGAAGTTCATCTAGCAACAATTTTTATAATTAAACAAATAATCCAAACCAAGTTCAACATTTTAGTTTACTTGGAATAACATATTTTTCTATCTTTAAATATGAGCGTGTGTGTATTAGAAAAAAACGGCTTCGAAGATAGCGAAGCCGTTGTTTTACCATTCCGGTTACTGAAAAAAATTAAATCGATAGTGGCTGAAAAAAATGCAACGGATGAATATGATTTCGATGTAAGAAATTGTGTTCAAAAGGGTGAAATATAAGTCTTCAAAATTTTTTTACATTAAAGTAAACGACAAATTGTATAAATCACATCCAACTATTGCCGACGAGCCAAATTTGTAGGTGCTAATTTACAAATTAAGCTCAATATATCATATTGAGCTTAATTTGTAAATTAGCACCTACAAATTTGGCTCGTCGGCAATAGTTGAATATGATAGATTTATTTCAACGAGAAACATATATGTATTTGAAGCAATATATGAGGAATTTATAACATCAGAACAACAGTGAAACTTTTAATGATATCACAGTTATTTTATTGGAGCATCAAGTGATGATTTGATACAAATAATTCTTATATGTATGAATGTCATGCTGGTTCATCTCTTGATTTTGTTCATCTTTGTTGTGATTAACATAGTGTATTACATTCTACAAAGCGTCAGTGTATGACGCTCCAGATTTTTAAATAAGTGATTTTTGGTATGCGATTTGTGACAACCTTAAATCAACATTTGTTCCACAGGACTGGTTTTGGACGAAGACAATTAATTAATGTAAGCCTTTTGATTTGATTTATATAATTTTTATTGGTTTAATTACTTTCGTCATGTATTTATTAAATAGCTTATATAAATTGTTCTGTCGTAAAATAAGAGATTTCCAGGGTCATGGTTTCCAAATTCTTGTTTATAAAAGTCCAATCTCTACAATTAAAAGAAAACGGTCAACATATTCAAAACTTTTAGGTCAAGTGGTGGTAGCTATTCAATGCTAAACATGTTGATTCGATAAAAAAAAAAGGGGTGGCAGATTATGCTAGTTAATATAACACTCCCCAGATAATATCCTCACGTGTTAATGAAAACTACAAGATGGAGCAACAAACTGGCGACAATGAACATATGTCATCTGCGTACCCAAGAGAAGTAACGTCCTAGTTACTTAAGATAGCCTGGTATTACACCTACCAGATACAACTAAACCTCACATGAGGGAGTACTTGCCCTGCAAACTGCCTCTAGTGTTGCAAAGGCTGATTTTATAATCACCGGTTTTAGTTATTGCTACCATAGTTCTCAACACCTCACACATTCAGTCAGTTTGGGCGCGGTTAACATTTTTCTCATTAGAGTCTCCTTGATCACTCCACATCAGATGTTTTCAAAGGCTCCTTTAATGTATAAAAAGGTACAAAGAGCAACTGAATTTTTTCTGAATTATGAAGGGTGGTAAAACAGATCCAACAAATTACAGACCCATTTCAATTTTATCGGTTGTGTCTAAAATTTTTGAGAAATACATTAATTTTAATATAATGAGCTATTTAGAATCTTTAAAATTACTTAATAGAAGGCAATACGGGTTCCGAAAAGGAAGAGCGACGGGAGATTTACTTTCCTTTGTCACTCATGTGCGGAACAAGTCGCTTGAGAACCGCTGTGAAACTTTTGTAGTTGCTCTTGATATTTGCCAAGCATTTGACAAAGTATGGCATAACAATCTTATTTGCAAATTAAATGGTATGGTTTGAACGAGCAACTCATTTCTTGGTTACAGAGCTTTATTGACGAGCGAATATTTCGGGTCAATGTTGATGGTGTTTCATCGGCAGTCTTTCCAACTAATGCAGGAGTTCCCCAAGGCACCGATTTGTCCCCAACTCTCAACAGATAATCCTATCCATAGTTTTGTTGATGAAAGCACGCTTTATGCGTTTTATGAAAACCCTAAATTATATTCACCGTTAGCGCTTAATAACTGTGTAGATCAGTCTCTCACTTCTGGAATACCTTACCTTCTTGGGTTTTCCCCGATAGCTATAATCCTCAAAATTTTAAAGATAACGTTAGTAAATTTCTTAAAGAAACTTAATTTATTTAAACATAATCCTAATCCCTAGTTGGCATGGTGTCTTCGGATTTTCAAAGACGTTAATTTATAATTTATTTACAGAATTAACACTAAACATGCATAACTTTGAATTAAAAAAAAAACTTCCTTGTTATCCACCACCTCCCTTAGTTTTATCATCAACGTGAACGTCGTGGTTTTCGTCGATCTTCTCATTCTGTACCCAGCTAGAACAGATTTCGATTTGTAACGTAAATATGTTACAATTCGGTTGTAATTCAGTTTTTTTAAACAAATTTAGTCACATATCGTCGGCTACAGAGCATTTACGTGTAACTACAATTTAACTCCCAAAACGATTTATTGCGACTCTAAACAAGCTTTTAAAAAAAAGTTACTATCAATAATCAAAAAAAATTGATTTATTGATAAACAAATTGTATTTTAAAGCTTAAAGCGCTATAAATCGTTTTGTGAACTTCCGTCCCATTTTTCTAAAATGTAAATACACGTAAATGCTTTGTAGCCGACGATATAGGTTATATTACAGTTTCGACTTAGCAATTGGCAACAAATAATTTACCTCAGTTACAATACTGTTTTAATTTTGTTACGGGAAAATACAATTGTTGTTAACATGTTTCATAAAAGTTACACAAAATGAAGTTATGTATAAGTTAAACTAACGTTAATAAAACATTTCCTTTTCTAGCTCATTTGAAAAATGTTATTTTATTGTAGTTGCCACAAATCCAGTAACGAGCTAGCAACCTTGATGTGACTAACGTATTTTTCTCAAATTACTGTTACAAGGACACTGCAGTGAGGTTTTTATTTAGATGCAATCACAATGACAGAAAAAACAAAGTTCAAACATTGTAGTTGAAGAAAGTGTTAGTTAGTTACAATGACGCTGCAATAGGGTTGTTATACAATTGCAATGACAGAAGAAGAAAACGGATCGTGCACAATAATTTTAAATAGTAAATTAGTAACAAAGACACTGTAATGAGGTTTTTATTCAGTTTCAAGAAATTTGTGACCAATCTGTCTTTAAGCCAGTTCGCCATATTTTTCTTTGTTCTATGTATTTCCCACACCATGCGGTTTTATTTGAGAAAATTATACTACGATTTTCTATAGTTTTATTTATTTCCTATAATAGTTTACGGTGCAATATAACACAAGCAGCGATAAAAAATGTATTTAGATACATATATTATAATATATATATATATATATATATATATATATATATATATATATATATATATATATATATATATATATATATATATATATATATATATATATATATATATATATATATATATATATATATATATATATATATATATATATATATATATATATATATATATATATATATATATATATTAGGGTGCTTTTTTTTTGGGCGACAATTCTTTTTTGCTGGTGCCCCACCGAAATTTTGTTAGAAATACCCAAGAAAACGTCCTCCTAAAATATGAGCCCTCAAAATTAATGTTTAGCACTCGGCCTTTGCGTTTGAAGATTTTCCATACAAAATACATGTAAACTTTAGTGTTTTTTAGAAAAAAAATTACAGCTCAGCGGCATTTTATGCTATTTCAAAATGGAAAAAAGCAACTAACTCAGGATTAAATTATCTACAAAAGTGCTTTGCGAGATGTAACTGTAACTTACACCGGTGACACAGTACAGATCACTAAAGTCAGTTTTATATGAATTTCTTGTTCTTTTGTTTTTATTTCATGAATGGCTAAAGCTACAGAAAATGTCAATAACAAAGTTGTTGTTAATTAAGTTTCCTACAAAAAACTCATAGTAACCGAATCTCTATGATTGATATTTCTCGAGATAATAAGCTTTTATTAAAATGGATGTTTTAAGAGATTTTCGTCATAAATTTATGAAGATCGCAAGTTCTAAAATAATAAATGTTTATTATCTCGAGAAATATCAATCATAGAGATTCGGTTACTATGAGTTTTTTGTAGGAAACTTAATTAACTACAACTTTGTTATTGACATTTTTCCTGTAGCTTTAGCCATTTATGAAATAAAAAAAAAAGAACAAGAAATTCATATAAAACTGACTTTATTGATCTGTACTGTGTCACCGGTGTAAGTTACAGTTACATCTCGCAAAGCACTTTTGTAGATAATTTAATCCTGAGTTAGTTGCTTTTTTCCATTTTGAAATAGCATAAAATGCCGCTGAGCTGTAATTTTTTTTCTAAAAAACACTAAAGTTTACATGTATTTTGTATGGAAAATCTTCAAACGCAAAGGCCGAGTGCTAAACATTAATTTTGAGGGCTCATATTTTAGGAGGACGTTTTCTTGGGTATTTCCAACAAAATTTCGGTGGGGCACCAGCAAAAAAGAATTGTCGCCCATAAAAAAAGCACCCTAAATATATATATATATATATATTAGACTGGTCGTTAAAAACTAAATTTTCCGAGACGCCCCCTAGAAAAATTCTTTGTGGTCAAAAAACCACAACGGCATTATTTTTTTTTTTTTTAAATCAAAAGAACACGTGCCGCAAAATCGTTGAAGTTGATTTTTTGAAAAATTCGTAGATTTTTTCAAATATCTCATAAAATATTCAGATGTCAAAAAAAATCACATAACCATTTTTGTAGAAAATTTAATTTTTTACAAAAAAGGTGCATGTCATTTTTTCCCGAAAACGTATAGTTCTCATGATATTTTGAAAATGAACTTGTAAGTTTTCGTAATTTTTAAAAAACATTAAAAATAAAGATGACGAAAAAGTCCTAATTTTCTTCTTATGCTATAGAATGAAATGTATAAAAAAATATTCGTGACAAAAAAAATGAAAATTAGTACTTTTTCGTCGAAATTTTCATCATTTGGTTTTACGAGTTTCGAAGAATTTCAAGTTTTATTTCAAAATATCATCAGAAATATAGGTTTTAGGAAAAAAATGACTTGGACCTTTTTTGTAGAGAATTAAATTTCCTACCAAAATGGTTATGTGATTTTTTTTTACATCTGCATATTTTATGAGATACTAACAATTTTATCAAAAAATAAACTTCGATGATTTTGCGGCACGTGTTCTTTTGACTTCAAAAAAAAAAAAATTATGCCGTTGTGGTTTTTTGACCACAAAGAATTTTTCTAGGGGGCGTCTCGCAAAATTTAGGTTTTAACGACCAGTCTAATATATATATATATATATATATATATATTATATATATATATATATATATATATATGTTGTTGTTGGTTTTCTTGGGCGTTTTTTAATTTGATTAAAAAATAATTGATTAAAAATATTTTGTTTTTTCTTTGGTTTATAGCCCTGTATTTATATAGTTTTAATTTTTTTTAATTTAACATTTTACGTTTCGTTGACATTTCCAACATTTTCAAAAATCTACAAAATAACAAAAAAATTTTATGACGTTATTTTTCTTCAAATGACTACGTATAAAATTCATTAAACAATATAAATATTACATATTTTTTCAAAAAATAAAGTAAATACCTTTTTTCCTATCCTTTTCTTTAAAAAGAAAAAAAAAAACAAAGAGAATTGTTTTTAAAAATCGTCAAAACATTTAACAAACAGAAAACAATAAATATTAAAAACTTAAAAATCTAAGCACTATATGTAAAGCTTTGTCAAATTTTAAAATATTTATACTAACAATAAAAACATTTCCTATCAAAAATGTCTATACATATAAATAAACCAATTAGGAAACGGTACTTCTTTTTTGAAACCAAAAATTATTAATTAAAAGGAGAAGAAAAAAGATAATTTGTATTAAAAACGGGTAACCCTATTTTTTAATTTTTAAAAAACAAGACAAAAATAGTTCTTCATAAAAACGAAAAAATTAATACTAAGCACGCAGAAGCTACAGTTGAGTACAACTCTCGATGAATAAACTAATTAGCTTGTCAATATAAATCAAAATCTCGTTTATAATATCAGGTTATCATAAGTGTTTTGCAGATACTCTGAGTCTTTCTGTATATTGATTGATTTGTGTTTTTCTGACTTTTTCTTATCAAAATCATTTCCATGATTCTGCGTTTATGATAACCTGGTTCTTTTACAAGAATTTTTACGTTGTCTTTCAAGGAAATTTGATGTTTTGTATTCCTCAGATGTGTAGAGAGAGCACTTTTCGATACTGTGCGATATATATATATATATATATATATATATATATATATATATATATATATATATATATATATATATATATATATATATATATATATATATATATATATATATATATATATATATATATATATATATATATATATATATTAGGGTGGCACTTATTTGTATGGGTGAATTTTTTTTTGTATTTTGGCATGGCGCCGGCCGGAATTTTGTTCCTTTGGGTAATTTAAGGATACTGACAACGTTTCACCACTCTATTACAATTTTAACACGTGGCGACTTTGATTCTTAAGCACGCTTACATACAAATTTTTTTGTAATTTTCACATAGTCGAGTCTGTATTAAAAACAAAACCGTATAATAGTGTCTAAAGTATCATTTAATGTTTAAAAACAGGAACCTATTTTATAATGTTAACAAAATTATAAAGGCCTTTTCAAATCCTGCAATGTAGCAGATTTCAGATATTTCTTACGGTAGTCTTGAACGGTCTGAAAATGCATGAAATAAAATTAATTCTCATTCTATATATGCTTAAATTATCTTAAATTATTGCTTATTGTTTACCTTTAAAAAAAATTGTTTTTGATCTTCATCTTTAGTTATTTTATCGTTGAACTCTTCCATTAATTTTATGCATCGTTCTGCTGGATCGTTGACTACCTTTAAACAACTTACAATTTTTTGCGCTTCTTTGTATTCACTTAAGTTACTTCATGTGCATGGATGTGATTTTAAAAATGTTGTGGAAATATTAAACCTTTTTAAAAAACATCTAGTGACGCAGCGTTGTGCTTTGTCTTTAAATATGGAGTGGTAAAAACAAATGTTCGAATTAATTTTTAATTCTCTAGACTTTGATCTAGAAGTACTCCGACGGTTATCACGAGATTTAGAGCGCGACCTATGACCAGCATTTACTATCGAGTGAATTTCACTCAGCATTTGCGTTTTAAAATTATTAAGAATTTCATTAATGTTTCGATTTTTTTTATGTTGATAAGCAGTTTGATGAAACCGGTTTGAGTTAGTTGATTGTGCAGAAGTAGAAGTAGTTCATTGCAAAAATTTGTCTCTGTGACAACGTTTCCATAAGATTGTCAGCACGTTCTGCCAACAACGTTAACGGCAAATCGTTTTCGAGAGACGATAAAACAAGTTGGATGCTTTCAGGAAGACGTGCCATCCAAAGTTGTTTGATAATGTCATCGTTCATATCAACACCGTTAATTCGGGATTCAGCTAGCAACTGTGTAGGTTTTTCATCACCTAATACTAATTTATGCAAAATATTATTAATTTTTGCCTTACCGCTGTCGCCCAAAATTTTAATTACCTCCGTCTTAAAGGTAGTATAAGGAGTATCACCTATCTCTTTAAAGAGCGACGGTGCCAATTTGTTGTGCAATCGTGAATCAATTGCACTTAATGCATGAGAATATTTGGTCATTTCCGACCTAACATTCGAACTAAAAAATTTTAGTTCCAACATCCTGAACTAAACAATTGCGTTTTGGTCAAACAAATTTTGCGGAGCTTTAAATTTAACAAAATTAATATTGCTCAATGTAACTACATCTGGTTCAGTTGTTGGAGGTTGCGAGCAAAGTAGTGGCATCTGCCGCTGTGCCATGAACTGTTGATGGGCAAACTGCTGCAAGCAGTTTCCTTGGATAATATCAGCTAACTGCTGATGACTCATTAACATGGGTGCTTCATTAACACCCAATGCATTCACAGGTGAGGCAGGACGCAAGGGAGAATTGTTTGGGAAGCCATATTTTTAAAATCAAAACAAAAATAAAATAAACCAACCGCAATAATCACAAAACAAAACAAACGATTTTAATAAAACAAAAATTTCAGAACAAATAAGAGATAATCCAGATACTGATAGAGGCGATGAGAATTGCTGGGATGAATTTTGGTATTCAATAAATTTATCCAATGAAGCTCCCAAATTTTAAATTATACATTTTAAATTATACACTGTTTGCCATTGGCACTTGGCGTAAGTTTTCAAATAAGATAATGTCAATCTCTTGTTACTTTACGCAAATAACTTATTTAATAAGTTTAATAGAAAAATTAAAGAAAACAAAAGTTTTTTATAATTTTACTGTTACTCTATATATATTTCAGCTTGTTAGGCCATCTTTTGGAGTAATCTGGATTACTCCAGAAGATGGCCTAACAAGCTGAAATATATATATAGAGTAACAGTATATTATAAAAACTTTTGTTTTCTTTAATTTTTCTATTAAACTTATTAAATAAGTTATTTGCGTAAAGTAACAAGAGATTGACATTATGTTATATGAATAGTGTCTTTCGATTTAACATTGCGTCACACCTATAGACAGACACTTTTAAATTATATAGGGACGGACAGGTTGCACGAGACTCAACTTGTTTTAGCACGTATACTACAAAGGGCCATAGGCCATGTCACAGTGATGGACCCTTTACTTATTTTGTTAGGGTTTTCCAATTTTTAAGTTGATAAGAAATATTTTTTTTGAAATTTCTCAACTTTGAGCTAAAGTCGCCACGTTATAAAATTGTTCAATTGAGCCCAAACTTCAGATTCTAGTTACACATGTATAAAGGAACAAAATTTTGACCGGCGCCCTTGAAAAATGCAAAATAAGAAAATAAGTGCCACCCTAATATATATATATATATATATATATATATATATATATATATATATATATATATATATATATATATATATATATATATATATATATATATATATATATATATATATATATATATATATATATATATATATATATATATATATATATATATATATATATATATATATATATATATATATATATATATATATATATATATATATATATATATATATATATATATATATATATATATATATATATATATATATATATATATATATATATATATATATATATATATATATATATATATATATATATATATATATATATATATATATATATATATATATATATATATATATATATATATATATATATATATATATATATATATATATATATATATGAGCAATTTCACGAAGATTCAACAACGTTTTGAGTTGACCCCTTTTAATTTTGATTATTTTTTGTTTATAGATAGTCTTTGATAAATATAAAATACAAGTTCTCTTAGAATTTTTTTTTTCGACCAGGGGTCTTCACAGGGTGCCCCTCAATTTTTTGTTATTTTGTGATGTGACTGCATTTTGACGAGCGATTGTAGAAAAACTACTGAATCGATTTTCATAAATGATATGTCGTTGAATAGGTATTAGAACAAAGTTTTTAAAAATGTACACTGTTAATTTTTTGAAATAATTTTTAACGGTGTAACATAAGAAAAAAACGGTGTAATTGAAAAAAAGATGGCATAGCCTCTTTTTTTTTTTTTTTTTTTAAAACTAAATTGAAGCTTATTTTATATCTAACCACTTGTGAAAGTTGAGGACACGCGTTATTTTTTGTTTTAAAGATAAAATTCGTTGTGCATATGACTGTCGGGAATCAGTTTTTTTTGTTCTGAAGGAAAATTATAAAAATGGCGTTATAAACTAAGAGATATTTTTTTTATGTTAAATATCAAATATTTTATTATTAGATGAACTTTTTAAAATATTATAAAAATTATATATGTAGTACAATAAATAAAATAAATACAATTGTTAAAAATGATTTACTTATTTTACAAACAGAAGTTTCTTTTGAATAGGAAAGCACTTCTGCAATTATTTTCTTTGTATTAGATGGCATAGAAAATGAAATGTTTATTTATCACTTTTAGTAATCACTTGTCACTCTTATAAAAAATAATTTGACAGTCTTGACTGCAAACAAAAAAGCCGTATAAACAACTAAATCTATTTAGGAACTTTTGACTGGAGAAGTATTATGTTCGTATTATGTTATTATGGAATCATAAAGTAAAAGATTGTTTTTCAACATTAAATTACAAATATTTTATTATTGAATAAACTTTTTAAAATATCATACAAATTATATATGTGAAAATAAATATAGTTATTAAAAATTATTTACTTATTTTACATTCAAAAGTTTCTTTTGAGTTGGAAAACATTTTTGCATTTATTGTCTTAGTATCTACTGGTACAAAAGAATGAAATTTTTGAGTTCCACTTATAGTAATCGCATTTTTATATCGATTTTGTAATTTTTCTTTTGTTAATTGATATTCATTTTTATCGGCGTATCCAAAGTTCATGGTAGATTCCCATTTTAAAGCCCATTCGAAAAGTTTTTTTGGTGTATCAATAATATTATCTTCGCTCGCCATACTATAACGGTGTGCAGCACGCTTCAGTGTACCACCAATTCCATCACAAGGTCCCTTTCCATGGCTGGTAGCATGAAAATGCCATTCAGCGTCAACCTTAAATTAACTAATTAATTTATGCCACCATAAAGAAGACTTTAAGGTTGACGCTGAATGGCATTTTCATGCTACCAGCCATGGAAAGGGACCTTGTGATGGAATTGGTGGTACACTGAAGCGTGCTGCACACCGTTATAGTATGGCGAGCGAAGATAATATTATTGATACACCAAAAAAACTTTTCGAATGGGCTTTAAAATGGGAATCTACCATGAACTTTGGATACGCCGATAAAAATGAATATCAATTAACAAAAGAAAAATTACAAAATCGATATAAAAATGCGATTACTATAAGTGGAACTCAAAAATTTCATTCTTTTGTACCAGTAGATACTAAGACAATAAATGCAAAAATGTTTTCCAACTCAAAAGAAACTTTTGAATGTAAAATAAGTAAATAATTTTTAATAACTATATTTATTTTCACATATATAATTTGTATGATATTTTAAAAAGTTTATTCAATAATAAAATATTTGTAATTTAATGTTGAAAAACAATCTTTTACTTTATGATTCCATAATAACATAATACGAACATAATACTTCTCCAGTCAAAAGTTCCTAAATAGATTTAGTTGTTTATACGGCTTTTTTGTTTGCAGTCAAGACTGTCAAATTATTTTTTATAAGAGTGACAAGTGATTACTAAAAGTGATAAATAAACATTTCATTTTTTATGCCATCTAATACAAAGAAAATAATTGCAGAAGTGCTTTCCTATTCAAAAGAAACTTCTGTTTGTAAAATAAGTAAATCATTTTTAACAATTGTATTTATTTTATTTATTGTACTACATATATAATTTTTATAATATTTTAAAAAGTTCATCTAATAATAAAATATTTGATATTTAACATAAAAAAAATATCTCTTAGTTTATAACGCCATTTTTATAATTTTCCTTCAGAACAAAAAAAACTGATTCCCGACAGTCATATGCACAACGAATTTTATCTTTAAAACAAAAAATAACGCGTGTCCTCAACTTTCACAAGTGGTTAGATATAAAATAAGCTTCAATTTAGTTTAAAAAAAAAAAAAAAAAAAAGAGGCTATGCCATCTTTTTTTCAATTACACCGTTTTTTTCTTATGTTACACCGTTAAAAATTATTTCAAAAAATTAACAGTGTACATTTTTAAAAACTTTGTTCTAATACCTATTCAACGACATATCATTTATGAAAATCGATTCAGTAGTTTTTCTACAATCGCTCGTCAAAATGCAGTCACATCACAAAATAACAAAAAATTGAGGCCTGTGAAGATTCCTGGTCGAAAAAAAAAATTCTAAGAGAACTTGTATTTTTTATTTATCAAAGACTATCTATAAACAAAAAATAATCAAAATTAAAAGGGGTCAACTCAAAACGTTGTTGAATCTTCGTGAAATTGCTCATATATATATATATATATATATATATATATATATATATATATATATATATATATATATATATATATATATATATATATATATATATATATATATATATATATATATATATATATATATATATATATATATATATATATATATATATATATATATATATATATATATATATATATATATATATATATATATATATATATATATATATATTATATAAAAAGTTTTTGTGTGGTGCCTTAGTTTTTTGATAACGTAACATTAATTAGATGAGATATTATCCTTTTATTTTTT